>CM021106.1:534257143-534281290 GCA_007115665.2 Sequoiadendron giganteum
TTTTCTCTCACCCCTCTCTATCCTCTCTTAGGTTTTTCTCTCTCCCCCCCCTCTCTCTCTCTCAAGTCTCTCCCTCCTCCCCCCCCCTCTCTCTCTCCCACTCCCTCTCTCTCTCTCTCTCTCCCTCTATCTCTCTCCCACTTTGTCTCTCTCCCTCTCTCCCAAGTCTCTCCTTTTCAAAACAACATATTTGGCGAGCGCCAAATGTGTTTTACCTTGAAACGGTAAAATAGGGGTTGAACTCATGATTTAGGCCCACATTCTCCTGTATTTGTCCGGTTCATCACTTTATCTGAGTTAGAAATGCCTTTTTTTATGTAGTTGAATTCATATTGTACCAATCTATGCTTGATCCATCACCTTTTTACCACCAATCTGCATGGTAGATAATGTAAAAGAAGGAATTTTAAAGTTTCTACATCATTTTACATTATCTAAGGTAATATATTCATTTTGGTAATATTGAAATGTTTATATTTAGTATATTTGTTTTTTTTTGACAATATAAACTAAATTTCTTTAATTATTTTATTAATCATAACAATTGGACATATAATTCAACATTGAATTAGATGGGATTTGCATAAAAAAGTTCAATTTTTATGAGTTTGAAGAACAAAAAAATGAAAAACATGACATTTGCTTAGCATAAATTTACTTATGAATTCCATTTGCATTGATTATAGTAGTCCATTTCTAGCATGGCTAGTGGAATTCACTCTATTTCATTTTATTTTCAACTAATTTGGAAAACTTTTATTTTCAACTAGTTTGGAAAACTTTTATTTTCAACTAGTTTGGAAAACTTTTATTTTCAACTAATTTGGAAAACCTAATAGCTTTCATCAATGTTAATACAAGTGTCCATTAATTTTTTTGTTCTATAAAAAATTCACCTTCATCACATGTGCTTAGATAAATTCAAGTGAGTTGACATAGTTGTTAATGCAAGTTTTCATTCATTCATACCATTTACCTGTCTAATAAATAAAAAATGGGAAATTTTGTGCAATTGAGAATGCTTATTGTATTTCTAGGTTACCTCATTGCCAAAGAAATAGTGAATAATTATAATATATAGCATCACAAACCCTTCTTTGAATTCATATTCTTCATGACTTTGTTGAAAATAAAAAATTTGGTTTTGAGAACAATAAACACAAGATTATCTAGTTTTCATTTAGGTGGAAACAACTTATAACTTAGGTTTGTGATGCAGAGCAGGGAGACAAAACCTTCAACAATCATAATTAGATTAGTTTCAAACAATCTTCAATCTCAAAAACCTCAATTCAATGCTGAACTGACCAATTCACATTCACTTCCTTGTAGCATTCACAATAGAGAAAATTGTTCATATCTTATCATATATTAGTCACTGGAACCCTCTCTAATGCATCTAAACACTAAACCCTTGCTTTAGGCCTTTCTGTTCTTGAAACAAGGAGGGTTTATTCAAAATCAACATTCCAGGCCTTTGGTGCAGGAGCACCTTGCAAGCTCAATTTTGTCAAAAAGTTCATCTTTAGTGAGCATGGTTAAATGCTAGGATTTTAGTTAATGTTGAGTATATTGTGTTCAGTAAGGTCAATTAGACCATTTTATAATGTATTTGGACCTGAGGGAGTTCAATTGTGTCATAGCTTGCAATTTGGCTAAATGTGGTCAGAAAAGTTGCTAAAAGATACAAAAGTTGCAGAGTTGGAGAGAGTTGGAATGAAATAAAAATATGTATAATAACCTTAAATTCCTCTAAGGAGAGGTTGTTGGTTGATTTGTACCCCATTTTTTTTAATCAATAAGAACACTATTTTCTAGAAATTTACTGGTTTCTCTCACTTTTCTTGTTGCCGTACTTCTTGTACAGACTCTAAGATGATATGAAACTAGTTGGATGTTGTAGATTAATGAATTAGATTTCATTTTCACCTATTTAGAGGTTCTAACTCTTTTTATAGCGAAATTTATATTGTTTTTACTACTGCTACCTACTTTCACAGTGTTCTTGGATTGAAGGGTTTCATTATATAATTCGACCCATTACACTTTTTCTGCCTACTGTAACTTGTGGAATGGGTCCTCTAAATTTTAAAATACATTCCTAACCTATTTAGAATGTTGTGGGGTCAAGGTTGGGTGTTTGGGATGATGTTTTAGGATTGTAGTAGGGTCTTTTTATGGTGAAAATTAGGGCTTCAAGTGGTGTTTTGACAAAATGTGGGAAGGATTGTCCATGTAATGTATTATTCACCATGTAGGGTCTGGTAAGTGTGTTTGGTGCTTTGTATGGGTCTGGAAGGTCTGGGAGATAGGAGTTTCATTAAAACCCCAAGTATTTTGCTTGAAATTGAGGGTTTGGTGTATTAGGGGTCTAGAGGTCTTAGACCTAGAAACAAATCAGGAAATTGGAGGTTTTGACACATAAAATACTGCTTTTTGAGGAGTTTGAGTGAATATGTAGTGTTTAAAAGGTACTCTCTTTGTAAATTAGGCCAATTGAATAGCCTTTTCCAAGGTGGGTCTATTGGAAGCCAATGTTGGTCCAAAGGAGTTGATGCTGGGGTTTACCTATGTTTTATAACCTGCAAATTGGTATCTTAATCATCCCTAATTTTGTCAAGTGTTTTGGAAAATCTTGGTGAAATGGCCCTTGAACCGAGTTACCTATGCTACAAGGGATTGCTTGGTAGAAGTTGGGATTTTCAGTTGAACATTTGATTTTGCTTTGGAATATGATTGATTCTCATTGATTTGGTGTATTGAATGGTTTCCACCCCTCTCTGCATCAAAAATTGTGTTTCTTGGTAAGTTAAGTGATAAAGTTGTGTGTAAGTCTATTAAGAGCCTTCCTCTAAATCTTTGAACAAGTTCATTGTGGATCCCTACATGTACTGCATCAGCCTCTAACTACTTTTCCAACTCTTCAAACACACTCAAAATCCCTACTCTGATATCTAACCCTACAGACATCTAACTCCATCATGTATGAAAAATATTGTGTAGCATAGACATGTTTGATAATTCCAAACAACTCACTGCCTTCTTTCATAAAATTCTTTGGTGCATTTCATATTTAATGCAATGTAATCAATGATATCAATATTTTCATAAAATGCATTACTTACTTTTTTTCTATGTGTGTTTGTGAACATGTAGCATTCAAGGTCATGCCGAGGAAACAACCGAAGCCTCTAACACCAGAAGAATGTGTAGTAAAATGAAAGGAGAAGAGAATAAAAAAAGTGGCTTGTGAAGCAAAGGAATTATAGCCCATACAACCAAAAATTCTCGTGCAATCTAAGAGAGATGTCAAATTGGAAAAATAAAGGTCATGAATGAGGAAATTTTATGGAAGGACAAGAATGGATATCGATGTTGGGGGCACATCATCAACCATAGGTGAAGCTCAATGCACATCTTTAGTTGAAGACACATCGACAACAACATGTGGTTTTCCAGGTACATTGGAAATCACATCTCCAATTGAAGACACACCATCAAAAAAATTGCATTTTGAAAGTACATCACTAAACACATCTCTATTTGAAGGCACTCCACAACCGACACCTCAAGTTGGAGGTACAACATCGTTTACATGTCAATCTCAAGGCATGTCATCAATTGCACCTCCAATTGAAGGTACGTGATCTATCCCCGATGTTGTTAACCTTCCCAATGTTGACACAAATTTACATTTGAGAACTCCTCCTAGAGTTTTGCATAGAAAACCTATATTTTTGATTGATATTGATTCCAATGTTTTGAAATGGATGCCTAATAAGATTCCAAAACGTACATGTCAAAGATATGCATAGAGGATATGGAGTGTGTTTTTTGTGAAGCTAAGTGAGGGTGGAAGATGCCAACTATTTGTTGAAATGATGAGGCAACTCAAATTTAGGCCCACCATGAAGGCTCTTGGGCTAAGATTTTTGAATGAATCAAGTCAAAATTCCATTTTAAATAACTTGATGAGTGCATACAAGAGCGTGGGTTCCACCTCACACACGAAGGATAGTTGTGCCACACGATGTGTGATGACAAAAACATTGTTAAGCAATCAATAAAGGAACAAGATGAACCTTACAAAGGCAAGAAAGTCTTTGAAAATAAGTAGATCATCTCTAATGAGAGCCAAAGGAAGGCGTGAAAGAGTGGAGGATCCAAATATCAATTAGTTATGGGCATTCTCGGGTAGAGTGCCACAGAAAGACACAAGAATTGCTCAAGGCTTGAGATCTTTAATTGTGAATTATTGGAAGGAAGACACAAGGACCTCTCCTAATCAAAGATATGTTGTAAGAAGGAGAATTGGTAGTAAAAACTGTGAGCCACATCCAATGCATTATTTGGATACCACTCAAACCCAATTTTTTGCTGATTTTGTATAGAAGTTTCCTGAAATTAAAATATGTCAAAGGTATTTTGAAATGCTAAAGCCTTTTTATGTCAAAATAAATCACACACGCACTACTTGTTGTTGCAGGGTTAATATTGATTTTTCTAACCATTATGATGTTTATCGACGTATATGTGTAGATATGCATACTGGCAATGTTTTGCAGGAATGTAACATAATGCCTCCACCTAAATCGTTAAGGAAATTTTTGTCTTCCATTTTATGTGAAAGAGAGGATGGTCGATTTTTTTTACAAAAAATCATGTTTGGATGGCACATGTGATCATTGTGGTGGCATGAAACATTTTCTAGTTTGCCAACACATGGCTAGTACACACATAATTGGAGACAAAATTGTAGAATTTGGCAAATATAAGACAGTGGCATATTGTCTAAAAGATGGGAAAGAAGCAAAGAAGTGTGAATTGGTCAGTGATAAGATACCAGTGTATCAGTTTATGGGAATTTTCTGTGATCAGGTGGTCTATGAGTATGCAAGGCATACACATTGAAAATAATGGTTGGACTCATAGTTCAAGTTATGCAAAGACACATTTCCACTTCGTCATATCATTTCAATTGTCAACTTTGCTGAGAACTAGACACTACAACCACAAAACAAGGTGCAATCACAATACCGCAACTCCACGTAGGTTGCTATATTTGTGCATATAGCATTCATTCATGCAAATGATAGTACAAAGGAAAATAGGAAAGTATTGAGGGAGTATCACTTTTACATCAGTGATGATCGCACACATTCTACAGTGTTTGTGAAAGGTTGCTTTCGTATGTTTTATGTTGATATGGCTAGCAGGGGCATATCATTTAGTCAACATATCATATGGTTAGATAATTGTACATCACAATTCAAGAACGCCAAAATGTTTTACTGGTTGAGCAGGATGCATAGGATTAGTGGTGTTCAACATATGTGGAACTTCTCAAAGGTTGGGCATGGAAAGGGGGAGCATGATGGAGCAGGTGCATGTATCAAAAGAGCCCTAGCATGAGAAGAGTTAAAGTACACAAACAGTGTAAAGTTGACAGATGCAAGATCAATTGTCCAATGGTGCAATGGTGCAATCGGTCCAGATAGTGAAGGTAATTCTTTAGTTCATATATTCTTTCATTTAGTAGATGATACTAACATTGAAAAATATGAGGATTGTTGTACACTAACAAGATCGAGCGAGCTACACTCTTTTAGAAGCTCCAATGCAAGTACATGGACTATCCATAGAAGGAAGATGGCATGCTTTTGTTATGCATGTACACTTCAATCATGGAATGATTGCGAGTCAACAGAGTGGGTTGAAGAATGGTCTATAAGAAGTCTAACCCCACTTGACACTTATCAGCTCCCGACGGCTCTAGAAATCACGAAGATGCAATCATCCATTGACTTTGATCATGTATCATACCTACTATAACCAGGTAGTATATCTTACTTAAAAGTTTTATTATGTTTCTCAGTAAATACATCTAACAAGATGAACATATCAATGCAGGGCACATTTATTCAGTGATTGCAGATGAAGAGAATGGAGAGGGTACAAATTATTACCCGTTCCATTGTATTGAGGCCAAAAATAAATTGGAGTCCCCAGTTATAGATGGAGAAAACATAGAATATCGACAGATTTGGTGGTTGTTACTAGAACATGGCTTTGAAGGTATCCAGTTAAGAATGTTGTAGTTTGGTTGTTTGAGGACTTCAACACGTATCAAAAAATTCTTCACTACTTGAACCTTGTCATCGCCACCAATATTCATTTGGTCAAATATAAGGGAAGAACTACGAACAAGAACTTGTGGAAAGTTCTTGAGTCTAACCACGAGGCAATACTTGACACAATAAAGAGTAGAGAAGACCCGAATGGTTCCCTGGATTGATTTGTAAGTATGCACATTGAATTTGTAAAGTCATGTTATTGATCACTCTTTTGCACCAACACCTTGCAATCAAAATTTTTCACCATTAGTGTTTGATGTCATATACATTTATGACTATCATTGATCCTTTTTTGATTGTGACTATAGGTAATACTGAAGTTTGTCAAAGTATATAAGAAAAGAACAACATCAGTTGGTGGTGCAAGTGTTCAGTGGTATGAGAAACATCGGTTACTGGTGCATTTTATGGTTGTCAATCCTCTCTTTCTTTTCCATCTCGTAGATTTATCACATTCTTATATGCTACATGTTTTATGTTAAGCCTCTTAGTGATATATTTGAAATTTATATGTAGGATCATCGAAAGATGATAAAGTAGCGAAGGGGCACATCACCATTGTAGGACCTTCAATCGACCTCCTTATCTAGCACACATGAAGGTGATAGTAGGTCTCATCAGCTGCATGAATGACATTATTTAGTTATTTCTCTTTTAATGATTTTTATGTGAGTCTATGTCTAAGATTGAGAGGATTTTGCAAGTTTTTGGTGGACCAAATTCCTATGATACTACACAACCATAGAGAGGCTACTACCCATGTGTTTCGTAGGGAGCAGGGGATGTACATGTTTTGAACCATTTTGGAATGCAAATAACTGGGCCAGTTGAGGTGGAATGGAGAAACAAAACTGGGCAGCAACTCCTTTTGTTTCTTCTCAAGTATAATATATTTCATGATTTGTGCTGCAAATGGGATGATTATTTCCTTGCATGTATTGATACAAGTATTGATCAATGAGAATATTTTCAAGATGTTCTTCCATCACTATTGTAATATTTGTTATTGACTTAGTGTATTTTTTGATATACAAAAATTATGAGAAATTAATACATGCAAATGTGTATATTCCTTAATATATACCTCAATTAAATGTGTATATTACATTTAAAATTAATTTTAATGCTTCATGGTTTACATTTAAAGTTGTCTTCAAGGAAAAACATGTAGATCTATGAGTAAGAATGAAATAATTTCTAATATAATTGTAGAAAGGCATATTTTATTGCCCCTATTGATGCAGACGTGGTGGTAACCCAAGAAATAAATTGACACAACTTCTCTCAAATATGCCAAGCAAGACATCAACTTTCAATTAACTCAACCTTGTAAAATAGCATCAAACTGAACAAGGACCCTACAGAGGTTGTCAACATCCAAGCAATGATAATAAAATCAACTTTGTGCAATCACCAAGGTAGATTCATTGAATTCCTCAAAACTCACCTTTTGTCAATCCTACCAAATTGGCAAGCTAGTGAGCTCACTGGCTTGCCAAATGCATAGGGTTGACAAGGTAGGGGCAGCGTATGCCTCATAGAAATCGATGCAAGCTAGGTCATCTCTCACATACCTCAATTCCACCTAAGACTCCTTTGGAGAAACTTGCTAGAAACTTGGAAACAACATTGTCCAACCTCACTTTTTCATGTAAAAACACCCCAAATGCCACCTAAGGCATCACCAAAAATTGATATGTGCACCTCTTGATGTATATTGGATCAACGAAGATGTGATTTGACACAAATTCTCTCAAATATGCCCACTAAGACATCAACATTCACTTGAATCAACATGGTACCTCAACTTCCCAACCATGGACTCTTCAAAACAACATTAGGCCTTAACTTCCTTGCAGCCCTGTCAACTATGATAGTCAACAATAAAACTAGTTGGAGGAAAGAACCAAAAAATTGACACAGGTTTCAGACCCCTTATGTAGGCCTCTTCAAACCCCCCAAGACCTTAGGGAATGACATTCGACAAAACAACTACTATGGACCAATCTATGACACCACAAGGGGACCTAACGAGGCTGTTCCAAACAAGAACCAAGGTATCTAGGCACTCCCCATGATGAAAAGTGGATCAACCAAATAGGAGAGATGACACAACTTCTCTCAAATATGCCCACTTGGACATCAATTCACCAAACTCACAACAGGGTAACCTTGCCACTTGACATGGGATTTTGGCCAATCAGATTGACACAGAGGTTTAGACCAGAATTTTTACCCTAGAACATGTTTCTCCTGACCACTCCAAGAAATAACACCATAACTTGCACCTAAGGAGTTCCATTTTCTCATTGCTCTAGCCTTTAGGCCTCTTTTACCCTTAACCCTTATAGCATTTCCCGATAGGACAATCAAGACAAAAACCACATACAAGCCTGTACTAGGCCCAAACCATCGAATTTGGACAAAAAATGGATGCCCCTAAAAAGTCTCAAAGCTTCCCTTCTTGACAACCAAAGGTAAAGTCACAACAAGCCAAAAGGTAACGCTACAAAGTAGGCCTAATAGGCTGCTCAACTACAACATCACCTAAAATCCCTTTATTCACCTCCCTTGCACACAAAACTTTGTGCACATGTTTTATAGCCCTAACTAAGCCTTTCCATCGAGTTAAAAAAGCATATAGTGGGTTTAAGGCTTAATATGACATTTTAATGCACTCAAAACCCTTAAAATAGGGTATACAAACTGACCCTCAGTAATTGGCTTCTAAAATGCATAAAATCACTTGAAATCCAACCAAAGTAAAACTAAAATAGAGTTAAATCTACTACCCACCCAATTCCCTCAAAAAGAGAGAACAATCACTCTGAGATACATTCAATCGACTCGATCCCTTAAGGGTCCAAAGTGCAAAAGGGCAACAATATTTGACAGGGTATTACTCATAAACCATGATGATTATGAAATCTCTATCTAAGCCTACACGATCATGTTGGGCACCTCTACAATAACCTCTCTCATTTTTTGCTATCTCAGAGGAATTTTCCCGTGGTGGCGAATTTTCACTTGGGGAAAAAGTTGTTAAATGGAAGTGGTTGAAAGTTGCAAAGTGGTGCAACTTTCATTCTACAGTTTGTGTGACCAAACAGATTGTTCCAACGCATTTGGGTGGGTATTTTTAAGCTAGGAATGGTCCTCTTTCGCATCCAAACACGTGAAATCACTCCGAGCTACGTTCAACCAGATCGATCCCTTAAGGGTCCAAAGTGCAAAATGACTGTGAACTTCAACATGCTAGTATTTGGACACCACGACGATTAGAAACTTATTGTCTAAGCCTTTGGAATCACATTGGTCCCCTATACAATAACCTCTCTTAGTTTTTTCTATCTCAGAGGCATTTTCTTGTGGTGGAAAATTTTCACATGGGGAAAAGTTGTCAAATCCAAGTAGTTAAAAGTTGCAAAGTGGTGCAACTTTCGTTCTGCAGCTCATGTCACCAAATGAACTATTCCAATGCATCTGAATAGGTATGTTTATGCTAGGAATGGTATTCTTTCACACATAAACACGTGGAATTGCTTTGAGCTACATTCAACCGGATCGATCCCTTAAGGGTCCAAAGTGCAAAATGGCTGCAAACTTTAGCATGCTATTACTTGGATACCGTGATGCTTAGAAACTTCTCGTCTGATCTTAAAAGATCACGTTGGGCCCGTTTATAATAAACTCTCTCGATTTTTGCTATCTCAGAGTCATTTTCCTGTGGTGGCGAATTTTCACTTGGAGAAAAAGTTGTCAAATGCAAGTAGTTGAAAGTTGCAAAGTGGTGCAATTTTCGTTTTAAAACTCGTGTGACTAAACAGATTGTTCTAACACATCCAAGTGGGTATGTTTACACTAGGCATGGTCCTCTTTTGCACCCAAACATGCGAAATCACTTCGAGTTGCATTCAACTGGATTGATCCTTTAAGGGTCCAAAGTGCAAAATGGCTACAAACTTCAGCATGCAAGTATTTTGGACACCTTGATGCTTAAAAAATTCTTGTTTGAGCCTATGGGATCATGTTGGGTCCCTCTACAATAACCTCTCTCATTTTTTCTATCTTAGAGACATTTTATTGTGGTGATGAATGTTCACTTGGGGAAAAAGTTTTCAAATGCAAGTAGTTGAAAGTTGCAAAGTGGTGCAAATTTTGTTCTACAACTCATGTGACCAAAAAAACTATTCCAACACATAAAAATAGGTATTTTTACACTAGTCATGGTCCTCTTTCGCACCCAAACATGCAGAATCGCTCCGAGCTACGTTCAATCAGATTGATCCCTTAAGGGTCCAAAGTGCAAAATGGCTGTGAACTTCAACATGCTATTAATTAGACACCATGATGCTTAGAAACTTCTTGTTTGATCCTACGTGATCAAGTTGGGCCCTTCTACAATAACCTCTCTCATTTTTTTCTATCTCGGAGGCATTTTACTGTGGTGCCGAATTTTGACTTGGAGAAAAAGTTGTCAAATGCAAGTAGTTGAAAGTTGCAAAGTGGTGCAACTTTTGTTCTGTAGCTCGTGTGACCAAACAGATTGTTCCAACACATCTGATTTGGTATGTTTATGCTAGGCATGGTCCTCTTTTGCATCCAAACACATGAAATCTCTCTGAGCTACGTTCAACCGGATCGATGCCTTAAAGGTCCAAAGTGCAAAATGGCTGCAAACTTTAGCATGCTAGTATTCAAACACCATGACGATTAAAAAATTCTCGTTTGAGCCTATGGGATTATGTTGGGCCCCTTCTACAATAACCTCTCTCGGTCTTTGCTATCTTAGAGAAATTTTCCTGTGGTGGTGAATTTTCACTTGGGGAAAAAGATGTCAAATGCAAGTAGTTGAAAGTTGCAAAGTGGTGCAACTTTCATTCAGCAGCTCATGTGACCAAAAAAAATATTTCAATGCATTTGAAGAGGTATTTTTACGCTAGGCATGGTCCTCTTTCACACCCAAACATGCGGAATCGCTTTGAGCTACATTCAATCAAATCGATCCCTTAAGGGTCAAAAGTGCAAAATGGCTGCAAACTTTAGCATGCTATTAATCAAACACCATGATACTTAGAAAATTCTCGTCTAATCCTACAAGATCATGTTGGACCCCTCTACAATAACCTCTCTCATTTTTCTCTATCTCGGAGGCATTTTCCTATGGTGGTGAATTTTCACTTGGGGAAAAAGTTGTCAAATGCAAGTAGTTGAAAGTTGTAAAGTGGTGCAACTTTCATTTTGTAGCTTGTGTGACCAAATGAACTGTTCCAACGCGTCTGAATAGGTATTTTTATGCTAGGCATGGTCCTCTTTCACACCTAAACACGCGGAATCGCTCCGAGCTACATTCAACCATATCGATTCCTTAAGGGTCCAAAGTGCAAAATGATTGCAAACTTCAACATGCTATTACTTGGATATCGTGATGCTTAGAAAATTTTCGTCTGATCCTAAAAATTTTTGTTGGGCCCATCTAGAATAACCTCTCTCAATTTTTTCTATCTCGGAGGCATTTTCCTGTGGTGGCAAATTTTCATTTGGGGAAAAAGTTGTTAAATGCAAGTAGTTGAAAGTTGCAAAGTGGTGCAACTTTCATTCTACAGCTCGTGTGACCAAATGAACTATTCCAATGAGTTTGAATAGGCATGTTTATGTTAGGAATGGTCCTCTTTCGCACCTAAACACACGGAATCGCTCCGAGCTACATTCAACCGGATCGATCCCTTAAGGGTCCAAAGTGCAAAATGGCTGCGAACTTCAGCATGCTATTTACTCAGATATCGTGACACTTAGAAACTTCTCATTTAATCGTACGAGATCATGTTGGGCCCCTCTACAATAACCTCTATCAGTTTGCACTATCTCGGAGGCATTTTCCTATGGTGGCAAATTTTCAGATGGGGAAAAAGTTATCAAATGCAAGTAGTTGAGAGTTGCAAAGTGGTGCAAATTTTTTTTTACAGCTCGTGTGACCAAACAAACTATTCCAATACATCTGAATAGGTATGTTTACGCTAGACATGGTCCTCTTTTATACCT
The DNA here is from genome assembly GCA_007115665.2 of Sequoiadendron giganteum. Classification (NCBI taxonomy): domain Eukaryota; kingdom Viridiplantae; phylum Streptophyta; class Pinopsida; order Cupressales; family Cupressaceae; genus Sequoiadendron; species Sequoiadendron giganteum. The sequence continues at coordinate 534,269,320 of CM021106.1, forward strand.
AAACATGCGGAATCGCTCTGAGCTATGTTCAACCGGATCGATCCCTTAAGGGTCCAAAGTGCAAAATGGCTGTGAACTTCAACATGCTATTAATCGGACACCGCGATGCTTCAAAAATTCTCGTCTGATCCTATGAAATCATGTTGGGTCCCTCTACAATAATCTCTCTCGGTCTTTTCTATCTCAGAGGCATTTTCGTATGGTGGTGAATTTTCACTTGGGAAAAAAGTTGTCAAATGCAAGTAGTTGAAAGTTGCAAAGTGGTGCAACTTTCGTTCTGCAGCTTGTGTGACCAAACAGATTGTTCCAATGCATCTGAGTGGATATTTTTACGCTAGGAATGGTTCTCTTTCACACCCAAACATGCAAAATCGCTTTGAGCTACGTTCAACTGGATCGATCCCTTTAAGGTCCAAAGTGCAAAATGACTGCAAACTTTAGCATGCTCGTATTTGGACACCACGATGCTTAAAAACTTCTTGTCTGAGCCTATGAGATCATGTTTGGCCCCTATACAATAACCTCTCTCAATTTTTTCTATCTTGGAGGTCTTTTCCCGTGGTGGCGATTTCTCACTTGGAGAAAAAATTGTCAAATGCAAGTAGTTGAGTGTGTAAAAATGACTTTATAGCCATTCCACCCATTGTATCCTACTATAACTTAGTGGAATGACATAATTAGGGGTAGGGAACATATGTACATGGTTTTTGGAGTAGGGGAGGTGAGTTGAGTGGTTTGGTGTGATGCCCTAGTTGGCAATTTGATGAGTTTTGGTAAAATTCAGTGGTTTAAGAGTGGAAATGTTTGAAATCCTTTGGGGCAACAGTTTGTGAGGGACTTTTATGCATGTGTAGGTTATTTTAAGCATGTTTGATGCATTAGAAATGTTTTATGAGTTGTGGGAATATAATTTTCAATAAACCCACTCATTTTAGGCTTTTAGCCATAGCAGCAAGGTAGTGAACTATTTGATAAAATTCTTTGGTAAACATGTACGAAAAATGTGGTATCATAGACAAGGTAGTGCATTGTTTGAAAAAATGCCTCAAAGAAACATGGTCTCATGGTGATGGAATGTCATGAAAATCCATAGCTGTGAGGATTTGTGACTTGAGGATTGTGATTAATGATTGGAATTGTGTTTAGTGACATTGCAAGACCTCCCCTACTGCATCAATGTTTTAGGTTTTTATCTATAGCAGCAAGGAAATTAACTGTTTGATATAATGCTTTGATAGACATGTATGAAAAATGTGGTAGCATAGAAAAGTCAGTGAACTATTTGAAAAAATGCTTCAAAAAAATGAGGTCTCATGGTGATGGAATGCCATGAAAATCAAAAGCAATTTGATTGTCATGGCATTCTATCACCATGAGACCACATTTATTTGAGGCATGTTTTGAACTAGTTCACTGCCTTGTCTATGGCTTGTCATGACATTCTATCACCACATTTATTTGATGCATTTTTTCAAATAGTTCACTGCCTTGTCTATGCTATTGCTTACTATTATGCTTTTGATATATTTTTTCCAAGCATCCATAGCTTGTTTGAAATCACTTGTTTTAGGCTTTTAGCCATAGAAAAAAGGAAGTGAACTGTTTGACAAGATGATTTGGTAGACATGTATGAAAAATGTGGTAACATAGACAAGGCAGGGAGCTATTTGAAAAAATATCTCAAAGAAATTTGGTCTCATAGAATGCCATGATAAGAAAATGCAATTGGCAGCTACTCCTAGTTATTAGTTATGCAATGTGAAGAAAGTGCATAACTGCTTAGGTTGACTTTGTACAAACTATATTGTAATTGAAATTTTGTCATCTATCAACATCTACTTATTAGTTATGCAAAGTGAAGTAATTCTTTGACTTTGAAAGATGTGCAATGCAATGTAATCAACGATATGAATATAAACTACAAAAATCCATTTTTTACAATTCATTAGTTAAAATATTTATTTTATTTGCTCTCTATATCTCTATATGCTATGGAAATACCTTTCAATTTAAAAAAAAGGAGTTTTTATCTCTTGTTGTACAATTTTTCCCGGTTTTTTAACAAACTATTATACTTTTGGTTTGTCAAATTTTCCCCAAAATATTTTTGCTGCTATGCATTTGAAGCATGAAGCATACATGTGAATACACACAATATAGGTGAAGTATACATGTGAATAAGTGAAGCATACATGTGAATAAGTGAGGCACAAGTAATTGAAGCATTCAAAGGATACAAACCACCACGAATGGAGCTTATTTACACTATACGCTTTAGATGGGGCTTATTGAGAATTCGACAGTAATTAATTAAGCATTAGATGTAAACAAAATCCATGCCTACAAAATTCGAGCATACAACTTACATGATACACATGATAACATCATTCGAGAATGGCAGTAGAAAAATAAGAGTTTCTTTAATCAAAAAATTGAAAGGCTATACAATGATATATATTGATAAAAGTATATACAATATATCCAAAAAAACCATATAGGCTTAGTACAAAGGAGCCATATGGTCATAAAATGTCACATATATATTGATAGTACAAAAAATATGCTCCAAAATTCCATAGGCATACAACAAACAACACTAATACATAGTCATTTCCCTCGAGGGGAAGGAAATAGATCCTGTGCTACCTTCAAAATTTGGTTGGATGGAGTGACTATTGCTTCTCTTGTCTTTCGAACATGCTCTCTAGTCCTCCTCTCTTCACTCTGGACCTTCAACTAATTCAATAAAAAGTAAAGATGTTAAAACATAGAAATTGAATTGTGGAATGGCATATAACATAATATATAATCACTTACCGCATACATATAGTCATCATGCACATTTACAACATCACCACATCCACGATCTGGAGTGACAACCACCTATAGCAACCATGAAGACAGAAATTAAACTACATAAAAGTATCGTGAAAATTTTCTATAATAGACCATAAAAGAGCAAATATAATGTCAAATCGACTAATCTATTCCATACCTCTCTTAATGGATCAAAACTGGCTATTGCTGCAGAAAATCCATGGTCCATTGTGCCACCAACATCACTAGGGTTGTCTCTTGTCAACATCTACAACTGAAAAAATATCTCAGGTATCATTTTGATATAAAGACCAAGAGGGGATAATGGAACATAAGGTGAAATAAGAGAGGGTAATGGGATGGGAATAGAAGTGTGATGTAGAGAGGGGGCTCAAACTCATTCAAAGTGAAAAATTGCATTCAAGAGGCATCTAACAAGATTAAAATGGCCTATTAGAGTAATCCAAACAATCCTCAAAGCTTGACAACAATCGGGAGTCTAACTTCTCACTTTCACCCATGTATCCTAACAGTAGTGCAAACTCAGTTTTTGGCCTTTAACTCCCATGCTTTCCAAAACACTTGAAAATAAAAAGGTTGATTTAGATACCCATTTCAGAGTTATACAACATATCTCTTAACCAAATACAATTCTTTTGGACCAATCCCTTGAAATTAGACCCTCAACGTTGTCCTTAGCCATGAATTAGGCCAGATTTACAAAGCAACATACCTTTAAACTTAACACAGACCCTTGAAACCTTGGGAAAACATTTCCTATGCCCTCAAACCTCTAAAACCATAATCAACACCTAGGGTTGACACCTCCAACATAGAAAAATCCAAAACCCTCAATTTCATGCCAAGTCAAGAGGGTTTATTGAAAGTCCCACTTGCACAACCTCCCAGATGATACCACCAACTTAGACATGTATATTCTGATCCCAATATTCTCAAAATTTGGAAAAAACTCCACACTCTCATTGATTTCCATAAACCTTAGACCCAAGGCTCCATCTTCATGTGTTTTTCTTCACAAAACTCATCAAGACAGTAGGTTTACCTCCTTAGTTCCTTCTCCACAACTCTAATCATGCAAAGTAAAACCTAATCAGACTCCCTAGGGCCCATTACACTAGTTACAATAGGTACAGTTGGTGTAAGCAACCTTTTTTGGTTACAAAACCCTCAAACAATGTGTCTTCGGTCTGTCACAGGAAAACAAGGATATTTACCACAAATCACAATGGATCTCACTAAACCTTGTTCCAAAATATTGTTAACACATTCCACCACAAAGTAAAATGATTTACATGGCACAATCAATCTGTACGAGCTTGTACAGGCCTGCAAATAACAAGAAAACTCAGAAATTTGATGAAAAACATAGATATTCTTATTGCCAATGCTTCAAACTTCAAGCCAATGTTACAAAACGAGTTGCCATGCCTTTTTAAAGGCTTATCCCCATCAAAAAAATGACCAACTACCTTACAACTACTTTTTAAACCTCTCATGACCGTTGCATTACAAATTTGTTACATTTATGCAACTCACAAATTTGGCACTTTCAAGTTTTGACTCTCTATATTTTCCTAGACCCTCTTAAACACCTAAACTATTAAAAATAGTCTAATGAGACCTTATTCAACTAATAAATGATGAATTACTCAAGAACATCCTATCTACCTTGACACCCCTTGTCAACTTTGACAATTCCTTCCACATGATTTGCAAACCTTACAAGATGAATACAAAAGCCCCTCAAAGTTGATCAATTACAATAGAATGGTCACATTGGACCTTATTAAGACTCAAGGACTCAACTAAAAAATCCTAACACACCTTTCCTATTAGACACTTAATGAAGAAACGTAGAAAAGAGTGGTGCCCCTGCACCACAGGGATTAATGGAACATAGGATGGACTAGTATAGATTGATTGGATGGGCTAGGATGGGATAACTAAATATAGGGTGGAAAATTTGAGGTTAATGGGATGCGATTATTAGGGAATAATGCAACATAGGGTGAATTAGGAGGTGTCTAGGGTTTGACTAGAGTACACGAAGTGTGAACTTGACCTGTGTGTAGCAATAATAGAGAAGAGTTATCTAGGATGAAACATGGATAAATATGGTATAACATAGGATGATATAAAGGAACATAGGGTGGAACATAGGGGATCATGGAACATCTAGGGTGATATAATAATGGGTACAATAAGATGGGAGTAGAAGGACATAATGGCACATAGCATGGACTAGAAGATATTAGTGGGATGGGCTAGGAGGGGATCATGGAAAATAGGGTGAACTATTAAATGTTAATGGTAAGGGATTAGGAAGGAATAAAGGAAACAAAAGTGAATTAGGAGAAAATAATGTGACACGATCAAGGAATAATTGAATGCAATATTTGTGTTTCTCATCAATTTTTTAGATTTCTATATACACAAAATTATGAAAACTAGCTAACATAGATTTAGAACACCATTAATGAATAAAGGCTACCTAAGTGTATGTTGTTTAAGGATATGAATCACGTGGTGTGGAGGAAGAAGGTGCACCAGGAAACTATTTGAAATCTGAAGCATGTTATGAGACAAACATTCAAATATAACATTCAAATTTTCAAATGCAATAATAATATATTTAATACTAGTTGCATACCTGTGGAATCATCATCGAGAATGTACAAGGGTTTGTAGGAATAGAGCATGCCTCATCAACAGTGCGACCTTGAAATTTCATCATATCAAAATTCTACTAATTTACTTATTCTTAAATTTCAAAATATAATTTAATAAAAAACATTAAAATAACTTGCTAAATTTTACCGGAGTGTCAATGTCGAATGTATCATTCAGAATTTCATCTGTGAAAGCCATTGCCTCTGCAACTGATGTAGGCTATGTAGCTACATCACAAGAACCCTAATAATCATACGTACAAATAGCACCACAAGTGCCACAATGGTGGGGTGGAGCTCGGGGCCTACATGTCTCCTCCACAATAGGCTCTACTAGAGGACTCACACACTGTAAAGTATGTCTGGGTGAGTGAGCCAATCAACTTCATTGTGTCCACCTCTACACTGTCCTTAACAATGGAAGGAAAATGACATGCTCCACCATGGGTCTACCCAAGGCTCTCGGTGCCAGCTGTGGATTAAGTCGTGCAACAAGTCTATCATGTGTGGAGCCCCCACCTCTACCCTGAAATTCTAAGATGTCAAAATAGTTTGGCATTTTATTGAGGACAAACTTGCAATAGAGTTTCCTCAAAAATTATTGCAGCACCACATGGTTATTGCATGGAGGTTGGTCAAATACCATCCACCACCGCTCCCAAATTTTTTTTTTTAATTAACTCATGGTGGCACCAATGGATGGGGAACCTCCTGCATGCATGAGACAAAGGTTCATTGGTTTTTGGGTCTATAAATAGGGCACACAAGTCGTTTTGCTAATTTTTAGTTTTTTGACATCTGCATATGACAAACCACTAGCATAAAATTGTCTCATCTCATGCCTCTTATTTGACCAAAAATTTATTTTCTCGCTCATTTGTCCTACATGAGTTACAATTGACTTCAATGATTCAACAATCCCTCTCCTATAAGGGTGGGTTTCAACATGCTTGGTTAATCTTGCAATTAATTGTTGAATGTCTCTTTTACTATTTTCAATTTGATTTTGAATATTTTCTTGTGTTCCTTGAGGATGCCTATGAAGTGATGGAGGGGTTTTAGGTTGTTCTTGTATAGGAGTCTCTTCATGAGGGGGTGATTGTGAATTCTCAATGTTTCGCGGTGGAGATTCATTCCCTAATAATTAGAACAAAGTTTTATTATAAAAACCTATTTAAATTTGCATTCTAAATCAAATTCGAAATAAATAGAATAAAAATACATACCTCTTTGCAATCTTCAACCTCTCCAACGTGTTGGCGACATCCTCATGGAAAATGGCGAGCTAAGGATGCAAACAATGGAAGAGATTTGACAAGCATGAGTTGCAGACGTGAAATCCTCTTCCTCAAGCAACGGGTTGAAGAAAAAATGAGGGTTTGAAACCCAAGTTTTGGATTTTATGTCAAATAAGCCATTTGGCGCATGCCAAATGGCTTATTTCGGGTTTTTTTTTGACGTTTTTTCAATTTGGCACCAAAATTGTGTCACAGACTGGTGCACTTACCCATAATTTTTTTTAGGGTTCGACCATGTTGAACCTCCCCCAGAGGATCTCTTAAAAATTACTTGAAAAAAAAGAAATTCCTCCCCCCTCTCCTTTGGTCTAATAAAATGTTAGAAGGTCGAGCCTAAGGAATCAAAATACAAAAATCCTACTTTAACCATTTCTGATGATAAAGACACTAGTCCCATCTATTGTTTGATCCCTCTTGGTGGCAGAAGGTCGGTATGTATAGATAAAGAAACCTCCAAAGGGAAAGAGGTTGACAAGAAATGTAAAAAGGTTGCAGTGGGGGAGAGCATTGACTCTTTTGAAGAGGAATATGTTCTTGAAAGCCTGGGAGAAACTTAGATTTCAAAGGAAGAGGATGTTTCTGACTGTAAAGAGAAGGAGGAGATTTTTGAACAAGAGGAGGATAACAATGAGCTGAAAGAGAACAATGAGGATGCTAAAGGAAAATATTTTGAAGAATAAAACAAGGTGGAGGATAATAATGAAAACTCTATTGGTATGGAAGAGCATGAAATTCCTATTCAACATCCTCAAATTTAAGGAAGTCCTAAGGAAGGAGATTATAAAAACTTAAACCCTAAAATTGAATCTCTAAGTGTCTGGATGGATCAAATGGAACCAAAAATTGAAGAGGTGGACAGTTCCAAGAGGTTCTCGATCATGGAAGGTGTCATAAAGAACATGTTTAGGGTGGTGGATGGTATAATGAAGAGAGAATTGATGGGAACTATTTCAGGTCATGGAAAAATCTAGAAATAGAAAAAGAAAAAGGGGTGAAGGAATGATGCTGACAAGTCCAAGAATAGGGAGCATAAGGAAAATTGGTCTTATGCGGTGGAAGAACTCCAAGATAATTGGAGTCTTATTGAAGATTCATAATTTGTGTCTTTATCTTGTGGCTCTGGACATGTTTATCTAGCATTAGTGCCTTTTTTGTATGGTCTATAGTTATACTGGTTATGATATTGATTGGCTCTATATGTTAGTTTATTTAGATTTTAGTAGTACTCTGTTGCATATCAAGACTCTAGTTTATAGTTGGTGGTTTTGGTTCATCTGGTCTAGTAATTTATTGATTTGGATAAGTGGTATGTTAATCCTGTCAACTATATTTTATGGGTATGTAGTCTCTTTTCTACTGTGGTGGTTGTTTCTTCTTTGTTGTTCTCAACTAGTTGTTTCTTTAGCAATTTCTTTTGTTGAGTTCTACAACTTTTTTGTTCTTTTTTTTTTTTTTACGAGATTAGGGCCCTAACCTCTCTTATCTTATCAAAAACTATAGAAACAATTATTTTTCTTGTGAGAATTTTATGTCAAACCTCAATCATTTTAGCAACTTGATAGAGCACAAATATAAACTTGTTAATATTTTCAATGTTTTAGCTATTTATGATGAGAACCACCTCAACATAAAAATCCAACATATTAACTACAATGTGCTAGTTCTTTAATTTCATCCCATCAACCATCTCATTTAAAACTTGTAATGAAGTGTACTATTTATATTTAATTTAAAATGTGAAGAACACCCATGTTGTTGATACATGTACTAGTTGATGGTGATTATTCATAATAAATAACATTTTCATTATAATTCAATTCTAGGAATTATATTTTGCACATGATTTATCTTTTGTTGGGCAAGCCGGTGGGTCTATTGCAACAAACTCTGGGAAAATAAACAATCTCCATTGCTTGTATTTATGTTGAGATTGATTTAAATAACCTGTTACCATATTTGATGCAAATTCAAGTTGGGTCCACTTCATGGGTTCAATAGCTTAATTACAAGGCTCTCTTATTTTGATGTCAGATTGTCTTGAGTAGGGAACCTGTAGAGGAAATGCCATAAACTTAACACTTCAGGAAGGACCACCAATGGGGTTGCAACTAAGTTTCTTCCTCACTCAACTCCAATAAGGGATAGAGGGAAAGCCCTTATGTTAGAAGGGGAAAGAAATAAGGAGGGTTTTTTTTCTTATGAATTCTCACAATAAGGGAAAGGGTCATAAGAGAACTCTTAAGGATAGGCAAGGGAATGCATCTTTTAATTGTTTTGAGGCTGTAAAGGATTTTGATCAACAAGAGATAATTCTAGATAGGGTCTTGGTTGAAGTAGATAATTTGGAGGTGGAGCAGTTGGCTACAAAAGAAGATGGTAGTATTATCAACCTATTGATGGTGAGGATTAGTTCATAAATGGATAAAAATCAAGTTTATGAGATTCTTGGTGTGTTAGTTCTTCCTATGAGAAATAATTTGGGTGAAGGATTGACTCTATTCCTTCTTGATCTGTAGCCAGAGGTAGGGGTTTAGAAACTTGGAAAAGGAAATAAGGTTCTATATTTGTTGGGGATTCAACAAAAAATCTTCAAAAAAGGGAGCTCAAAGAAGACTTCCAAGATGGGGAGGAAGAAAGATCAAGATAAAATTAAATTAATGAGAGAATTTGGTGGATTCAGGTTCAGTCAAAGCCTAGACTCCCATTTTTCTAATTCCTATACGTGATTTCTCTATCTTGAAATACAAGGGGTTTGAAAGACATCCCTAGATAAAAGGTTGTTCAAGAATTGATCAAGGTTCATTCTCTTGATGTGGTGTTTATTCAACATTCTAAGCTATGAATGTCCAAGGTATGTTCAATATAGTTTACAGGCTCTATTGGGTAGGCCAATATTAGTACATTGGAGCATAGGGTAGTTCTAGAGGAACTATTTATCTTTGGGATTTGAGAAAGATTTATCCTCTTTGTAAAATTTTAGCTAGACACTCCTTGACCATGGCTACCTTGAGTTTCAACTCTGGTGAAGTTTTCCTTCTTTCCAATATTTGCACTTTGACTAATTTGGTTGGTAAAACTCACCTCTAGGCTCATATTAGGTATGTGTAGTCCATTGATCCATTATTCCCTTGGATTTTGGCTATGGATTTTAATGCTACTCTCAATCTAGAGGAAAATAGGAGAGGAGTGGATAGACTTGAGAATTCTTCTTCAATTTTTTGAGATAATATTTTTTTATTAAACATGATTGATATAAATCCAAGAAATGGCTTGTTTACTATGAGTAATAAGAGATGTGGAGAGGAATTTATCTCTAAGATATTGGATAGGTTTTGAGTTTCTAGTTATTGAATTGGAAATAATTGGATCACCAGTTTGGAGATATTAGAATGAAGAGGCTTGGATCATTGGCCTATTAAAATTTAAGCATATGAGAAGGATGCTGCTAAGAACCCTTCTTTCAAATTCTAGATTATGTGGCTACAAGAGTCAGCCTTGAAAGTTCTTATGAATTTTTGGTGGGGCCAAGGAATGCATGCACATGGTACAACTATGTATAGCTTTTTCAAGAGGCTCCAATTTATGAAATTCCAACTTAAGTGGAATAGGCAATATTTTGGGAATATTTTTATGGAGAAATATGCTACCCAAAAATTATTGGATGTCATTGCTAGTCAAAATAGGGATCATGGGCTTACTAAATAATCCTTAGAGAAGAAGTGGAAGCTATTAAGGAGCTAAAAAAATGGGAGAACTGCGAGAAGAGATTTTTTGGAAATAAAAGTCTAGGATTGAATGGCTGTAGGAGGGAGATACGAATACAACTTTCTTTTTAACTTTGTTAAAGCCAAAGGTCATGGGAATTATATATATTTAGTTGTGTCTTCCCAGGGTGATCAATTATCTTCTTATTGCGATATATCATAGGAGGTCACTCATTTTTATTCTTCTTTATTCACAAAGGACTTTCCTGATGTGTCAAGGGAAGAAAATCTTATTTTGGAGTGTATTCCTTATCTTATGCCTAATAAGGAAAATGAGGGTCTCATTAGACCCATTTATCTAGTGGAACTTGAGGAGATAGTCTTTAAGATGAACAAAGGTAAGGCCCCTTAGCTAGATGGATTCCCTATAAAAAATTAAGAGTCTTGGGAGATGATCAATTTTGATCTTTTGGAGGTAGTGCAAGAATCTCAGAGTAACAAACAAATGTTGAAAGAAATGAATTCTACCTTCCATTCTCTTATTCAAAAAATGGAAGGGGGGCTAATTCTCTAGATATCTTTAGGCCAATAGCCCTTTTTAATATGGTCTATAAGATCTATTGCAAGAATGAAGAAAGGATTGAAGGTATTGTAATTGATGTCAACTGGTCAACTGGTTATCTACTAGTTGTTGTTGGATGTATATGTTGAGGATATTGAGAAAATTGTATAAAAGAAAGTTTATAGGTATTCAGTTGTTGCTCTGGTATTTGCCCATATGTTCACGTAGTTCAGATATGTTGGTCATGGTTGTTGAAGGTTGTTATATCCAAATTTTTGGCTGTTAGTTTGTTGAGAAGTTCGAGTTGTGTTGACCAGTTATGAACTCTGTTTTTCTATGTTTTGGTTGAGATCTAGGAAAAATGTTGCTGGTCCAAATTTCTCTTTGATGAAGTCTTTTGACTTGTGATTCTAGAGTTAAGATATTTTGGTTGCATTGAAGATATTTTTGGTTTTTGGAAGTTTCAAGCTTAATTGTTTTATATGTTTTACATGGGTTTGGCTGACCTTGTGTTAAGCACTATCTTTGAAGTTAATGAAGTGTGTTGGATCTATTTTGGGTCTTGAGAAAACATGTGTTTGGGTCACCCTCATTCTAATTCCACCCTAGGATGTTTGGCGTTGACCTAATTTAAATTTGAAATTGGATGGCTGACTTTGCATCTTTTTCAAGGTTGGAGATAGTATAAATACAGGATGAGCTAGTAATGAAAAATGTAGAAGAGGAAAGAAGGAAGATAAGTGAAAGAGTAGATGTGAAATTGATGCTATTAAGAAAGTATGTGTGAGTTGTGTGTGGCAGATCAGTGCGAAGCGTAATGCTGAGTTTCCGAATGCAATGAGTAGAAGGAAAACTCTATCATTCATGCAAGTTCATCAAGTGACAGTGGTGGAACCCTTT
>CM021106.1:534281390-534726862 GCA_007115665.2 Sequoiadendron giganteum
AAATTCCAATAGCACATACCGTTACGTCAATAGAATCTCTTTTTAATTCAATAACACTTTTGTTTGGGTCAATAGAGACTATAAAATATAAGCAAGCACATGAAAATTTAAAGTGAAAATGTTCCATTTTTATCAAAAGTGGTCGAGAACCTACAATTGCTTATCAAACTCAACAAAAAACATTAGTGTCAAGGATCGGGGTCCCATCGAGTGTGCTAGATGTCATAAGGGGGAAATCATAAGCATATGAAAAAGCAACATAAATGTATGAAGAAAAAACATAATTCAAACAAAGATTAAAATTCCATACCCATTACTCATGTAATGAATAATATAAAAATCAATGAAGAACAAGAAATGAAATCAATGAACTGTATTGTTACCCATCTCATGTCAAAGTGTATTTGTATTTGATGTTGAATGTTGAATTGTTGTAATAAATAAAAATCCTCCATTATGCGTTGTAAAATCTTTGATGTGTGTGACATTAGAATAGAATTGTGATGATAAATCATAACATGCTCTAGAGGTAATTGTGTAGCACTTTGCTTATGTAAATTCTAGATGATTTATGTGAGAGTAGAAGGTTATTTTATAATTCTATGTTTTGAGATGAATGCACAAGATTAAACAATGTTGAATCAATATCAATGGTTGAAAGATATTGAGAGGAATCAGATTTCTCAGTTACCTTCTATGATCAAATCAATGAAGGATGCTAATTGATCAATCAGAGGAAATAAATTGCCTAATCTATGGAATTAAGAAAATCAAGTTGAGTATTCAATGGGATTGAAGGATAGATGGATTAGTTAGGAAATAGATGACTCAATTAGGAAATAAATGAATCAACTAGCTAATCAAAATGAATAATTAGTGGTCGTGATTTTCTCAATCATTAAAGGGGGTGAGGATAATTAATTAATTGAATTAATCAATTAAGCTTTTTGAGTTGAATGCACAAGTCATTTTGACTTTCACTAATAGAGTTATATTTGTCTATTTTGACCTTTTTGAATGATGTTGAATAATTAATTTAATTATTCATGTTTAGAAAGGGGAAAAGTTATTTAATTAAACTATTATAAGTATTATTAATTTAATTGTTTTAGGGGAATAGGGTTTATTAGCAACATAATTAAATAACTTGGGTCATTTAATTAATCAAAAGGAATAAAAGTTATATTAATGATAAAATAATGAATTAATTAAATAATGTAATATTATTCAATTAATAGAAGAAAAAAGTTAAATTAGGACATTTATTAAATAAATGAGATTTATTTAATTAGTCAGAAATGATGATTGTGGAAGAATTAATTAAATAATGTTAAATCACTTAATTAATAGATGAATATAAAATTTGATAATAATTAAATAATAATGTATTATTTAAACATTTAGGGAAGAAGGGTGAAAGTTAGTTAAATAGTGTTTTTTGCCAATTAGGACAATTTAGGGTATCTACAATAATAGTGTCAAGGGTGATGAATATGTTGTTATTGTTCCTATTGAATTTGGATTATAGAAATTGTATGTCCAATGTGGGAGATAAAGATATATTTCAATTTTGTAGGAAATAAAGACATAGTACTAGTTGTATTAAACTTTCCTCATGAATTCAACTAAATAAGTGAAATTTTGCATAAGGAAATAATAATTTTTTTAGTAAATATCTATGGCAATTAAATTTTCCTACATTTAATGCACTATCATTTATTCATAAAATTATTTTGTGTTCCTTCATACAAGATCTTATCAAGGGATGTAAAGAACAAATATTGTCGAGAACTTAGAAATGTTTATGCTACATAAGGAACAAATACTATCAATAAAATAAATATTTATAGAAAAATATTAGTAAATATCCATCAGAATTGTATTTCCTAGCATTGAATGTACTACCATTTATTCATAAAATTATCTTATGTTCATTCATATAATATTTTATCAAGGAAAGTATGTAAAGAAAAAATGTTGTCAAGAACTAAATGGTTATGCTATGTAAGAAATAAATACTATCAGGTAAATAAATATTTATTGTCTTTCTTGAGTTCTAGAAATGATTATATTTGTGGTATGTTAGCATTGTTTATAATCCAGAGAAGGAAAGGTAAAATGTCTATATCTCATTTATAGTCATTGTGGTTGAAATGGAGAAAAATAGGTGGGTTCACCAAAATGGATTGATGAGCTACTAAGGGACCTATTTTCCTAAATATTTCATTAGTAAATGAGACCCACACAAATATCTGACTAATAAACCTTAGGTGAATCAACCCTTTCTTAGAATCTGCAAGGTTTCCTTTTTGTGTTTAGGATGGGGGTCAGGTTCATTAGGAACTTTTGGGAGAAAGACTAAAAATAGAAAATGAACCCAAGTATTCCAAATTAAACTTGAAATAATAATATTAAACTCAAAATAAGCATAACCATGAATTAAATTGGAGATCTGATAAGCGTAGAACTATGTTTTCCAACCACAAAAAGTGATTTTCTAAAAGCTCACTACAACTCATTCATCCCTAGGTGAATGGGTCCAGTGTTAGGGTATTTCTACAAATTTTAGGAGCCTTTGACACAGATCTAAAGCTTCCAATTTATCTAGGTGGTAGTGTTGAAATGTTAGAAATAAATTTTGTAGGTGAGTTTCTCTGAGATGACAACAATTTTGACAACTTCTTCAAATTTTCTCTTCAAGAGGTCTTCAAGCTTTCTTCCACCTAGATCTGAAAACACAAGATAAGAGGGAAAACTTGTTTGTTTTGGTGAATAGGGGTTTGCCTTGGTCAAACCCTATTTTGGTAATCAAACTCTAAAATGAATAAAAGCATGAAAGAGGGAATGATGAATGAAAAAAGCTATGTTACCACTCCAAAAACCATTAGATAAGTCCTTGAATTAAGGTCTACAACTTGAATGAAATGAATTCAATGGATTTGGATCTTGAAGTTTTAATATAGCTTGAAATAATTCTTTGAATGCTTGACTTGATCATGAAACCTACATCACAATGTTAGCTCCAAAAACATTCAATGATGCAAAAAGACACTAACATGATGATTAGATCTTGATTTCTGTTATAGAACTCTAATAAATTTTATCTTGAATTCCCTTGATCATAAAATTTTCTTTAGGAATGCTTGCATAAAAACTCTATATTTCTTAGATGAAACATAGTGAAATAACCTTGTATTTATAGGCATTTATCCTTAATTTCCCAAAATTCAAATATAACAAGCCAACATTGAATTATGGATTTGAATATGTTAAAATACCACCAAAAACATAATTTAAATTTAGGTCCTAAGGTTTAGGGAGGACTGATTTTCCCATGGGTGAATGGGTATCAAGTCCACAAACCTAGAACACACATTCCTTAATGAAAAAGTGTCATGTATTGGCATTAATTAATGTCAGGTTTCCCCTTTGGAAAATGTAATCTAATGGGCTTGTAAATGAATTATAGGTAAAATTAAGGCATAATTAAGCTCAATTAATTAAGGGATTGCTAAATAAGTGTTAAAATATAAAGGGATACAATTTACAACACTAAATTAAGGCATAATTAAGTCCAATTTAACTAGGAGGTCCCAAAAAAGTGAGAAAATGTAAAGGGATGCCTTTTTGTACAATACATTTACTCCCCACTTTAGTGAGAGGATGACATTTTTTCAAACTCACACTAATGTAGAGAATTAAAATATATGTATGTAGAAATGACATGATACTCAATCATACAATGTCAAAGACTTAATGAAAGGTAAAAAAGGGTTGATCAAGCTGCAACTATCTAGTGCGATGTGGAACATGCCTCAACTATTTGTCAAAAAAAAATGTTTACAAGTGGAACTCGTTGTCCACTATATAAAAAACACACACTCACATAGGCTAGTAAAAAATTGGTTTTCCAGTAGGTGAGCCCCCAAGGGTGGAAAATGAGAGAATCTTATTAGGCTCACATACCATACCAAAGTTACCCTCTGATAACTTTAATAAGGAACCACAAAACAAATATTAACTTCAATATCCATAAGCATTAGAATGTTGTGTTATGCTAAACACTTATGAACAAAGAAGGAAAGACTCCACATGTAGGAAAAGTATGTTATGCCTAGTGGCCATGAAATAGGGTTTGAGTTTAACAAGGTTAGCAAGTTGTGTTATGCTAAACACTTATGAAAAATGAAAATATACGTGTTCAAAGGAATTTTTCTTAGTTAATGCAATGTTTCCTCTTAGGAAACATTGTGCCTAATGTCTCCAAGAGAAGAAAATTCTAGGATAAAAGATTCACAACATAGGGAATGCAACAGGTAGCATCACCACTAAGAGGAAAGTTGTATGCAAAGAAAGATCATATTCTTGGACATAAAACCAAGTGACATCACCAAGAAGAAGAAACATCACAAGAAGTAATAAAATTCCTCAATGAAACATAAGATTTTCCAAATAATAATAATAATAATTCCTATGTATGCTAACACCATGTTGTGAGCAATTACTGTAAATTAGAAAATGATCAATGCTAAAAATATAGAAGATATGAGAGATTAATTGGAAAGCCCTATTCCAATTCATTTATTTCCAAATGAAGCTACGTTATGAAAAAGAAATGAGGGGGTTTCCCCCAAAATGAAATTCCATATACATAAGGGATCCATGGATTTGGGTTAGTAAGTCTTTGCTAAAATGAGATTATAGAGCTCGAAAACATCATCATTCCCCAAATAACTCATGGAATAGGAAGAATGACACATGGAGAGAAAAATCAAAGAAAAATCCTTTTGGGTCAACATGGAAGAGACCTTAATGTAATGAAACCTTACATCATCCCCAAAAGGAAAACACAAGACAAAAAAAAAGATAAAGGTTTTATGACATATAGAAGGATTTAGATACAAATAGAGGAATGAACATGAAGATACATCAAATAGAACAATATGAGGGATCAGATTATGCACATGAAATCATGCAAAGAAAAATAAAGATATGACTAGTAAGACACATGCAAGTCAACCTATAGTAGGTCATCTACATCCCAATCTTGTTCAATATATGTGGAAGGCATACAAATAGCCAAAGGGACAACATCAAGTGCCAAACTAGGAAAAGAACCAAGCTCAACACTCCCTTTAGGAGTATCATCATTTAATCCCATGGAAGAGAAATATAATAGATTTAATGTTTTATGTACTTCCTCATCAATTTTAGTAGTTTCATTATCATCATCCAAGTTAATCATAATATTAGTTCGAATGATAATATCCATAGAATCTTGTTGTTTTTGTGGAAAGTTTGAATAACTACCATCCATTGCTTGAGACAAGTTTGGATTTTTATTTTCTATGTTGTTATTTTCTTCTTTTTCTTGTTAAAAATGAGCAATAACACAAAATATACACCTATGCTCTCTAACAATTTTTTTTATTTTCATTCAAGTTTCAAGTTGTGATTGTGTAGGAGTAGGTTTATCAACCATAGGTCTATTTTCTTCCCTTAAGGGAGGAACAAAAGAAACCATCGGAGGTTGTTCAAGAACTTTATCTTTAGCATTATAAACTTGTTTGACTTTAGGAGGCACAATGTGACTTATTTGATTATCTCATGGTCTTTTATAGGAAATGGGTGAAGTACTTCTCCTAGGATAGTCTTGTTTACTTCTAAGGGATTTTGGTTCAATCATGGTCTCATCAAGGATAAGAGGCTCAATCATGGGTTGAGACATATTGGTAAGTGATAAATCTTCTATGTGCTTTGCCTTTAAAAAATTATAGGATTTGAAACTGAAGTCTTCATAGGGTCTAATAGGTTTTATAGGCTTAGGCCAAAAGAAATATAATAAGAAATTCCCACGGGAGGACACAAGATTCAAGCCACTATGATGCATAGTAAAGATCTCATTTTTGAATGGAAAATTTATAAATTTATGCACAATCGATGAGATGGTGTTCATGGAGTGAAGCCATGGGTATCCTGACTTCACATGAAATTGTTCCAATGATGGGATGATGGTGAATGAGACATTTAATTGTGTCAATCCAACTTTTAAATGGGGATTTATCAAACCTATTGTAGGTCAACCAAAACCATTATGCAGTTTGATCCATGATTTCAGTTTTTAATAAGTATCTTGATAAAGCTCATGCAAAAATAAGATTTTTTTATTCATCACATTCTCTACATAGACAGGTTTAATTAATATCCCATTAGTAGGATTTTCATTGATTCTTCCAACAATGTGAAGAAGAACATTGGGTGCATTATTGATTATGTCATTTTGTGAGAAAGCAATGTCAAGGGGCATATCAATTCAGCCTTTATGAGGTTTAACTTCAAAAAATACAACCATATATTTTATAGATTTTTCCTCATTGTCTTTCATGTTATCATCATCCATTTCAACCATCATCACATCATTCTTTGTTTCACTAGCTTTGATAAAGGAAATGTTGTGATTAGGCATAGGATTGGTAAGGATTTTAAAGTTTTGGCTAGAAGGAACTGTAATGCCCCACCACACAACCCCAGAGGAAGTTTCAATTCACTACAAAAGCGTACTATTTTTTTTTTTAAAGTGAATTAAACATACATGTTCACCTAAAATTGACAACATCCCCTAAGGCTACGTAACCGAGATTACTTAAATCCCCATTAACATACATCATTCAAATTACATTGCATTAAATAAATCAAGTAGTAAGCATTCATTCAACATTAATAAATACCAAGATAGGAATAGAATATCCATAACATATATCCATTACAAGATTAATTGATTACAACACTCATTCCCAGAATGAGTCAAAATACATAAGTGTTACAATTACATAAATCCACCTCATAATAACAAGAGGGGTAAAAATAACTCATTACAATTTGAATTACAACAATGCCCGAAAAGAATAACAAGATTCACGAGTTGTCCAATTGGATGTCTCGCCTCCACGAACTAAAGATCTATGGGGAACCAACGGTTTATGGTGCATGTTTCACCCAACCAAGTGGTACCCAAAGTCCCACCCCCATGCTAGGAGATATTAACAACATGACATGGAAAAGAAATCTACTACCTCTAACCAAAGGTAGACTCATACTGACACATACTGACTCAACGAAACATATGCACAATAAAAGTCTAACACTAACATGGTTACATTGCTTCCAGACATATTATAATCAAGTATGATAAAGAATCCATACACACAACATAAACGCAATGTTATCCTAGATAGAGTGTCATCGCAAGGTTCATCATGAGATCTCCTCTGGGCATTCCTCATAGGTTCCAATAATCCTGGTGACCTCAACTGAATCCCGGCCCTCACACTCACTGATGTAGAATCAACTACCTCTTGTGAGGACAAGATAGTTGACCTTTCCATTCCAATCCTTCTCACTCACCCCAAGTCTAAACAAGCCCTTGTGTCTATAAGTGAGGTTAATTTATCTTGATTAATGTGAATGCATCATAATCATCTAAGTATATTGCTTTAGTTGTCACTTATTAAAAACACTTTTGAAGGTTACCCGGTTTACCTCTTTGGGCTCCAGCCGCTAACAAAAGCCACTCTTCTAATGGATAACACACTACTCAAATATAGACTCCAAGGGTATCTCAAGTACTACATAACTAAACAACACAATCTCTCCTATTCTAGGAGGCAATAATTAAGGAAATCCACTCCAACACTAAGAGGAAAACAAACTCATAAAGCACTACCCAAGGGAAAAACAAACATTATCTTAACAAAAAATTAAGCCGCATCCACTAGAAGACTTTACAATAATAAGACTCAATCACCCATTCCCAAGCAATCAATAAAAGGGACTTTAATATCAAAAGTGCACTAGCAATGAATTTCACTATATTTGGATATATTAAATCCATATTCTTATCTAATGCTTCTCACAGATATTAAAATACTATCATTCTAAAATTTACATTAAACAATAAATTCTACCTTAAATAAATATTTTTCACGACCTTATCAAATCATGCACAATAAGCATTTTAGTTTAAATTATTGTCTAATTACTTGCATGCATTAATGTGTCTAAAACCGAACATCAAATATATATACACTTAAACATATATTATGTAGCATGCTTTATATATTTGAATACATTCATTTTATTTATATATACAACTATATTTAGAAAACATGCTTGCACTTAAATACTAATTATAAACCTCTATTTTTCTAAAAGTTACCACACTGAATATTAAATATTTCTAAAAAATTAAAAAAATTAAAAAATCTAAACTTAAATATCTGTTTTCCAAAATAAAATTATATATATATTATATATTATATATTACTATATAAAATTAAAATATATATGAATAAACATCATTCATAAAAATCTAACATAAAAAAAAAAAAATCATTTAAATACAACTTACTGCGAATTTATACCACAAAATTCACATTAACCAAAAAAAAAAACAAAGATAATACAAAAAAAAATATTAAACAATAAACGAAAGTGACAGGGGCAAGACAGTAACGTCGGTACCCCTATCACTGTCTTAATGCCGGTACATAGACTTAAGTTAGAGCATCGGTCGATACCTTGTACCCCCAGGCTACATCCCTTCCAACACAATGGGGTGAGCGGTGCTTCCCATGGGATAGCGCGTCCCCCTAAAAGGTGGGCGCGTTGTCACATGGTAGTGCCCTTCCCCACATATGTATGTGGGCGGTGGCTGTTGACCTCCCCACCGTCCACTGCCTTAACAATTTTATTTTTGAATAAAAAATTTCATTAGCATTTTAAATAAAATCCGATGTAACATAAATAAAAAGGGTTTCGAGACTTTTCAACGAATTTTAAAATTCATTTCACAGACATGCCGTACGGACGGCGTTTTTTTCCAATGGGAAAAATAACACAAATCCATAACTATTAAATAGATATATATATATATATATATATATATATATATATATATATATATATATATATATATTCAATCATAGAATAAATTTACTGATAAAATTGAGAAAAATAAATAAAATAACCAGTAACAAGAAATTAATTAAATTTTTCCAGAATATCCTTCTAAATTCAATAGGTGTAAATTTAATTTCTTTTATACTATTCCTTCAAATTTTCAAATAATTAAATATAGGAAAATTAAATAGATCTTAATTTTTCCAATGGAGGTTTTCTACGAGGGTTTGTGTTTTTGAAGAACAGATCTGGATATTTTCAAAGAGTAAAATCTTCATACTAAAACCTAAATGTTTGAAGCACAATCAAATGTTTAATTTAAACAATGAATTTCAACAATCAGATTCATAAACAATTAAATTGTATTAAACAAAACCTGGAATTTGAAGCTACAGAAGAAGAAGAATTTTTTGATGCAAGCCTCCTCCAAAGAATTCTTGATTTTTCCTCAAAGGTGCAATGAATCCAATCCAAAAACTTCAACAATTGCAACAAATTTTCCTCAAATCAAATCCAAAACTAAAAACTATTTCAAACCCTTCTTTGTGCAATTTTTCCAAAAATCCTTCACTGCTCTGAAAAATGAATTTTCCCCCAAAACCTCTCTCCAAGTTGAAAACATGCATTCCTCATAAATCAAAAATATCTAATACAACCCTAATTTCCATTGCATACAAAGTTGAAAATTAGATATTTATTTCATTTCCCATTTTCGAAAACCCAAACTGACTTTAAAATACAATTTCAATTTCCTTTCAATTTCTAAAATGATTTAATTTAATTTAATTTATTCCAATGAACTTAATTAATTAATTTTAATTATTTAATAACTAAATTCAACCCTTTTGAGATTAAAATTTAATTAATTAAATAAATTAAAATTTAACTAAATTAAATTTCATTAAAATTTAACTAAATTAAATTTCATTATCAACTTAAAATATAACATCAAAGCATAATTTTATTTTAATATTAAAATAATCACTACTTTTTCCAATGCAATTATTCTAAACATTAATCTAACAATAATGCATCTAATAGAATCATATAACATTAAATCAAGTACACATGACTCACTAATCAGGACTAACGACACACTAAGGCTAGGGCATAGACCTGACACATGTTACCTAGCTAGTATCTCCCTTTCAACTTAACCGTTGGATTGACATGCTCAAACTTGTGAGACTAGGTGGAGTCGATGTTATGTACTTGCAACCTGAAATCAAATAAACAACATAATACAGTCTATCCAACATATAATACACACTGTGAAGAAGAAATCATGGATTCACAGGGCGCTCGCAAGTGAGTGATGCGAAACTGTCCTCTTCACCAATCCACTCATCAAAGACTGACATTACATCATAATCAATAATCACATAATAATATCTCATGCTAACTCTACTAACATCATTAATCCATTATGCATGTGACACAATAATAAGATAACCTCATCACACAATAATAGTTGTCGCTCAATAGTAACGATCAAAACACAAACAACAAGGTGTGTCCAGTATCATAGTAGCTGCAACCCAAACATAACATAAGCAAAACAAACAAGAAGTAAAATGGAGGGGTATTACATTCTCCCCCCCAAAGACCAGGCTTACTCTAGGAAGCCTGCAAACAAGTAGGGATATAACTCCCTCATCCTAACTACATCCTCCTAGGTGGATGAAGTATCATCCCTAGGATCCCACTGAACTCTGACCTAATCAATATCTTGCCCTCAAAGAGTGAGCGTTTTCCAATCTGTTACGGCCATGGGCTCCAAAGCCAGCTGCCCATCCTCTACCTGTAAAGAATTCCAATCAAGGACGTGAGTAACATCTGAATGATATGGTCAGAGAACTGAAACATGGAAAATGTCATGAATACTTGCTGGACATGGTGGCAAAGCAAGTTGATAAGCAACTGGACCAATCTTTTTGAGTATCTCAAAAGGTCCGACAAAGCGAGGTGCCAACTTAGAACCCTTTCCATAAGGGATAGGACTCTTTCGCAGACGCATCCGCAAGAATATTCTGTCACTGATAGAAAACTGACAATCCACTCTATGCGCATCCGCATACTTCTTCTGCCTATCCTGTGTTGCTACCAGGTGCTCTCTAATCCGATCCACCTGCTGCTCCATATCCTGCAACATCTCTGGTCCCAATAATACTCTGTCCTCCAATTGATCCCAACTAAGAGGAGTACGACAAGGACGTCCATACAAGGCCCGAAAAGGTGCCATGCCAATGGAACTTTGGTAACTATTGTTATAAGCAAACTCCACTAGATAAAGATAATCCTCCCATCGTGTCTGCTGATCCTAGACATACATGCATAACATATCTTTGAGGATTTGATTAACCCTCTCAGTTTTTCCATCTGTCTCAGGGTGATATGCCAAACTGAAGCTCAACTATGTCCCCATAGCATGCTGTAGTGATGTCCACAAAGCTGAAGTAAACACTAGATCCCTGTCAGAAATAATCCAATGCGGAATATCGTGCAACCTCACAATATCCTCCATGAACACTCTAGCAACTGATGATGCATTATAGGAAGCACGCGTAGACGAGAAGTGTGCTACCTTTGTCAACCTATCGACTGTCACCATAATAGCATCATGTTGTCACGAGGAGTTGGGTAAACCAACAATGAAGTCCAATGAGATAATATCCCACTTCCACTCAAGTACAAGGTGTGGCTGTAGAAGCCCTGCTGGATGTTGGTGCTCATCCTTCACTCGCTGGCACTCCAAACATCTTGCTACAAAGTCTACAATATCCCTCTTCATCCTTGGCCAAAAATACAACTGGCGTAGATCTGCATGCATCTTCTTCACCCCAGGATGGGTTGAACAAGGTGCACAATGAGCCTCGGTCAAAACCAGAGAACGAAGGTCACCTACTGAAGGAACGTAAATACACTCTGAATGCCTAAGTAACCCATCTGACTCAAGTGAGTAACCTATAAATCTGCCCTCGAGAGGTCTACCTACCTCAATCTTTGCTCTCACATCCTGGTACCAACTATCTGTTGGAAGAGTAGCAAGAATCCGACTCCATAAATCTACCATAAGAGTCATCTTGGATATCTCATGCCTACGTCTACTGAGTGCATTAGCTACAACATTCTCTTTTCCCTGAATACACTTCACCTCGAAGTCATACTCATAGAGAAACTCCATCCAATGCCTCTATCTAGCGTTAAGGTTCAGCTGAGTGAAAATGTACTGCAGGCTCCTATGATCGCTATGTAGCTCAAACTTGTGCCCAAGTAAAAAGTGTCTCCATCTAGTCAATGCATGGACTACTGCTGCTAACTCAAGGTCATGAGTGGGATAATTAAGTTCATGATCCTTAAGCTTACGCGACTCATAAGCTATCACTCATCCCTCCTACATCAGGACTGCACCTAAGCCCTCTAAGGATGCGTCTGTACAACCACAAAGTCTCCTGTGGGATCGGGTATCGCTAAAATTGGTGCACTAGTCAGCTTGTCCTTAAGGACCTGAGAAGATGACTCACACTACTCTGACCATCCAAACCTCTTCCCTTTCCTCTGAAGAGAAGTGATAGGATGACCTAACATGGAAAAACTTTGCACAAATCTCCTATAATATCCTACAAGCCCCATAAAACTACGGATCTCTGCCACGTTCATGGGCACAGGCCAATCAAGAATAGCTTGAATCTTTGAAGGATCCACATATATTCCCTCTCTTGAGATCACATGACCAAGATACTTGATCTCAGACTTGAAGAATTCGCATTTTGACAAGTTGGCATAAAGTTGGTTTTCTCGCAAACACTATAGAACCTGTCACAAATGCTCCTCATGTTCCTCTACTGTCGTGGAATATATAAATATATCATCAAGAAACACAAGAACAAACCTATCAAGGTACGTGCAGAATACTCCATTCATCAAACTCATGAACACAGATGGCGCATTCATCAACCCGAATGGTACCACAGTAAACTCGTAGTGACCATACCGCATCCAAAACGCTGTCTTATGGATATCTACGTCAAAAATATGGAGCTGATGGTATCCTGACTTAAGGTCTATCTTCGAAAAGATGGTATCACCTTTGACTTGGTCAAACAAGTCATCAATTCTAGGAAGTGGATAACGATTCTTGATCGTTACCTTGTTCAACTACCAGTAATCAATGCACAACCGAAGTGAACCATCCTTTTTCTTCACGAAGATGACAGGTGCTCCCCAAGGAGAAACACTAGGATGAATAAATCCCTTCTCTAATAACTCCTCCAACTGCAAGCGAAGCTCTTTCAACTCCTGAGTAGTCATGTAGTAAGGTGCTCGTGAAATAGGCTTCGATGCAGGTACTAAATCAATCTTAAAATCTATATCTCTCCTTGGTAGCATCCTTGGAATGTCATTAGGAAAGACATTTGTGAATTCCTAAAGAACAGGATGACTATCAAGAGATATCTTCTCCTCTCCATCTCCTAAACCCAAGTCCTCAACTGTAACTACAAACAACTGACATCCACGATGAACACATCTCCTCAACTGCATAGCTGAGATGATGCTCAAAGATATCGGTCTCTGAACTCCTATAATATCAACCTCTCCACCAGATGCATTAATGCACCAAATCGACTTACGTCGATAATCAATAACTACTCGGTGAGCCTCTAACCAATCCATACCTATGACAACATCATAGGATTCCAATGGTATAACCCGAAGATCTAAGGTAGTAAGAAGTGGTCCAATCTCCAACTTACAGTCAGGTACTACAGAATGTGATGCAACCTTCACACCAGATGCTAACTCTACTTGCCACCTATCGGCTTGCCTTACGGCTCCCAGTTTGCAATGTGATACTATCGATGAAGAAATGAAGGAGTCAGATGATCTTGAATGGAAAAGAATAGTAATAGGGTTACCCAATAACATACCATAAGTCTCTATCACAGTACCCTAGTTCTCTGCCTGGTGGTTATCAATCATTGTGAACACATGATGGCCTCTACCAGCATCTCCCACCATCGGTTCTGATGCCGCTGGTCTCTGTGTAAATCCCGACGTGCCCTTATTGGGACACATCCTAGCAATATGGCTCTGCTGACCACAAGAGAAGCAACCTATGCCTCTACCATAACGTCTGCCTCCTGCTGGTGCACTAGACTGCTGTACACTACCTCCAAAAGTGGACTAGGTGCTCTGAGTAGGTTGATCAGAGTTGAAATGATTCATGCATCTCTAGTTCCTGCTACCTTGTCCCTGCTGGAAACCTTTTCGTTTCCCCTAAAATGACTATTGCTGACTGCCCTATTTTAATACTTGCTATGTCTTAGGAGGCACAACTCCCTGTGTCTGTCCCCCTTGAGCACTAGTCCCAGCTCCTGTACCACTACCAATACTAACACCTGTATGACCTCCCAGTGCCATAGTCATGTTCTCCTCCACCAGCCGTGCCTTCTCCACAACTATCTCCATAGACTTGGGTTCAAAGACTTGTACACCACCATTGATACGGGCATTTAAGCCCTTGATGAAATGCTGCACAAGAATTCCCTCATCATCCCCTATTCTTGTGAACTATTTAAGTTCATAGAATCGCCTCTCATACTGATCTACCATCATGGCTAACTGCCATATGGCATGGAACTCATCACCTCTACACTGACGCCAATGATTAGAGAGAAAGCGGGCTCTGAACCGCTCAATCAAGATCTCCCAAGACATTGTACTCATGTCTATATGGAGCTTCTGCTCCTCTAGTTTCCACCAAGTGGCTGCAAATCCTCGAAGATGAATAATAGCACACTGCGCTTTGGTGTTACTATCAAATAGGTGCATGGAAAAACATCGGTCAAGACCTATCAATGAAGTTTTGGCCTCTAGATCGGTACCTACTCCATCAAATCAAGGTGGCTGCAAATGAATCAAATCCCTCATATAGTTCGCTGCTAACATATCAGACTGAGCTGTAACTGTCCTAACCACAGGTACTTCCTTTCTCGGACCCAATAATGCCAAAGCCTCCTTGAAGGCTCTACGTGCAACTTCGACCCTAGGAGGATCTAACTGTCCACCACCACCTCCTGGACCATTTTGTGAAGCCTGATGCTCCTCCTACTCTAGTATATGTGGCACATGAGGTGGTGAGTCGTGTTGACTCTCCTCTCGACCACCTACCCGGCCATGTCCACGTCCTCTCCCTTGTCCGCATCTAGGAGGCATACTCCTACACAGACACAAAAGGGTATTAGACAAGGTACTCTTAAAAAAAAACCTATGCAACTAAGCTTAATGGGTACATCATAATCCCAAAGCACCAAGTGTTTAAACCTTGGCTCTGATACCATGTGTAATGCCCTGCCACGCAACCCTAGAGGAAGTTTTAATTCACTATAAAAGCGTACTAATTCTTTTTAGGAAAGTGAATTAAACATACATGTTGACCTAAAATTGACAACATCCCCTAAGGCTATGTAACCTAGATTACATAAATCCCCATTAACATACATCATTCAAATTACATTGCATTAAATAACTCAAGTAATAAGCATTCATTCAACACAGGTAAATACCAAGATAGGAATAGAATATCCATAACATATATCCATTACATGATTAAGTGTTTACAACACTCATTCCTAGAATGAGTCAAAATACTAATTTTCCCAATATATGAATAAAATTTCTTTAATATTAAATATTATATTTTAATATTTAGTATACCAAATGTATACAACCTATTTAAATAAAATCCCTTATATAAAATTTTTTTTTTTTTTTAAATAAACAAAATTAAAAAAAAAAAAGTAGAAAAATTAATTAATAATTAAAAAAAGGTGACAGGGATGGACGGACGGTACCACCAGTACCCCTGCACTGTCGCTGACTGTAGATAGTATAGTGGTGGCGATTTGGGGGAGGCCACACCTCCCATGGGGAGTGCATCCCCCAAGGTGTGGGTGCACCGCCCATGGTAGGTACGTCCTCCCTTGGGAAGTGTGGCAGTGGGGGTTTGACCTCCCAACCTGCCATGAATAAAAACTCTCCTTTTATTTTTTATTTTTCAAATATAAAACAACTTTAATGAAATTTCGAAAATCAAAAGGATAAATTTATAAAGGAAATCAACGGATTTTTTTCGAAACTCATTTTTTTTTATATTGCTCATTTCCCAATATTGTCGTACGAACGACATTTTTTCGAAAAGACCAAACACAGTATTATATAGATATTCATAGATTTTTAAACATAAATATATTTGTAAATATATATTATATGTATTTATATTAAAAAATATATTACATGTAATATATATTTATATATATATTTACACAGAAAATATTACTGGTAATATTGGAAAAATAAGATAAAACCAATAATAGGAAATTAATTAGATTTTTTCCAGAATATCTTTCAAAATTTCAAAAGGTGTAAATTTAATTTCCTTCAAACTATTCCTTCAAATTTTCAAATAATTAAACAAAAGAAAATTGAATAGATCTTAATTTTATTTAATTTTCAATGGAGGTTTTCTACGAGGGTTTGAGTTTTCGAAGAACAGATCTGAATATTTTGAAAGGGTAAAATCTTCATACTAAAACCTAAATGTTTGAAGCATAAACAAATGTTTAATTTAAACAATGAATCTATGTATTCTCGTTTACTGAAGAAAGTCCTACAGTCAATTTAACAATTTTCCCCAAATTTGGATTAATTTAAAATTAGATTCAATTAACAAATCCTATTGCTCAGCTAATTTAATACATATTCTTAAACCATTAAATTGAATTGAACAAAACAAGAACAAAACCTGGAATCTGAAGCTACAGAAGAAGATGAATTTTTTTTTGATGCAAGCCTCCTTCAAGAATTTCCTGAATTTCCTCAAACATGCAACGAATCCAATCCAAAACCAAAAAACTGATTCAAACCCTTCTTGTGCAAATTCTCCAAAATTCCTTCAATGCTCTAAAAAATGAATTCTTCCCCGAAATTTCTCTCCCCAAAATTGAAAACATGCATTCCACATAAATCCAAAAATATCTAATACAACCCTAATTCCCTTTGCATGCAAAGTTGAGAATTAGATTTTTATTTTCTTTTTTATTTTCGAAAACCCAAATTGAATTTAAAATACAATTTCAATTTCTCTTGATTTAATTTAATTTAATTTAATCCAATAAACTTAATTAATTAATTTTAATTATTTAATAACTAAATTCAACCCTTTTGAGATTAAAATTTAATTAATTAAATAAATTAAAATTTAACTAAATTAAATTTCATTAAAATTTAACTAAATTAAATTTCATTATCAACTTTAAATATAACATCAAAGCATAATTTTAATTTAATATTAAAATAATCACTACTTTTGTCAATGCAATTATTCTAAACGTTAATCTAACAATAATGCATCTAATAGAATCATATAACATTAAATCAAGTACACATGACTCACTAATCAGGACTAATGACACACTAAGGCTAGGGCATAGACCTGACACAGTTACCTAGCTACTATCTCCCTTTCAACTTAACCGTTGGATTGACTCACTCAAACCTGTGAGACCAGGTGGAGTTGATGTCATATACCTGCAACCTTAAATCAAACAAACAACATAATATAGTATATCTAGCATATAATACACACCATGAAGAAGAAATCACGAATTCGCAGTGCGTTCACAAGCAAGTGATGCGAAACCATCCTCTTCACCAATCCAGTCATCAAAGTATGACATTACATCATAATCAATAATGACATAATAATATCTCATGCTAACTCTACTAACATCATTAATCCATTATGCATGTGACATAGTAATAAGATAACCTCATCACACAATAATAGTTGTCACTCAAAAGTAGTGATCAAAACACAAACAACAAGGTGTGTCCAGTATCATAGTAGCTGCAACCCAAACATAGCATAAGCAAAACAAACAAGAAGCAAAATAGAGGGGTATTATAGAATGTAGATCCATTTTGTGTATATCTTACAATCTGTTGGTATGTTTTCCCACATAGGATTTGCAATTCTCTAAGAGGTAGCCAACCTTCGTTATAAAGAACCGCAAAGGCTAGTGGCCAACTAACAAGAGTCAGTCAAAGACTAACATCTCCTACACTTTTGGCTCTGTGAAACCAAGGTGGGTTAACCCAAGTGTGCTCATGAGAATGTTTCATGATTGGTAAGAACACTTCTTCTTACAGATGTAGTCCCCACTAACACTAATAGACAATCATTATCCTGGTTGTGGAAAAACCAAAGAATAATAACAGATATCCCAAAGCAAGCAGATTGAAAATTATCATAAGATCTATATCCCAAAAAGAGATAGCAGTTGATATTTTTTAAAATGTTCGGGTATTGAATCACTGTGCTTAGAGTCACAGTCCTATACCTGAAAGGAATTTACCAATACTATCCAGTGCCTCATCCATTGGGTGGGAGTCATATAAAACACAATTCAGATGAAAATTAATTTATCACCATAGTGCTTTGCTACCATGAGATTTGTCAATATATTAAAACAATACTCCTTAGTGAATCCTGAGCACATAACCATAAAAATGTAATTTGTGTTCAAGCATTTTATTAACTCATTAAGTTAAAGCAAGAGAACAAATTACACTTTCAACTACACCATTGAAACTGAATGAACAAATCCTTGATAAATCCATTCATAATCCATGGCCCATACATAGGAGAGCAAAATATCTTAATTTTTTTAGATTTCTTTCGATATCACTAATTATAAAAGCATAGTATACTTATTTCATACTATTCCCAACCCAACATGATTTCCTACATAATACCTTCAAAATCCTGCATTACCACTAACTGTACCAATTCTAAGTCTTCAGACCCAAAAAAAACAACCCTTAACAATGAGCCATCAAATCTCCTTTATAGGACAGGAGAGCAACAAAGCAATAGGCTACATTGTTCATTCCAAAATTGAATTTCATTTAGAATGAAATTCAAATTCGCCTTCCTCATCATTAGAAAAAACCATAATCAGTTCGAGGAATCAAAACAGTTATACCATTGTAACCAATCGGAGCTAAAGACAAAAGAGCGTGGCAGGCACGCGTACATCCACATCAAAACACCACCCAAAAGTAACACACCCAACAACTTCAACTACTTGCAAGACACACGGCCCCGGTAGAGGCGACCGCTCCTGGTCCTTGCTTTAGTAAGAAGCAAGACTAGCTTCCTTTTATCCGCTTTAACACATGATCTGATAGCATGGCATGACATCATCGCAGTTATTGGGGCAATTGCAACGAGATCTTCATTGACCCCCAATAGCTCAGTCATGGATGCTATGTAACGTTGGTAGTCTGAGTTAGTTTCAGACTCATCACCATCAAAACTAGAAGACAACACCAGTGGGGACTTGGAGCTCCCCATCCCTTTATAATTTGCATCATGGACAACCTCAGGCTTGCTAAGGACAGGTTATACCCCGTTAGGCTGCAAATTTCTCAGCCCGAGTCTAGTCCTTCTATGCACAACCGAATGGTCCATTGCAAAGAACACCTCGCAAAATATAGGAGAGACTCGACCACCTTCAAACAAGACAACTCAAAATGCGATGATAATACCAGATAACACAACGAGCATTTATAGAGTTAATTGGTGCGAGAATATTAATTGCTCGAATGCAGCACAAGCATTCGAGCATTTTATTTGCTGATGTAGGCACCAAAAATTATTCCTGGCTTGCGAAGGCATGGCATACAACCCATAATTGCATTTATCAGGAGAACACTATTTGCACGTAGGAAAATCAGGTGAGGATCCACTGAAAAAACCCATGCCATTAATGAGAGCAACTCGCAGAGAGCAAGAACTCCCAATGCGGATGAATAGGAACCCAACAAAAATTGAACCATTAATGTAGATCAAACATGGCAAGTCGGATGACTCAGATTGAGTCAAAAATTGTTTAAAAGTCCACATTAGCACCTTGGGAGAACTGTGCCCAATCACAACCCAAGAAAATAAGAGGTTGCAATTGGACAACAGGTCCCACCTAGCCCTATCGCTTCAAGAACCAGGCCACGTGTCACCTCTTTGTAGACCTCGTAGTACCCTCAGGGGCCTTTAATCTAATCGTGCGAGATCTGCGAGGAAGGATTATCATTGATCTCCCTCGTTAATACCCCATGGGTAGGAAAAACCCACCTTAAACCCCAAAACCCTAGCCTCCATCCATGTAAATTTTAAGTCCCACCACAATGCTTGTATGGTCCACATGATTTTTTAATCCTTTGTTGAAGAAACTATTACAATATATTTCTTATTTATGTACTTATTTTCCATACAGGTTTATAAAAGTTTGAAACTATTAATTATATTAATTTTGGCAAGACATTAAAAAAGTGTTGATTGTAAAAAATATGCATCCTAATGTGAAAATGCAAAAAATGGAAGCAATGACTATAACATATAATTTTTTATGTAGTATCCAATTCAAAGAATTGTGTTACCCTCTACCTTGAATTTTTTAGTATAAAAACTAAGGAGATGCTATAAATAAGATAATAAGTTGACTATTAGCATATACCAATTTTCATAGACATGTAGATTGTTGGATGTTGTGGTTGTCATTGATGTAAACACTATTACCATTAATGTCTTAAAGGTTGTATATGTCGAGGATATTGAGAAAATTAGAATAAATATGTTGCAGATAGTCTATAAAGTTGTGGAGATCAGAGTGGTGGAAATTTTTGTACGTTGGTATTTTGAAGTCATGTATTAATGGGTTTGTTGCTGAGCCTATATATCTAGTATATCCTCTGGAAGTTTCAAAGGTGTGCATCAAGATTGGAGCGAGTTATGAGTTTTTGTGTTCCTACAGTTATTTTGTTGCTATAGTTGGTGTTTCTGAAAGAAGAGAATGTAATTCTAGTGAATTGAATTTTTGTGTATGCTCTTGAGATTTCCATTGATGTTTCTTGATCTCATACTCTATCATTGTGGTACGTCCATGTTGATCAGTGTGCTCGTGATCAAAGATTTTTCCTTTGCATGTTCAAGTTTTCATGTTCTTGGTTGACATGATGGTGGTAGTGTGTTTTAGATCCTTGTGGATTAATTTTTGAATGTCTGGCATGTTCAAGGATGTTGATTTAGGTATTCATTATGTTGTGACCGATTTAGGTTGGTGCGCATTGAGATTTGTTCATGAATTGGGCCAATAGTTTGTATTCATCTATTATTTATTTTTGGCCGACAGAGTTGTTAATGTAAATTCATGAAGTGGATATATAAGAGCGATTGTTTTATTCATTTAGAGAGAATGTATGTGAAGTGTATGCAGGATATGTGTGAATAAAGATTAGATCATTTGAATGGAGAGCAGAGTGTGAAGAAGTTTAAGAAAAGTATGAAGAAGTATTTATGTGCCTAACTGAAACTGTCATCAGGCTTTTGAAGAAGCTAATCTACTCTTGTCAAAACACAAAAAACACTCAGATTTAGTATAAGATTCAACCAACATAGGGAAAAAATAATATGAAGATGAATTTTCTCAAATCTTGTGGTTGTAGATGCCTTTTTGAAATCTATGCAAAATGTGGGAGGATAGACAAAGCTCATGAACTATTTGACACAATGCCTCGAATAATTGCAATCTCATGGAATACACTCTAATTAGAAAAGTCTCATCACTACCCTCATAACAATCTATCAAATTTTTTTAGTGTCTATTGTGTTATACCCAATTTGGGACATGGGGTATAACAAAATAGACACTAAAATAAATTGAGAGATTACAATTCTTTGAGACATTTTGTCAAATAGTTCACAAGATTTTTCTATCCTTCCACATTCTGTATAAATTTTAAAAGGGCATCTACAACCACAACATTTGAAAAAATTCATCTTCATATTATGCTTTGATGGATGTCTATACCTTGTTCCAAATCTCCCATATTAAGGAAACCAATAAGGATTTTGGTGAGGGTTGTGGAATTTTTCTTTGCATCTACCAATTGCATTTGTTTGAAAGTTTCTAAAACCTTTTCAACAAATCCATTATGTGTATATTCTAAAATCATTATAGTACACAATTTCACATTTATTTGGCTTTGCATCTACCAATTGTATTTTCTTGAATTTCCCTACAATATTTTATATGTAGATCTCTTTTGTGGATATCTTATAGTCCTTGTAGTCCACATCACTTTGTTTTTTGAAGAAACTATTACCATATATTTCTTATTTATGTTCTTATTTTGCATACATGTTTATAAGTTTTATATTACAATTAATAATATTAATTTTGGAAAGACATTAAAAGATTTTGTTGATTTTAAAAATATACGCATCCCAATGTAAAAATGGCAACAATGGAAGCAATGATTGTAACACAATTTTTTTATGTAGTATCCAATTCAAAGGATCATGTTACAATTTAGGGTTATGATTGGGTATTTAATTAGGGTTAGGATTTAGTGTTCGGGTTAGTGTTAGGTTTAGAGTTAGGGCTAGGGTTAGGAAAATAATGTTAGGATTAGGGTTAGATTAGGGTTTATGTTTTATGGTTAGGGTTAGATTTAGAGTTTTGGTTATGGTTGGGATTAGATATGAAATTAGGGTTAGGGTTTAGGATTACAATTAGGGATTATAGTATTAGGGTTATATTTAGAATTAAGTTTTAGGGTTATTGTTATGATTAAGGGTTGTTTTTATATTAGGCTTAGAGTTGGGGTTAGGATTAGGGCTAGGGATAGGGCTAGGGTTAGGTTTAGGGATAGGTTTAGGGTTATTAGAGTGAATGCAACTAATTAATAAAAGAAAAAATATTTAGGGTTAGGTTTGGGGTTAGAGTTTTGGTTGTGGTTAGGGTTATAAAGATAGGATAAAGGTGAGGGTTAGGGTCAAGGTCAAGGTTTCGAGAAAAAAGGGTTAGGTTATGATTAGGGTTAGGGCTAGGTTTAAGATTTAGATTATATTTTAGGGTGTAGCATTTGTCTTTAGTTTAGGGTTACAATTAGGGTTAAGGTTAGGGTGTAAGATAAGGTTAGTGTTAGGGTTAGATTAGAATTAGGATCATGGTTTAGGGTTTAGGGTTAGGGTTGTGTTTATGTTTAGGGTTACAATTAAGATCATGGTTTAGGGTTTAGGGTTAGACTTATGCTTATGTTTGGAGTTGTGATAAAAAGGATTTGGGTTATGGTTAAGATTATGGTATTGAGAAATAGTGTTAGGGTTAAAGTTATGGCCAGGGTTACATTAATGAGAAAATGATGGTTTACTTTCCAAGTAAGGGTTAGGATTAGGTTTATTGTCAGGGCTAGGGTTAAGGTCAGGGTATGAGTCAATATTATGATAAGGGTTAGGGTTATGGTTAGATTAGGGATATGATCTTAGGATTCAAGAAAAGGTCTTAATTTCAGATTAAGCCATAGTTGGCTATAATGAACATGAGAAAAAATGGATCTAATTTCCTTTTGTGGGAAAATAATCAACTACGACTTAAACTTAAATTTAGAGATTACCCTAAACTCTAACCATAACCATAAACCTAATCCCAAACCTAACCCTAATTGTAGTGTTTGAGGCTAGGCTCAAACACTATATAACCTATCCCTATATAACCTAACACATAACCTAGCACTAGAAAAAAATTCTTCTCCCAAACAATCTCCTCTACTTCTATTCACGCCTACTAGAGTTGCAACATTCAACATTGGTGCTTCAACCATTCATTCAAAGCTAAGAATTCCAATAAGAGATTTCAATGAACTAGAAGGGACAAGACTTACAACTTTCCAAGAAGAAATATCACATGTTAGATACATATTGATAGATGAAATGAGTTTCATTAGGGAGAGGTTGCTTGAAAACATAGATTCCAAGCTTCGACAATCATTCCCAAAAAATAGTAACCAAAGTTTTGGAGATGAGTTCTGGATTGAAATTACTAACTTTACATTACAATATTTTTTATTCAATTCTATTATAGTTCCTTCTATAAAAATTCATACTTATCAATTTAATTAAATATTTAATATTCAGGCATATCTAAATGATTTTAGTTGGAGACTTGGCACAATTACCTCCAGTAAATGACATGGCTCCATATGAAAGCAAAAGGTGAGAAAAGCTACTATGGGAAGAATTCAAAATGGTCATTACATTAAGTTGTGTTTTTCGACAAGATGGACAAAACGAAGAACAACAAATATTTCATCAAATTCTAACAAACATTAAGGATGTGAATCCCACAATCGATGATTGGATGTTGCTTTCGTAACTCTATAGCCCAACTATTCAATGGTCGTTTTTCTAATGACTCCTTTCTCACTCTCTTGGAGGACAAATGTGACATTATTTAGGATATTCAATGCCTAGATATTTTCTGGAAAGCTTTAAGGTCAAATATATAGTGGCATAAAACTCAATGTTATAGGAAATCATTCTTAGCCAAGCCCAATTGGTTCATTTCCTATGGATAGAAGGGGGTTGATCATAAGGAAGTGTTGAGATTCCTAAGCATCTCTTTTACCTTTTAGGTTTCTCCTTCCTCTTTAAGGAAACATATCATTTCTAGAGCTGAGAAAAATTATCATATTAAATTATGAAGCCCCTTTCTTTGGCAAGGAGATTCCATGTGCGTTCAAAAATTCTTGTATTTGCACACATTTCCATTATTGATGTTGCTAACAACCTTACAAATCCTCATATTTGAAGATTGAAAAAATCCAAAGGTATATTTTATGGCCTCCCTTTAACCAAGGAAAATGGTTTCACAAATTATCCTAGGAGTTTTATTATTTCCCTCATGACTATAATAGGCTTGGCTTAATTTATATTCACTACTCTAAATGGCGCCATAATAGGCTTTGCTTGCTTTATATTCACTACTCTAAATGGCACCATAATTTTAAATTTAATTAACATACTCTAAAACCTAACTAAACCAGGTTGTAGCTCGTCAAATTGGACAAGTGAAAGGTCAATACCAGCGCTGAGGAAGAGTTTGGAGGAGTGAAAAAAAGGTCAATACTAGCACCGACGAAGAGTTTGGAGCTAAAACAAGGTCAATACCAGAACCGAGGATGAGGTTGAGGGCACTCAGGGAAAATTGATGACTAAGGGACAATGAGTACTGTAAGTTTGGCACCCCCATTCTCTTTAACCTGCAATTTCATGCATAGTTTCCAAAGATCTTCTCATAAATTGGCCCCCCCATTCTTGTAAAATGGTATAAGATAAGACATAAAAAATAAAATAGCTTAGTCTTTCACATTTTTATAGTGATTACTAGAGGCACATAGACAAATTCTTCATAATAGAAGAATTTGATCATACTTTTCCAATGATGGCATTATGAGAAAACCTTAGGTTAAACGAATAATTCCTAGCTAAGTTCTTGAAATCATGTCCAATCGTATAAGAGAAGACCGCTGCTATGTGTACATGGATAACATGGAGAAAGGCTCTTTGGGCTCTTTCATCAATCTATGTATTGTTAAATTTTAACACCTAAACGTGAGAATGAAGAATCTTTCCTAGGATGGTGGCCAATTATGCTTCTCAACACCTAGATTACAAAATACTTGTCAATATCATTGCCATCATAATTAAACCTATTTCTTGAGATATAGTCATAGAGGTAAACAAATTGTCTTTCTTGATAGTAGATACATTCTAGACAATTCAATCCTTGCATCGAAGATTGTTGAATGGGC
Organism: Sequoiadendron giganteum; assembly: GCA_007115665.2. Taxonomy (NCBI): domain Eukaryota; kingdom Viridiplantae; phylum Streptophyta; class Pinopsida; order Cupressales; family Cupressaceae; genus Sequoiadendron; species Sequoiadendron giganteum. The sequence continues at coordinate 534,307,062 of CM021106.1, forward strand.
CCAACAAAATACTCATGATGCCCTTACTATTAAGTTAAAATTTTGACAAGGCATATGATTGCATCAAATATCCTTTCATTTATAAAAGGCTCAAATGGATTTATTTTCAACCCTAAATTATTATCACACATTCAAATTTATAAAATAACAGTTAATGAAGAACCTTCATTTGAAGGTGATGTCGTCATGACCTTTGAATGAAGAACCTTCATTCAAAAATGATGCCATTTCAAGACTTTCAAATGAAGGTATTTTTTATTTTAAATATTTCATGTCCAAAATGCTTTATAAAAGGAACCTTGGCATGAAGGACCTTCAAATGAAGACCTTAATTCAAAGGTCCTTCATTAGAAGATCCTTCATATGAAGGTTCCATTAATGCCATCCCATTATAGCTCTTAGAGTTGTTAGAAATATTTTTGTTTCGAAGTAGAGATTGGACCATCAAATAGTGTCACCATGACTCTACCAAGATATCCATAAAATTGATAAACCCTGACTTAACAACCACAAATTCACAAGAAAATTACCCCAGTCAGCCCTAGGGCATCAATTCAATGCCAAGTTTCTTGCTTTAAAAGACCCCTAAATGCAATGAAAGTCTATCATACCATGATGCACACCAATCCACCGAGTTACAGTTCCAAGATAGTGGGTGGATTGGTGGATGTCATTTCTATTTAGCCCTCAAACCCTTACATAGGTAAAACAGGGCAGTCCCTATAAATCTGGTAAAGACGTGCCACTCCATTCATCAAATTTCTTTACTAGTTCCTTAATCTTCCTAATCAAATCATTAAGTAAGGCTTGGAAACCTTGTAGTGATTTTACATAAATTTGAGTAGGCCTTAATGATTGGGGCCCGTTGTCTGCATCGAATCTAGAGGCCTTATACATAACATCTAGGTCATTGGCCCTAGGGATCCACTTCTCAACTAAAGGAAAAACTAATTCCTGATCCCTAGTAATGTTTCTTATTGAATCTAAGAATAAAGAATATAAAGAATAAACTGATGGTAATCTACCATCAACTCCCTAATTCAAATTCCTAAAAATGTGTCTACAACTTCATTTTGCTTGGCAACTGTTCCCTTTTCACTTGCTTTTAGAGCTACCTATAGCTCTCTAATCTTATTAAGCATCTGCTTTTTGGTGGGATCTACAGAGTACTCAACCTCCTCTTCAAATGGATCTAATGAAGGACTAGGAGCAAGAGTCTGGATGGGGGACCTGGGAGTAGAAACAATTGTAGAAATTGGAGGTACTGATCTTGATGTAGAAGGTATGACCAGGGTACTAGGAGCCCTAGAAGACTCCCCCACATGTCTGTACTTCAACCTATCTACCTCATTTTGCAGCTCGACATTCCTTTGCTGCATTCTACTATACTCTCCAATAATGGTGTTATACTTCTCCATCAAACTTTTCTTCTCAACTTCTTCTCTTTCAATTGTCTTTTGGGCCAATTTGGTCACATTTACAGTCAAGTTTTTAGCTTTTATAGTTGAAGTTTCAGAAGCTCATTTGATTACTAACCCTCCCCTTAGGTTTGGGCTAATATCAGTAACATAGGGCATGGGCCAACCTAAACTTAGGAAGTAATAAAGTTAGGCAAAATATTTAACTCAATTTATAAAAAGGGGCCTGACCTAGACGAAACAATGAGAGATAAGTCATTTTAATACCCACTCCAAAAAGGTAACGACCGAATATATATCACCCAAATTTTTACATGGAACATTAGGATTTTTATGAAAGCCAAGGTAAAACCCAACCTTAGGTTCCTCCCAAACAATGTAACAAGCCAAGACAAGGGTAAAATATAAATGGAATTCAAAGAACAAGATTTGAAACTCCATCAAATTCACCATGATGCACACCAATCCACCAATTTACAATTCCAAAACAGTGGGAGGATTGGTGGATGTCATTTCTATTTAGCCCTCAAACCCTTACACAGGCACAATAGGACAGTCCCTATATTTGATTGTTTAATCCCACAAAACAGTGATTGAGAACTTCAAAACAAATGAAAATGAAAGGGAACACATATATTTATCTACACCAATGATCTTAGATAATTTCAAGCTTGTATGGATCCATACAACACAAAAGAACTTCAGAAAAATTGTAAAAACACAGAAAATTGCTTCAAGAACGTGGTATCTGATATGAAATTTTGGTATCAACTCCTCCAACAATTGCAATGGGATGGGAATACAATATGATAGAAGTGGGATAAAAAATTGCATCGTTTAAAGCATCAAACCAATATGCAAAGATGAAAGAAAGTGCTAACCCCTTAAACTGAAAAAGTTTCTTTTAACTTTAAGTTTGTTGGGTAGCCAATTCTTTTAAGTTATCGAATCCTACCATCATAGATAATCAAAATTTTGTTGTTTGAAATGACTATGAGCACTAAATTTCACTATTTGAAGATGTTGAAACCTTGTCATAGATAATTATAACATTGAGTCGACCACTCATCCTACCTTAAAACATACCAAAAGTCTCCTAGCAATTAGACATAGGAATATTTAAGATGACTTAAACATTTTTTATTGCCAAAGCATAAACTTATGATGACTTTACCAGGCCTAATACACACTCCCTCCCCATTAACCACTTAGACATATGGAAATTAAATGTAAATTTTCTGCTATTTTTAGTAATGTAGGTGTCCAATAAACCACTTGGTGGTGTTTCCCTTCAAGTTTATTTACTTGAATGAAGAGAAAAAGTCCTTTGATTACAATTAGAGAATACATTTGATGCATTGGTTGTGTAATTGGTGGACCATAGTCACATTTAACACTTGTTACAAAGTTTGGGAGTTAAAACGTTAAGTAGATTTGATTTGTGATGGACACATTTGGATGGTAGTAACAATAACTTGCAATCTATCAAGACTTGATTACCTTATAACCTGTCAAATTCTAGTGATGAAATGATAGATTAATCATAATGTCACATTCAGATCACATTACCATGAAAGAACTTCATCCAACATCCTTATGAGTGCAAGTATCGCCAAATAGGTATTTGTTAGATTTGTCTTCCTTGAGTGAGGGAAATTCAAGAAGAGAAGAGGAAAGCGAGACATGTAGTAGGTCTAAAAGAGGGATATCAACTAGAGGTCAAAAGATTAGAAGAAAATTTCGTAAACGCATGGAATTTTTTCTTGCTGAAGGGGGGTCATGTTCTTATGATGATGAGAGCATAGGCAACATCGAGGTGCCCTTGAGGTACAAACATCTACGAAAAATATGGGTACCCAAGGAACTTCTTCCAATAAACACTGATCTTTGTGTCAACGAGAGGATATATCGCATATCACCATCTTCATTACATGGTTTGGGCCTATTTTGAATGGACAACATAAAGGTCTATTATGACAAAGTTACTGAGTTGATGGAGTATGTTGGACCCTATTACAATTACAAAGATTGGATGCAGCTGGTTTGATATACATGAAGTATGCGTAGGTATGCACTATCAGAAAATTATATACAACTAAAAGATAAGGATCAAAATAAAGGAGTGGCTAGGTACATTGATGGGAGGCCAAAAGCATCAAGGAATATTGCAGGGTTTATAAATAGTACATGACCTAGGTCAACAAATAAGCAACCCAATTGTATATTTGAGGCATGAGAGGGAAATCGTGTATTCATATGTGTGATTAAATCAATAAATATAGGGGAAGAGTTGCTAATCGATTACAATTTGAATTGCTTAGATACAAACACAATTACTATGCGGGTGGTATGTACTATATACCATTTTACCCAACCTCCAATTAATAACTCCAATATAGCATTTTATTATTATTATTTTTTTTCATAAGTCTATTGGTTTCATTTCGGTAATATTTTTTATATTTAATTTTTGGCACAGTGGGACATTGATCATACGAGGAAGGCTCCAACCCAGAGCGCAGATCGTGATCCATCTTCAGACACTTATATCCAACAGGTTTACCTCATTGTAATTGAACAAATTAGATATGAGCAAAATGTTTTATTATTATGTTTTTTTCATGAGTTTATTGGGTTAATTTCGATAATGTTTTTAATATTCTTGTTGTAGTCGGCTGATCAGGGAAAGGCACCAACAGTATAGGAGGGTATCCATATGGAGGTGCAGTCACTATTATGTGATGATGACATCACATTTTCCACAAACCCTATGGATATGATGAGGAAGGCCAAAAAAAATGCAATGAAGAAATCCTTAAGTTGGTATTCATAATGCCTCAAACATATGAGATAAGAGAAAGGGTTAAAATATTGTTTGAGAGAGCACAAAACTTGCAAGTAAGCTGTCATGAGATCTTTAATTATAACATAAGTTCATTCATGGTTTTATATTTTGTACTCTTTTATGTCATGAACTAAAATATGTGTTGTTTTTACAGGATTATTTGCGTCCTCATCATGTTGCTGGCCATGATCAAGGTACTGGAAGTGTTTCCCGAGAAGTAGGGGTCAATACAAGTGTCAAATCATGATCTTCCTGTGCATACAACACATCATTTGACCCCATCATCCGTGCCTATATTATTGACTGAAATGTCGACGACACATACCATGCAGGTATTCGGTAGTGCACTGTCTGGCAACGAACACATGCCACTACATGTGTCAGTACTTGTGGATACAGAGGCTGCTAGTATTGGTGATGTTTTAGTAGCATTTCCTGGATCTTCCCATATTACTAGTATGGGAACATTGCATGTCCAATTTGTGGTGATCGAGGATTTCCTTGCCATAAAGATAGAGAAGGTCCCAGGTACTTTAAAATGTTTTAATTATTATTATATATAATCCAATTGAAATTTACTTATTGATAACTCTTTATAGACTAATGATCCCATGATCATTTTGCAAGAAATGATGTTTTTTATAAACATCTAAGTGATCTTACATTGGAGCTCTTCGGACCCACCATACGTACATGGTGGAATGCCCAAAATCAAGCTTTAAAAGATGAGCTCATTAACTGTTTAGTTGTATTTTTCGGTGATAAAACATTCAATTGAACCAAGGTCCTTAAGAAAGATGGTACCTATCTAAAGTATGTGAGGGACCAATATAGGTCACATTTATAGAAGAACATAAAGTACGAGCATCCCCCCATGATTTTAAAAAGGGAGTGGAAGGATTTGGTGTAAGATGGAAAGGAGAAGGCTGAAAAGAAAAAAGGAAAGACACCACTGGGCCAAGGAAGGTATGTGATACTATCAACAATTTAATTATATATTGATTACTCTTTCTTTTTACATAATCTAATGTATTTCAAATTTTTCATAGGCTTCCCAACACATCAAAGGCAACAAAGGCAAGACTAGAAAAAAATGGGCAACACAAACTTGGCTCTGGTGGTTATATGAAAATAGCCGCACGATTTGTAAGTATCAATAAATGAAATATTGCATCCAAATAATAAATTGAATTTTTTTTTGGTTTTATCACACCATAGAAGAAAAATTCATGATTGCATGCAAAAATGTAGGGTTGTGATTTCAACAGAGTGCCCACAGAAGAGGACCTGAAGATTTCCTTCCACCAAGGCTATGGAGCCCTGACTGAATAGCTAAGAGTCTTGACTGGGCAAACACAATCTTCCACTGCATGCAACACACAGGTAAATAAACTCAATAAAGTTTATTTAAAATTGAATACTTGTGCAATCTATTAAATATTAATTTCCACAATAATAATGTGCCTATTTGTTTTACATAGATAATCAATGATAATACTGCACATGACATTGGAATGCAGCTTGGTGAGGGTGGAGCACAACCTGCAGATGAAGGCCATGGTGTGCATCCCGGTACTAGATGTATTCATGTGCTATACAAAACATAGTATGGATTAATACAATTAAACATCTTTAATTGCATTTGGTGTATTAATCAATGTAACCTTTCATGTTTCAACTTTGGAGTATGTAGAGCGTGATCAACATGTTGAGCATGATCAAGCTAGACAAGATCAGGAACATGATATGGATCCATCAGGTAAAGAGGACCACTCTAATGTTCTTTTAAACATATTTAATTGCAATTGGTGTATTAATTAATGTAATCTTTCGTGTTTCAACTCTAGATCAGGATTTAGACCGTGTTCAACATGTTGAGCATGAGGCTATAAGACAATATCAGGAACATTATGTAGCCCAATCAGGTAAAGAGTACCACTCTGATGTTCTTTTAATTAATGAAATACGTGTAACAATAATAATAAAACATATGAATTTAACATTTCTTTCCTATTGTAGTAGACCTCCCCTTGCAGCTGCGTCCACGTTGTGAGTACACGACTAGGCATACATTAAGATCATGAGCAGAGCTCAGAACAAATCAAGGGGGGACAAATGATACTCCACTTCAAATTTTTTTAGAATGTTATATGTTATTAATGCAAGATAAATGAATGAATGTGAATATGTTAATGAATGAATGTTATATGTTATTAATGCAGGATAAATGAATGAATGTTATATGTTATTAATGGATGAATGAATGATTAATGTTATATGATTGGGCATGGGGAATTGAGAGTGATGTGAGGGGGGCGGGAGGGGCCAAATGAGCTTCCACCTTCACGTAGTTGGCCCTGTTAAGTAGAGAATGTTAAACTATTCTCAAAACAAAGAGAAGTTCAATAAGGTAAGTAATGCACTTTTCAATATAAGAAATGCATCGTTTGAAGAATCAAACCAATATGCAAAGATGAAAGAAAGTGCTAAATTTTCACTATGAACATTGTGTTGTGTATGGATTTGGTTTCAAAGCTTTGTTTTTTATTTTTATTTTAGTGGTCTCTAAAATTTTACTTTTGTGCATAACAGGTTAGTGGAAAATTTGACAGCTCTAAAGGGTTTAGAGGCTCGATTGAGATAGATACACATATATTTGGATCTTGTTGTTGATGGGAGGCTTCCACTTAACCATGAAATTTTGTACCATCTGCAGGTATGCTAAAATATCTCTACTTACATTCATTGAACTTACTGTAATATAATATCTGACAAAAATCTCCTTTTCATTATACTTAGATGGATTTTCATGCCCTGTTCCAAAGCACATGTTTTAAAATAGGCAAGAAGGATGTTAGCAAGGGTTAAGGAATTTGGCTTTACACCTGCCAATTGCATAATTTACTTCATTCATACAACATATTGCCAATGTGTTTAACAATTGTTGGAATCATATCCTATAATTACATAACTAGTAAAATTAAAATATGTAAGTTTCAAATATGGCATTACATATCTTTCTATGGATTTTTGAAAGAAAATATCAAAATGGAGAAGAATTAAAAACATAATCTGCATAATTTCAAATATGGCATTACATATCTTTCTGCAGAAGGCATCAAAGTAACCTTCAAGATTGACAATGGCAATGAGTACAAGGTCAGTATAACTTAATGCTAATTGGGTATGATTTTATTTGTTCAAGACCAATTTTGATTCATTTTCTGCTCAGACTACTTTTATTTAAATTTAAGTTTTGCTAATATTCATTTTCCTTTACATTTATAATCTTCTATACATATTGTGTTTACAATATTTTTTTCATTAATTTAATCTAGGGAAGAGGACCCCGTACCTGAGCAAATTTCAATGTCATGCTGTTAGGATTTACTGTGAAGCTAATCCAAATTTTTTCATTGCTGCTTGAGGCCATATTGCAGTGCTTTCTCTAGGAAGCTCACATGATCCCCATCAGGTATCTTCTTTTTGTAGTCTCTAAATTTCTTAGAAGAAATAAACAACTAGTTTGTCTAAATGTTGCTCCTTATTTACACATTAATATCTCTTTTGGCAACAATGGATCATAGTGCATTCATGGGGTCTTAAAGAGAAGGCTCTCAAACATGGAGATCAAGAGTGGGACTAGGTAAAACCATTCATAATCATGCTCATATTGTTTTATTGACCGTCTAAGAGCTAAGTATCTAGGATAACATTCTATATTTTTCTATTGAATTTCCAGAGTGAGAATAATTTTGGGTTTGCAATCCTATTTTTTAGTACACTAGCTAAGTATCCAAGATGCACTGCAGGTACTTTTTCTCACCAAATTGCTCATTTTCCACAAATTTAGATTCTAGTGTGTAGTTTAATATTCACTAGTTTGATTTTTTATTTTTTAGCAAAATTAGAATCCAGTTCGTAGGTTGTGCTTGCTATCCATGACAGTCCCCTTGATGTCATGACTCATCATAGGTTTTATATTTTACTCCAATTGTTGATCAACATCAAATGTTTCCATCATAATATCATCCATAGCCTCCATATTCTATAATTATCCATTGCTCATTTCTCATACATAGTAACCAAATAATGCAGGCCTAGAGCTTGGACTGCAGATGTATGCAAAAAATGATAAATCCCTACCTCTGTAAGGCTAATTAAACACAACAACTGACATATTGTCTGATTGTTGTAATAGTCTTGATCTTTCACCGATATGCCTACATTTCAACGATTAGTTTTTTTTTTTTTAAATTGCATTGTTCTGTCGAAATTGCGACGAACCAAAAAAAGCGTCTGACAAATCTGCAATGTATCTGATGAAATTTCTCCATAATGATTTGCCCATTTTGTTGCATGTTCAATGAACTTATTTTGTTAATCCAACAGTTTGGCAAAGGTATGCCGCCCGTGCTCCGCGTACTGTTTGTCACTAGAGCGACGAAACTGTCATCTTGGTTACGACGAATGTATGTTGCTGCTCCGACGCTTCATCGACAATATGCCGCCCATGCTCCGGGTACTGTTCATCGCTAGAGAGATGCAACTATAATCTCAGATTTGACGAATGTATGTCGCTGCTCTGACACATCATCAACAACATGTCACCTGTGCTCCAAGTACTGTTCATCGCTAGAGCGACGAAACTATCATCTCGGTTTGGATGAATGTATGTCGCTGCTCCAATGCCTCATTGACGGTATGCCGCTCGTGCTCTGGGTACTGTTCGTTGCTAGAGCGACGAAACTGTCATCCTAATTCTGATGAATGTATGTCGGTGATCCGACACTTCAGCGATGGTATGCTGCTCGTGGTCCAGCCACGTCGCGGTTTCAATGATCTTGCATCGTGAGTTCAACATTTTATAGTCCGTTAGGATATAGACGAAAGGTGAGTGACGATGCTGATTTATGCGATTCGTCGGTTAGCCAACAATAGATCGTCGAAAGTCCGACAAGCATCCATTGGAAATTGGGGTCAAATTCATTAGTGCATCTATAGTCCCTATTCCACAATCAGCTATGGTATCTAACCTATCTTATCAGCTCTGTCACACATCATCTTTGGATTGGAGATTATTGAGCATCATTTTAAGGAATAATTAGCATTAATTTAGTTTTTGGAGCTCGTGTATCATTCAAATACATTCACCTTACTTCCTACATATTCCTATCTAGAATGGGAAGTCATATTGCAAATATTTGTGGTGTTTTTTCTTCTCAGGGGATAAATTTTGTTCAACATTCATGGATCATCTTCAACATCTAGTGTTGAGCATCTATCAACACTACAAGCATAGTTTTGAGGAGAGGTTGCATGGTTTCTCTTCTAATATTAATTTTAGGAGGAAGCATTTCCTCACATGGATTTTATCACTTCACATTTTTTGGGGGATCATATGACCTTTTCTCTTTGAAACAAATAAAAAGAGAATTCTAGGCTTAAATGTGAAAAACCTAAGGTTAATGTCTTCGTTTCTCTAAGGTTTCATTAAGATGGAGATCAATAAGGTGTTTAGATTGAATTTCAACCATGAAGGTGAGCCAATCAGACCTAGATATACATCTTTTTGACTCTTAGAATGGATTGGAATTGATTTTCCTTGATTAACCTAATTAGACTAGATGTGACCTAATATGGAAAATGCAAGCTTCTAATAATTGAGAGACTCAAACTGAGATTTGTAAGCAGATCTAGGAAGGGAAGAGTGTTGTTTACTTGTCTTGAATTTTTGGTGCTAGTCTAAATAGGAGGACAAAGTATCCCAAGGGCATCTAGGTCATTGTATGCCTCTTTTGCTCTATTTTTGGGATCCTTTGATGTCAGATATGAGATCTCCATTTCCGCTTGTAGACTTGTCAGATAGTTTTGTAGGTGAGCTCCCTTGAGTTGACAAGATGTAGGTATTTGAATGTAACAATGAATGAATTATCTTCAGAATTCCTTCAATCCTCTCCAAACCTAAAATTTTCACATTCAAAATGAGAAGAAATGTTGTGTCATTTAGGGTTTTTCCTTAGTCAAACCCTGTGTTAGTGTTTCCACTTTCATAATGGCAATATCAATGATTGAAAAATGATAAATGATAGGAATGAATGATGAATCAACCAAATGTTGCAATTCACCACCCTTCAATGGCTTCCTTGAAGGATTGAAGTCATGCACATCACTTCAAGGTCTTGGATATTTCTTTCTTGATTGCTTGAATTTCTTGGAGACCTACAAGAGTTATCCTTAAAAAATAATGATAACATAAACACATAAACTTATATAATATTTGACATGATTTTAGGATCTTGAATTGCTACAATAACGCTCTAAAATTTTATTCTTGACTTACTTGATAGTGCTCTTGATAATAATTTCTCCAATGATTTCCTAGATTCTCCTTCTATTTGAAATGATGTAAAAACTAGGTATTTATAGGCATTTCTCTTATTTCTTAAAAATTAAATCCTGATCGCTGAAATTTATAACTTGAATTCTAAATGTTAAAATATTGACACTGACATATTCAAATTTGGATCTCAAAAAAATAGGGTGACTTATACTCCTAAGGGCATCTAAGTCTTATCCCTATTTTCTAGGATTTAGGGTGTTGGGGGCAAAACATTAAGTTAATGAATTTGTTCAATGCTTGTAATTTCTCGTAAAACAGTAAAAATAGGCTATATAATGCATAATTTAGGAAATTAGGGACTCAATTAGGCTCAATAATTTAGGGGGAACAAAACATAGTGTGAAATTTCTAATGGTGAAAATTTACGTCACTACATTTAGCCCCCACTATAGTGAGTGTATGAACTTATGCTTAGATTCACACTAAAGTAGAAAATCTATGTCAAGAGGGATCTGATTGTCTAAATGTTGAAGAGATGGGATGACTAAGGATCTAGGGGGAGTAAACAAGCCCCAAAGATGCAATATCCCATGGAAAATTACCATAGGCACAAAGGAACACACATGTATGAAATACAACAAGACTACACAAACATACATGTCAGGAAAATATGAAGCATACACAATGAAGACACATGAAATAAAACTAACATATAGATGATAACAAAATGAAAAAAACACGATGTAAAATGAAGGAAACACAATGAAGACACACAACAAAACACATGGTTAGTAATAAAAGATTCGAGTTGGTAAGGAAAAGATACCTCAGTCTTAAATTGTCTCAAATACAAGACATCTTCCATTGAATAAATGCTTTCTCCCACGGGGAATAGAAATTTGTGTTATCCAACAACATTCATGGGCCACATGGATCTACTAGCTATCAATCTATGTTATGGTAGGTTTCCATACAATATGATGGGTTCCATAAGGCTAGATAGTTGCATTATGCTAGACACTCATGAAACACATGGCTCCACTAACAAGAAATTTTTCTTATGCTTCGTGGCCATTATAAAAGGCATTCCTAACTCACACCATAGAAAAGTATAACATTTTCTAGGTGAATCAAAAATAAAATGAACCATGGGCTAGTGAAGTCAACTATTCACTAGGTTAGCCCTTGAGACAAAGTAGTAAAATGAGAAACACATAGGTCTAGTGAAGTCCACTATTCATTAGGTGTGTACCCATTAACAACCATACTAAGATTTATACTCCCTGATAAGGTTCTAGAAAATGATCAAGGTGTTATGCCAATACAATATTAAGTTCAATGCATGTGAACAAAGTAAAGAAAATATTCTAAATTCACATAAGGAGGTGCACAAAATCACCTAAGGAGGTGCATAAATGATGACAAGATAATTCCAAAACCTTAAGGGATGTTATAACACCACCATCATAAAAGGCGATTCACATAAACAACAAAGGGGCTTTGCTCAATACATGAAAGGTCACATCTTAGGTAACATCACACATGCCATCACCACTAAGAGAGGACAAGTCATGGAATAGAAACTCACACCTTAGGGCATACTAACCATAGAATTACCGCCAAACGGAACATCATATGCCAAGAAAGGTCACACACTTAGAGGAAATCAAGCCCAATATCACCACAAAGGAGACATTTCACATAAAGCAAGAAGGAAACACTTTTAAAATTTCCAAGGCCACACTTTCTAGGAGATTATGCTATCATCACTAAAAATGAGCCATTTCTTATGCAAATGATGAGTGGGAGACTATATACCCCCCTTAAAATATTAGTGTACTTGTTACACTAACGTTTTAAGGAGATAAAGGGGGATCCCTTACTAGAAGGAATGGACCTAGGACAAGGATACCTAACCCCTTGCCCCCAAAGTGTAGGGACAAAGATGATCCCAAAATGGATGATGATATGTTTCTACTTGCGAGATGGAATTTTATTGCATAATTCCTAGTTTATATCCCCATGCATGGTAGTGAGTATGTTGTGATACTACAAGTATTGCATGTCAAGGAGCAACAACTAATGCTATTTGTCTCTTGTATGGTTAAGTGAATCTATTTTTTTGTTATTTTTTATGGATAATAACAAAGACCTTTTTTTATTACCTTATGCCACCTTACCATTTCTACACAAATTATGGGTTGTTCTATAGCCTTGTTCTCAAGGTTTCTTCTCATTTTCTGCAAGTTTCTCAAGCTTTTGGGGTTTGTAGTGTTTGTGATCATGGATGGAGAATAGAACAAAGCTGAACCTTTCTCTTATGATACTTTGAATTCCAATGTCAAAATTTGGGAACGATTGCAACTGGGAGGGATTATGCCTTATATTGAGAGGCTTCATGGGCATGATCCAAAGGTGACATATACTTTTGTTAAGGGATTGAATAACAAGGTTTTACAGATGGGTGGGACTGAATTTGATATAATTAAGAACCTTATTTCTGGTATCATAGGCCTTTCTACTAAGGGTAGGAAAGTTTATACAGACAAGAAGGAGTCAAATGTTGTGCTGGAGATTTTCTTTAAGGAAGATGAAAGTAAAAAATTGGAGAGGGCTAAATGGGGAGACTACCATCACAGCTCAATTAAGGATATTTGGGGGGACATCACAGAAGAACTCATTAGGTACATAATGCTCGATGGATGGTTCTTTGTTGTGTATGGTTATCATTTTGTTCTTCTTAGCCATTTTATGCACAAAAAGGTCTCTTTTCCTTTCTATTTGATGACATCTTTGGAATGTGGAATTAAGGATCATAGGAACAATCCTAAAAAACCTTGTTCTTCATGTTGGCCTTATCCTCCTTATTTCAGATTACACTAAGTCCTATGTTATTCCTAGTCACCCTAAGAAGGTTCCTAAGGGTAAGCAGAAAAAGCTAGATTTGGAGTATGAGACCGGGTCTAATGCTGATGAAGATTATGAACTTGACTTAGAGCCTCCTACTCCTTTAAAGAGTGGTAAGAAAGGAAAAATAACCCATGTATCTATAGAGTATGATACTAGTAGTGAAGAGGTGGTAGGTGATAAGGCCATTGGTGGTAAGTTTTGGAAGGGTGAGTTATCTACCCTGAAGAAAGGAAAGAAATGTGATATTGAGGAGAAGATTGGGAAGCCTCCTGTGTTTGGGTCTAAGAGAAAAAATGGCTCAAAGGGTGGGAGTATCTAAAATATGGCTAATTGGAATGACAGTTTGGTCCATGAGGATTCTATTGGTGTTGAGTCACTTGTAAATGTTATTGGTGGGTAGGATGATATGGGTATGCAAGATCAGGGTTTGAAGGTGAAGATTAAAACCATTGCTGAAGAAATTGAATGCTCTCTTCACAAAATAAAGAATTTGATTGCTGCTCAAAAAGGGAAATAGGTTATTGAAAGCTAAAATCTAAGCGGGGACTTGTAGGAGGATGGGGTGGATACAATAGATGTTTTCAACTTCAACTGGGAGGATCTTCCTAATGTGTTGGGCTTGGCGAAAGAGGGTTCCATCTCTCTGTTCAGGCCGTTTAAATGGGATTTACATGAATTAAATCTTATTAATGTGAAGGTACATGGAATGTTTAGAAAAGAATGGGAATCTTCTAACCCTTCAGTGTTATCTCTGTAGATTCAAATTAATCAACTTTTTGATGCTTTAAAAATTGATACTGATGAAATGTTAAAACTGAAGCAAATTTTTGAAAAGAAAATTTTGGTTCTTGAAGAGAAAATGAAAAGGGTTAATCTGAAATTGGACAAGGTTGTGGATGTCAGCAAGTCTATTATGAGGAATGAAGCTAAGGTTTTTACCATCCTCAATGAGAAGGTGAGGTATTGGATGGAGGAAGTTTTGGGTGGTATGGATGTTGTTGGGATTGATGTTGGTCCGCCAAGTGTTTTGATTAAAGAGGTAAGTGAAAAGGGTCCCTATGCTCAAACCCACAATAAAAATAATTTGAAAGTTGGGATACCTACCAAAGAGATCATTGAGGTGATGGAAGTGCATCAGAAGATACTCGATGGTGATATGGAGGTTGCAAATATTTTAAAGACTATGTAGTTGTTTATGCTCCTCTTTTTTGGGAATTGTTTTGCTTATGGTTTGCTTCTTTTTGGTTGTTTGTTGATCTTTGTGTTTGTCTTTTGAAGTAGCTCTCTTTTTTGTAAAGGGTTTCGGGGCCCATTCAAAACCTGTTTTACCTTTAATAAAAAATGAAGACCTTTTGTTGTGTCTTACTTATTGGGTTTTATGGGGACATAGATACCTTGTTAGTTTATACCACATCCTTTTTCATTATAGCCAAATTATTTAAAAATTTGATAACCTCTTCCATAAATGACTTCAGTTACTTTTGAAGAAGGTGTCCTTTCATAATAATTTTCATCATAACTGGATTGTAATTTGTGTTTTCCTCCTTACTAGAAATTATGGAATTAGATGTTTTTGATGATTCAATGGTAGTTTGTGTTGATACCATTGTTGCTTCTTTCTCTTTTCCTTGTTTTGATTGTGTAATCTTGTATTCGGGTGCTAGCAAGAAGTTGAGTCCACTTGTTGGCCAAAAAGTGGAAGTGTTTTCCCTGATTTTCAAAATTTTACACTTTGACCTTAAAATTTGAAGCACTTGGAGATGGAATCTTCAAAAAGTCACTAGTCATAAAATGTAGTACTCGGAGTCTAGTTTCCAAATATGCAATTTATTTCAATACCCAAACTGTACA
Organism: Sequoiadendron giganteum; assembly: GCA_007115665.2. Taxonomy (NCBI): domain Eukaryota; kingdom Viridiplantae; phylum Streptophyta; class Pinopsida; order Cupressales; family Cupressaceae; genus Sequoiadendron; species Sequoiadendron giganteum. The sequence goes on from CM021106.1 coordinate 534,322,429, forward strand.
AATTGAGTTTCAATAGGCGTTTCTAAAAACCATTGTTTAAAAGTCACTTTTTTTTACCATACCATGCACGTGTATGACATCCATATTTTGACCTAAATTATTGTATTTTTCTAAATCCTTTTGGGAAAATATTTATGACTCATTGAAACTTGTTTTTGATATTTTTTTATTGAATATTTTTTTTTGGTTAAATTTTTATTAGGCATATTTGTCATTTTGAAAAATCGTTGTGTATGACATGCATAAGATGACCTAAACTTATCATTTTTTTATTTTTATTTTTAAAATTGAAAAGAATTGTCTGAAATTTGTTCTCATACAATCCATTCATAAAATTTTTATGTTGATAAAAAGTTATTAAAATACTAAAAAACACTGATAATTCAAGTTTATGGACCTGTTTAATCAGAAATTAAATGAAAAATAAAAAAATTAGTCCAATTGTAAATTTTTTTACATAGTTGGAATCTACACTGTCCAATCTATAATAGGTTTTAATTTCATTGAACAAATCTACAAACAAAGCCTTCAGACGTATACCCAAAGTCAGTATTTTTTTGTGACATTGCTAGGACCTTCAACTTGCAGGCCAAACCAGGTCCAGGGCTTAGGTTTAGATCCCCAAACCATTTCTTGAACCTATCAATAAAGCAAATACCCGACCTACATTTGAAATTTTAAAAAATGGGATCTTGGTCTGAAAAGGGATCCCGTTTTATAACAAAATATTTTTTTAATGCTTTTACGAAATGGGATCCCATTTGGAAAATCACGAAAAATGGGATCCCGTTTCTAAAATTTTCCAAAATGGAAAATTTTCAAAAATGGATAGTTTCCAAAAACGAAAACTTTACAAAACAGGATCCCGTTTTGAAAACTTTCTAAAAATGGATTTTTTTCAAAACGGGATCTCGTTTTTTGATTTTAGGCTCGGGATCACGAGATCCCGTTTGTGCAATGTCGATTTCATTTTTTTGGCTAATACAAAAACTTCCATGTTTCATGGACTCAACTTCTTGCACTTACCCATTCTACCATGAATGTAGGTGTAAAATCTAAAGAACCCCAATAGTCATGTAATAACTTTGTCACTAATGAAAGACAATCATCTCTGTCTTGACTTTGTAAAGGTTCCACTTTTGAAGTTGGTGTCAATGTTCTAAGAGGATTCTTTATTCTTGTTATAGTTTGTAGACAATTTTTCAAATTTAGGGTTAGATTTTTTCATGTAAACCTTATTGTTGTATGTGTACTTCATTAAATGATGAAGCATTAAGGGAACTCCTTTCATTTCATGAATCCATGGTCTACCCAAGAGAAGATTATATGAAGCGGGACCAGTTGCTTCAGGAATCTAGGTCACAGGAGAGTCCTAAACAACAAGTTGTCTTAAACCACCTCAAGCTTTGATAGGTGAATTGAAAAAGATAAGAAATTAAGGCTAAAATGGAAGAGAAATATAGGTACTACTATAATTCTACTAAACCAAATGTTTCATGGGTCAAGAGAGTTGATTTCGAGGGTTCAATTTGCTGCCCAAAAATCTAACTATCTGAGGACAATAGTGTGGACTACAGACTCCAACATGACATGTTGGTGTCTTAGATGTGTGTTGGTGTCTATATGAATAGAAGGTCTTGGGAATCTAGATTAAAACACTCAAAGGTCAACTAGCTTCCTAACTGCTAAGGTTTTATACTATGAAAACATATTTGAAAAGTGTAGAACTAAAGTACAACAAGAAGAATACTACCTCTAAGCTAAGCTAGAATCGATAAAGAGAAGGTGAGAAAAGTGGACCTTTCTACTTGAGAGTCAAATCTTCGAAGAGATCCATGTGAAGACACCTACACACACAAGACCAAGAAAAATGTTGGGGCTATTTTTAGAGGATTGCCTCAGTCAATCCGTCAAATTGGGGTTTCCACGTCCACAAACAACTAGATAGAAATAGTATATGGAAAATGATGTAGAAAAATAAAATAAATAATGCTAAAAGGAATCACCAACAACAAGTATGCTACCTAGATACACAAAATGATGCAAATAGAAATAGTAAAAAACAATAACACCTCCACAGCTACAAGAACTCAAGGAAAGTAGTGGGAGGAGAGAGCTTCCAAGTCCTCCAACAACAATGTTGTCACAACAAACAGAGTGTGGGATCTTAGAACCACTAGCTTGCAACTGCAAATGAGTGATGGAGAAGCTTGAGAATGTGAGAATGAAGCTAAGAGTGTGTAGTAGAATCAAGAAATGTGAGAGAGAGGTGAAAGAATGAGAGATAATGCATTTCAATTTACAAAAGGAGGCAAAAGACTCATTTCTCATTAGTCAAGGGAGACAAATATGCTACACTTTGTCACCAATGCAGAAACATAACACCTCTGTGGATTATAGAGACATGAATCCTATCAGGACAACAATGCAGTGCATGCATCCTTGACAGAGATTGCTCCATCGACACCAAAATGAGCCACCAAGTGGATGGAGAAAAGTGGCAGATGTGGAATTGCATCATTGAATTTTCATTTTCTAAGGTAGGGGTGTTGTAAATGGGGAATTTTCTCAGGGGTGAAAATTTGCTCCATTACATTTTTCCCCCACTTTAGCGAGCATGCATGTTGGTGTGAATGAAAGTTAAAGTATAAGTTGAAGAGAATATACTTGAACCATTAAGGAAGTAGATATCTGATTTGGTACATCTAGATGTGCAGGAGGTAGCTCTGTAGGCTCTCAGTCTCGCAAGGCAACCTTGATGTGAGAGAGAGAGAGAGATGGATCCCTAGGTACTTGATCCTATAGAAAGTGAACAAAGGCTCTACATGTGTTGGGTCTCGCAAAAGATGAACAAAGGCTCTATAGGTGATCAGTCTTGCAAAGAGAAAGTGTTTCATAGGTTCTCAATCCTGCAAAGGTGGGCACCATGGGTTCTCATTCCTATGGGGCTTGATGTGAGAGGAATCCCTAGTTGCTCGATCTTGATGATTTTACGCAAGAGGTCTTAAAGTGCTCATCCCTACAAGGAAAACTTGATGATGTGCTTAGTCCTCCAAGCTTAATTGCAAAAGAAGCTTCACATATGCTCGGTCCTATAAAACATGTTATGCTATAGAAAAAACATGTTAGGTAGAAAAATTCAAGTAGATAGGTACACATATCATAGAACAAACAATTTAATAGTTTTCAAAGTGGTCCCTCAAGAACCCTTAAGGATAGGACAGGGTCCACGGAAAGGGAAACTCTATTCGAAAAGCATGATTTTTTTTGCAAATGATCCTTTCATCAAGGAATCCCTTTGAAGGATCTCTTTCGTCAAGGAATCTGATAAAAATAATGGCCTCCCTCGAAGGAAACTTTTCCAATTATTTTTGCTACAAATTTAGTTCTGAAAGAAAAGTCTCACTAAGGGGGTCCTTGTTGATGGATGCAATTTTTGAAAAATGAATTTTTTTTAGTAAGGGATTCATTGGCCACTGAATTCACCTTATTGAAAATTAAAGAAGTAGTATCCCCTTAGGATGGTTTGTGTGTGAATCAAAGGATCACGTGGCATCCTAAGGAAAGAAAGAAAATGCATTAATGTTGTGGCCCATGAGACATAGTAAGATGTAAATGTGGAAATTTTATCACAAACTTGAGGGACAACATATAAGCACCACAACATCACAAAGCAAATGAGGCAAGCAAATAAAATAAGAGACAAGTAGAGATGAAGAAATCAAGAGATAGGGGGATCCAAGAGTTTGGGGTCAGATTAGTTCTTATAGGTAACCCATAATGTATTTGAATGAAATATCACAAATCCACGAAGTTCTAAGATCTAAAGAAGAGCACATGAAGAAAAATTGAAAATAAAAACATTGGGTCAAAATAGAAGGGAGGCCTAAATTCCCCCAACACTTTGCATTATCCCCAATTGTCTAAAATCAAGTTACAACTTATAGAAGACTGATGAAAAATATAGAGGAAGTTTACGACACAATTTCAATCTTGTATCCAAGCACCTACAAGGGTAGCAAGGGTCCTCCAAGAAGACACAAAAATAAGCATGGGGGAAACACAACACACACAAATATAATCTATGGATAAAGAAGAGGTACTCTCCTAGTCCTCATCAACTAAGAGGTCATCGTTCTCCTAATCTAGATCATTATATGGGGAGGGTAGATGATCCTACTAGGGTGGGATAGCGAGGGGAGGACCCTTTGAATCTCCTATGATAAGAGCTAAGGAAGAAGGCCCCTCAAGGTCCCTTTCACTCAACTCCTATGAGGTAAAAGTCATTGATCTCACAAAGATCATTGATAGAGTTGGGACATCATCCACCGAGTTAAACATGCAGTTAACAAGAGTGCCATGTGTTAACCAAAAAGAGAAGAAGGAGGTGCTCGAGATCCACCATAAACCTTGTCAAGAGGGACAGTGAAAAGCTCAAGCGACGTCAGGGTTGCCTTCATAACAAGGAAAGTGCAAGACAAAGAAGAAATCCCTTCTAAAGAAGGTAATCCCTTCTTTTGACCTCCATTGGAAGTGAGGTTTTCCTCCAACTCACACTTTAGTGGAGGATGTGGAATGCCCATAGAAGAAGCAAAATGCAAGGAGGAACATGATAGGGCCGCAATAGACGCCATGGTGTTTAGCATGTCCATGGGCCAAGAAAAATGAGGGATGTCTGAAAGGGACATGAGAAGAGGGGGCTCCACCAAGGGAGTGATGAACACCTAGACCCTTTTGGGGTGCTCCACCAAGGGAGCAATGAACACCTGCACCCTTTTGGGGTGAGATTCATCAACATTCACTAGAAGAGTTGAAAGAAAAATTGAGGTGAGTGGAACTAAAGTAGAAGGAGAAGAAGAGGGAGGCACTGAAGGAGATGTCAAAGCAAGAGCTATTGGCTTCCCTTCTGCCTTCTACAAGGCACTTATTCAACAACTAGAGCCTTTCTCTGATGCTTACACTCACGTGTAAGCTAGTTTCATTCGTTTTGAGAACTAGAAGTCATTGTTTGAGAAAGAATGAGAGGCTCTTGTTCTACCATAGGTGTGTCCTCCACAACCCTTGTCAATGGAAGGGTGGAATCCTAGAAAAAATCAAGATTTGGAAGCATACGAGCGAAAATGAAAATAGGCGAAGAAGCAAACACCGGTGCCTCAATAGCGGGCCTCTTCCCATTTTATGCCTGAGGGGTAGGAGTAATAGGAGGCCACGAAGGATGAGACATAGGGGAAAATCCATGAGGGACCTTCCCCTTACCATAAAAAATGGGCCTAGGAACTGTGGGCAAGAGGGGAAGCTCGAACACTTGACACTTGGATTTTTGCCAAGTGGGCACCATTGGGCTCCCCATGCAAGGCATGGGAGAAAGAGAAAAAGGAACCATAGTAGGGAGAGAATTGGAAGAGGATGGAGTAGTAGAGGAAGAGGAAGGCTCTTGGGCATGAGCAAGCTTCCCCTACCCCTTTTGTTGATAGGAGGAGGCAACTTGTTGTTGCGTAATCATGCAACCTTTGATAGATATGGTGTAAGGGGAAGCACGATAGGTCACCTTCGGCATCAGTCCACCACTCTTATATTGACATCGACACAATACAACAATTCCATCCTTTGGGGGGAGTGGATCAATTGGGGTGGGCCAAAAGTGTTCTAATTAATAGCCTCTATGCAACACTAGAAGATTGTATCTAGTTTTGTTCACAATGTACATAGAGCCCTCATGAGAAAACTTAAGACACTTATGAATGATCGAAGTGATTCCATTCATGGAAACTAGCCAGAAAATTCCAAGTTTCACCTTGATCAAATCCAACTCCAAAATGACATCAAAATAGGTATCTATAGCCCTAGGTCCTACCAAGATTGAGAGGGTCATAGAACCAAGAGGAGGGACTAAGATTCCATCATGTGTACTATCATGGTCTTCAACTTCTCATATTCCTCCCTATGCAAAAATTTTATTGGCAAAGTATACTCCATTATGACATTCAAATGACTTGTAGGGTCAACCAGGACACTAGTTACAATTTTCTTGTTGATGTGAGTAGGAATATACAAGGGGAAAGGCTCTTTATTCATAGGTAGGTCCTACGATGTGAAAGTTATGTCTAGTGATCCATTCATAGGTTGAGAGGGAGGAATGTGTGTAAATGAAACCATATTTGCATATTCCAATAGAACAAACGCAGTGGAACCCGGAGGTTCGACAACTAAGTTCATAGAATGAGATGGAAATGGATCAGTGTAAATTTGTCATTCACTATTTTTGTTTTCCATAGACTTGTTGGAATTTTCCTTCTTCCCATCAAGGTAGATGGTACCATCATTGATGTGATCCTGAATCTCATGATATAGGTGCATGCATTTTTTGGTATCATTCCCATGAACTCAATGGTATTGGAAAAATGTGTGCTCATCATACCAGTCGGGGTAGGGCTCAGTGAGAGGTTAACGATTTGGAAAATTCAATACTTTATCTTTCAATAATTTCCTTAAGATATAAAAATATGAATCATATAGTTTTATAGAGTTCCTATTGCGTTTGAAGCCCTTGTCATTAGTCAAAGAGACTACATTCGCAATGGTCTTTTTTTTTTCCAAAGATTGACACGATGTACCTACCCTCAAAATGGCAGCATGAGGAGGATCCCTTAAACTGAGCAAGTATTTGTTGATACTCTCATAATGTGACACAAAAATGTGCAAAACAAGGATATTCAAGTAGGGAAAATTTCTCCTACCAAGATCTCTACAAATTCTCAATGAAAACCTTCTGGAAATCCAATTCAGAAAAGGATAAGAAATCTATGAAAATAACGCTTAATAATGAGCTATGAAATAATTTATCTTTTCATTTTCTCCATGCTTACATCAGAAAATATTCGAGAAGGCCAACTTCAACTCAATGTTCACCTTGATTTGTCTTAGAAATTGATTCACAAGCTGATCAAACGAGAATGTGGAATTGTCAAGTAAGGAACAATACCATTTAAGGGTTGTATCCTTAAAAGACCTAGGAAACAACTTAGTGATAAGAACATCATGGTGGTATAAATTTGTACACATGGCTTTGAATGTGGAAAACATGTGTTTGTGGATCTCCCTTACCACCATACTTCTCAAACTTCAGAATCTCCATCCCTTGGGGGATAAGAGTATTTAGAATTTCTATTGACAATGGATTGTGATTAAAGAAGGGTTGAAAGATGGACTGAGAGGTGGCTTGGGATAATTTCACTAATTGGCTCTACATCTAGCCCATATTTTGTAAAAAACTATTTAGAACCAGATCAGACAATGAGATAGGACCATTGGAACCACCATGACCACCAGACCCACCAACCCCCTTTCTCACAGGAGCTCCACCACACAAGCTAACACTAGAATTGGGGTTACCACTAGGAGCGTTAGGAGTACTGGATCTAAATCCCAAAGGGACCTTGTTTACTTTGACGATGGGAGGTGCTTCAAGAGTGGAGATAGAAGGGCCTATTTTAGCCATGTTTACCGACACCCTAGACATCAATATTTCTATCTATCTCTCAATGGTCTCAAGCCCAGGTCCTCAAACAACACTCAATCTAAGGTTGTATGATGGGACATCAATTTCCATTATGTCAGTAAGAGCCTGAAGGAATTCTAGACCCACCCAGTCCTTATCCAACATATTTCTTATCTCATTAACCACCCTAGCAGCCCTAGCCATGATCTTTTCATTACCAAAAAAAGTTCTCATACTCTAAAAGCCTTGGATCTAGAGAAATGATTTTCTTTGTAGGGATCACAAGAGCTTCATCTTCCTTCATAGATGAGGCTATAGGAGAAATGGGAGGAATAGGGACACATTTGGTCTCTTTGAAGAAATTTGTATCCATTCATGAAACCATCTCATCAAAAGTAGGAGTCGTGATGAACTTCATAAAATCCATCTCTAAGTATCACACACTTCTTCTAATGACATCCCCAGAGGTCACAGACTGAGCTGTAAATCTCATAAAGCTTTACAACGTACAAGTTTCTAACACACCTCTAATGCGAGAGAAGATGTCTTGAAACAAGGAAAACTATTCAAAAGGTTCACGTTAGGTTCACCAAAATGTAAAGGGGTTTGACTGCTTCCAAGACTTCACTTGGGTCATGGGAGAGTCTGAAACAATAGGATGCCCTAAACCACCTCAAGCTTTGCTAGGCGAATTGAAAAGGTTAAGACACTAAGGCTAGAATAGAAGGGCAATCTAGGTACTACTATCCTTTTACTAAACTGAATGTTCCACAGGGTCAGGAGAGCTAATTTCGAGGGTTCAATGTAATTCCTAGACAACTAAGTGTCTAAGGATGACAATGTGGACTGCAGACTCCAGCGCCACGCACCGGCGTCTTAGATGTGCACTCGTGTCCATATGGACGAAAGATCTTAGGAATAGTGTAAAACACTCAAAAGTCAACCAGCTTCCTAATTTCTAAGGTTTTATACTACGATAGAATATTTGAAAAGTGCAGAACTAAAGTAAAACAAGAAGAATACTACCTCTAAGATAAGCTATAATTGATAAAGAGAAGGTGAGAAAAGAAGACCTTTCTACTCGAGAGTCAAATCGTCGAAGAGTTCCATGTGGAGTCACCTATATAAAAAACACCAAGGAAAATATTGGGACTATTTTTAGAGGATTGCCTCAGTCAGTCCCTCGCTTTGGTGTTTCCACCTCCACAAACAACCAAATAGAAATAGTATATGGAAAATAATGTAGAAATAGAAATGAAATCATGCGAAAAGGAATCACCAACAACAAGTATACCATGTAGATACACAAAATGATGCAAGTAATAATAAAGAAGAACAATACCACCTCCACAACTATGAGCACTCAAGGAAAGTAGTGGGAGTAGAGAGCTTGCAAGTCCTCCCAACAACAAATTTTTCACAAAAAACAGTGTGGGAGCCAAGAACCAACAACTTACAATGACAAATGAGTGTTGTAGAATTTTGAGAATGTGAGAATAAATATAAGAGTGTGTAGTAGAATCAAGAAGTGTGAGAGAGGTGAAAGAATCAGAGATAGATCATTTAAACATGCAAAAGGAGGCAAAAGACCTATTTATTGTCAGTCAAGGGAGGAAGAGATGTTACACTTTGTTGCCAATGGAGAAATGTAACACCTTTGTGGATTCTATATGTAGGAATCCTATCAGGATGATAGCATGACGCATAGACATTCGTGTGGCACGTGCACATCCCTAACAAAGATTCCTCCACCAACATTAAAAAATGCCACCAAGTGGGTGGAGAAAGGTGGTGGATATGGAATTACATCATGGATTTTCATTTTCTAAGGTAGGGGTGATGTAAATGGGGAGTTTTCCTAGGGGTGAAAATTAGCTCTATTGCAAATCTTGCCAACCTTAATTGGTAATGTTATTACACCAAGATTTTTTTTCCCATATTATTAAAACCATGGATGGAAAAATTATTTGGTTCAGTTTTAGTCTTATCCAACCTAATTCTATCCAAAATATTTACACTACCAACATCAAGACCTGAACCATTATCAATGAGGGCACGCTTAATTCTATCCTTGTTAATAACAACCATTAGCATCAAAGCCTCATTTTTCTTTTATGTTTCCAAAGGGTCTAACTCACTTTGATGAGAGACAATGTCCATACTAGGTGAATTTATATTCTTAGTCAAAGCTGCTATATTGTTTGGTTATGCACTAAGAGGGAACACAACATTTTGTAAATAATTTTGGAGCATGCCATGATAAACAAGTGTGTTTAAATGAAATCCCACAAAAAAATATTAGCAATAGTAGCATGTAGTTATTCCACAAGATCATACTCCTTTCCACTATGTTGAGAAATGTTAGGTGCGGGTGTGAGATATGGTTGAGGTAATTGGATGGATGTAGTTTGTTTTGGTTTCTTGTTATTTTTAGTATTATATGTGAGAAATTGTGTGATAACTTGGCTGCTTCAACACATGATTATTGGTAAGTTCTTTTGCAAAGATTAAGATATTTCCATGAGGTTTAGAAGGTCCTATAATGAGAGGTGACTTAGGAGGTCCAATAATTAAAGGAATTTTAGGAGGTCCAAAAGGATTTTTAGGAGGTCCAATAATCAAAGGAGATTTAATAGCCAATTGTGCATTCATAACCTCAACAAATTTGACTTCTTGTTGATGATCTTCTATTGAGGGGGGATCTAATGCCACCTTATAATATTCATCTATGTAATCCATATTACTATATTTTGAAAGAAATGTATCAATGATTTCATCCTCTTGCACCATAATATCTTCCCAAGTAAGAGATGTATTGGGAGAGAAACATACAAGATTCTCGTGATGCTCAAAGTTTAGATCCTCTAACACAAATATACCTTCTTCACAAGTAGGTGAGGTATCAAGAGAAGAGAAACTATGATTCTCATGATTATCCATGATTGCATCTTCTTGTACCAAACTATTCTCACAAGTGGAAGAGATGTTAGGAGATGAATGGAGATTAGGAAAAGTGATTAATAAATGTGTCAATTATTTCATTCTCTTGCACTAAGATACTCTCACAATTAGGAGAGATATTGGGAAAATGACTAACATGTTGGTCAATGATTTCATTTCCATTTATTTTTCTCATAAGTAGGGAGATTAAAATTACAAAATCCATGTGTTACCATATCAAAACCACATCTTTGAAAATTAAACATGCTACTACTTGCCTTATGGATCAAATGATCAAAATTAGTTGAAAACAAAAATAAAAAATAAACATCAGATTTAGAAACCATATTCCAAGTTTTACAAACTAACCAAAGTATCAATCTATTTTTGGGATCTAAAGCAGGTTCTAAACAACTAGGAAGCCCAAGGGTGTCTATGTTTTGCAAGGGCTATTTTTGAAATTTTAGTTTCAAAGGTACTAGTGATAGAATCTAATTGTGCGGTAGTGTGCAAACCCATATTTGGAATTTATTTTGTTCATGTTTTATGATATTTTAAGCTTTCAATGTGTTGTAACAATGTAGGGTTTTGAATTTTTACAGGAATGAAAACTAATTTACCCAAATTATGCAATGCTTCCAAAAATTAAACAATTTTCCTACAAATCTAATAATTTCTAGCACTAAAATGCAACATTTTTTTTAAATTTGTAACAAATTAAGCAAAGTGACAAATTTTTTTCTCATGCAATAACATCTTTTCAAAGTTTCAAACTAGAAATTTGTAAGGAGAAACAGATTGAAAATATAGAGATAAAGATCTATGTAAAGTTTTTTTGAGCCACCATTAGCATGATAGAGGTACCCAAAGGCATTTATGTCCTTGATAGGGATTCTAAAAATTGAAATTTTTAATTGCTATTAGACTATTTAAGGGTTCTTTTGTGTGCGAAGGTTTGACAATGAAGTTTTTCCTAAATTTTTCTCAATTTATGGTGATGTAACTCAAATACAAATTTAACAATGTTTGAATGACAAATAATAATTGTGAATGCAATTTTGAATGTAGATCTAACCTAAATGAATAAAATAAACCTTAATGGAACCTATGATGCAATATGAGATGCAATTTGTTTGAATTTTTATGGTATTTTTGATGTAAAAATGAAACCCTAAATGAACAATGAAAAACAATGTAATGCAAAACATAGATCTAGGATGAATTTCAAAAGGTATATAATTTTAATAGGCTGGTTTCACTAAAATGAAACAAAGAAAAAGAGAACCCTATGGTTAAATGTTTAAAATTTAAGGTTAATTTCTTCCTTTTTCTAGGGTTTCATTAAATTGGAGATCAATAAGGTGTTTAGATTGGATTTAAACCATGAAGGTGAGCCAATCAAACCAACATAAAAATGTTTTTGAGTCTTGGAATGGGTTGGAATTGTTTTTCTTTTATTAACCTAATTAGACTATGTGACCTAATATGTAAAATGCAAGCTTTCGACAATTGATAGACTAAAACAAAGAATTGCAAGTAGATTTGAGAGGGGAAAAGTGTTGTGTACCTATCCTAAAAGTTTTGTGCTAGTTTGAATAGGAGGACAGAGTCATCCAAGGGCATCTATGTCCTTTTATGTCTCATCTACTATATTTTTGCAGTCTTCTAATGTTAGATTTGAGATCTTCATTTTTTCTTGCAGACTTGTTGGATTATTGTTAGATAATTCTGTAGCTAATTTTCTATGAGTTGATAAGATGTAGGGATTTGAATGCAAGAATGAATGAATGATCTTCAAACTTCTTTCAATCCTCTCCAAACCTGAAATCTACACATTCAAAAAGAGAAGAAATGTTATTCCATTTAGGGGATTTCCTTAGTCAAACCTCATGTTACTGTTTCCACTTCCACAATGGTAATGCCAATGATAAAAGTGGATAATTATGGGGAGGAATTATGAATCAAAATTTTTTTGAAACTCACCACCCTTCAATGGCTTCCTTGAAGGATTGAACTCAAGCACATCACTTCAAGGTCTTGGATCTTACTTTCTTGATGGCTTGAATTTCTTGGATACCTACAACAAGGGTTAGCCTTCATAAACAATGATAACATAAAAAACCATAAACTCACATAAGATTTGACATGATGTTAGGATCTTGAAATGCTAAAATAAAGCTCTGGAATGCTATTCTTGAATTTCTTGATAGTGCTTTGATAATAATTTCTCCAATGATTTCCTAGATTCTCCTTGATAGATTTGAAATGATGCAATAAATAGGTATTTATAAGAATTTCTCTAATCTACCAAAAATTAAATACCAATAGTTGACATTTGCAACTTGAATTCTAAATGTTAAAAGTATGACACCGACATATTCAAATTTGGATCCTAGCAAAATATGGGGACTAAGATGCCCAAGGGCATCCCAGTCATAGCCCTATTTTTGAAGATTTAGGGTATTGAGGGAAAAACATTAAGTTAATACATTTGTTCAATTCTTGCAATTTCTTGGAAAAAAGTAAAAATAGACTATAGAATACATAATTTAGGAAATTAGGGACTCAATTAGGCTCAATAATTGAGGGGGGACAAAACAAAGTGTGAAATTATCAAGGGTGAAGATTTACAATTCTACACTCTTTTCTCTCATATGGGGAGAACATTTATTATACTTTGTTCTAGAAGTAGTCCATGGGGGACTCATCATTAGCGCATACATTACTCCCTAAGTTGCACTTATGGGTGGTGTTAGTGTAAATATAGTCATTATATTATTTGGGAAAGAACTGGCTTTAATATATAATATTCAATAAAAAGAATACATTTTAAAATTAGTTCTTTATAAAAATATTAATCAAAAAGGTCATTCAAAGAATGAAAATGTTCATGAAATGAAAATAAGAATAGGGAAAATTATTTTTTGATGAGGGAAATATTGACACTCGTCAACAAGTAGCTCATCTTCCATGCTCTAGAATTTATAGTGAGCATTGATGGAATGGTTTGGTATGATGGACCTTGGACTTCTACATTATTTTATTTGTTATTGGTTCATAGGTATTTTTTTTTAAAGAAAGGAGTTATGATTTATTGAATCAACCAAAATCTTACAAATAAGCCAAGCTAGGCCTCAACTCAATCCCCATAAGGGTTAGATAAACACATCTAAAACCAACCACCAACCCACAAGAGGATCTAAATACCAAAATCCAATACTAAAGAATCCCTTTATCTATACATGTCCTTAGTAATCATCTTGTCTAAACTCTAGAATTCATCCCTAGATAAATGCTCCCACTCTTCCACTTTCCAATCCCCTATATTCTCAAAATCCCATTTTTCCAAGCAATCAAATACCTTTTTCCACAGACACGGGATATGAACAAAGGAAATAGAATCAACCATAGAGCTCAATCAATGAATTTGACGAGCCATTGAAGCCAATTTCCAATTGGATCCCTCTAACATCTACTCATTCAACAAATTGATCAAAATCTAGGAATCAAATTCATAAATAATCTTGCACCAACCAAGCGCAAAAGCTCATTCTAAAGTTATAAGAATAGCTATACTTTCCATAATATTATTTATTTTTTCCCCTTATAGATGGAGACGAAAAATATGACCTTCCCAAAATTATCTCTCCCAACTCCACCAATCCTAGCATGCCTGAGATTTCCCCTAGAATAACCATTTGTATTATTTTTTAAAATATCAATTGGGGGAATGGACCACTTTACATCCCTTTGAGTCTTCTTTCTATAATTATGAAACCTACTTACATGAGAAAGCCTAGATTGAAGACCAAGAATTCCCATCCTTTATGCCATATCTTTCTCCCCTCTCTCCAAGGGAATTGACCTTTCACATTTATCATTCACCATCTCTCGAATCATCATAATGATTCACTACCAATTTTTTTTACTACCAACTTCCTTCCTTGGAAGATCTAATGATCCCTTTCAAGCCATATCTACCAAACTATGATCCATGCCACTTGGAGAAAAGACGCCTTCATCGAGGCCTCCCCAAACTTCTCCAAAACTCAAACATAGAAGAGGTATGAACATAGGTTGCCTCCAGATTCCCCACCATAAGTGTTGGATGTCCCTAGCAATAGATCACTGAAAAAATCAATGAGATGAACTTTCTTCACTAGTACCAGATAAGACACACATAGACAAACCCTAAATACCCTGTTTCCTCAAGTTATTCCAAGTGAGATACCTATTCAATGCTACAATCTATAGGAATAAAGTGCATTTAGGCCAAAAAAAATTATTTCACATATTTTTCCACCACATGGCTTCCATTCCCCTATATTTTTGAAGGTTCAAATCTTGATATCCAAAAGCAACCGAATATATGCCCTTAGGATCTAGAGTCTAGGATAGGGTATCCCTCTCCCTTAGAGAATTGCAAGCTTGACCAACTAAAATCAATCTTAATTCTTCTTGATCCTCTATAGAACCCTCCATGGGCCATTCAAAAGGATCCTTCCATCTAGACACCTTCATCTACACCAGTCTCTGAGTAGATTTTAAGTCCTCCACCCAAGACCACCTAGTTTCCATGAAGTACTGACAAAGGTCTTGAAAATGTGGATATATGGAAATTACTAGAGAGCCATCTGAAGAATCATGTCAAAAAAGAGCCTTATAACCCCTATTACATATCCAAAACAAACCCCTCTTAATTAAATTTTCTCCCTTTTTTAGAGTGTCCCAAATGACATAACCTTTACCCATTATGCAAGCCAGAGGAACATATTTCCTTGCCACACCCCTCATATATTTAGAGCATAGGATCTTAGCCCAAACTTGGCCCTATTTTCTACACCACCTACAATAAATTATCTTAGCAACCATATCTTGACTAGTGATGCTAGCTTGCCTCAATCCAAGGCCACCTTCCTATTTTAGTCTACAAATAATCTCCTACTTAACCAAACTCCACATAAAGGAGGCTAAATTATCAACCCATAAAAAATGCCTTGTAAGAGAAACCAAATCCTTAATGAAACACATAGGAGCCACCTATAACTAGGTAGAACTTGGACCATAGATTTCATATGAAAAAAATTCCTTGCAAAGAAAAGACACCTATGGGTCCAATGATTAACTCTTTCTTGGAATTTATCCAAAATATTTTTCCAAGTCCCTTAAGGAGGGGATCTAATAGAGAGAGGAATTCCAAGATAGACCAAAGGGAATGTTCCAATCTAGAACCAAAGAATCTGGGTGATCCAATCCTAGATAAGAGGAGGGGTATTAAAGAAGAAGATGGAAGATTTACCTTCATTGATCTATTGACCTAATGCAAAAACATATATATCCAATGTCCACTTTAGGTCATTATCTTCTCCAATATTGTTAACACCCATCAACATAATGCCATCAACAAATTGTAAATGAGATTATGAAGGTAGGCCTTTTCTCCAACTCCACCCTTGAATAGAAACTTTATTAACATAAGATTTAATGAGTCTCCCTAGGCCCTCAACCAATATTAAAATAAACCAAAAAATTTGATAGAGTATCTCCATGTTTAAGAACTCTAGAAGCACCAAATAGATTCAAGGAACTCAATTTACAAGCACTAAGAAGGAGGTAGAAATAACACACCTCATAATCCAATCAACCCACTCACCTCCAAAAAAAATAAAAAATCAGTTTTTGAAGGAATGTCCATTTGACCCTACATAGGATTTGGCCATTTCTAATTTAATAAGAATAACCTTCTTCTTTGAAGACACCATGGAGTGTATAGTCTCAGTAACAATAACCACTCCACCGATAATTGTTTGTCTACCATGAATCCTTCATGTTCCTCTAAAATAAGCATATTAATCCATGGCTTAAGCCTTTCCATAATCAACTTGGAAATAATTTTGTAAACTATATTGCATAGGGCTATAGGCCTAAACAAGTTCAATGAATTATCCCCTTCTCTCTTGGGGATAACTAGAAGGAACATTAAATTCATAGCCCTCAAGATCTGCTTGTTCCTCTATGATTCTTGCACTACCTCTAATAAGTCAAATTTTATAATTCCTTAGAATTCTTGAAAGAATTCTACCATAAACCCATCAAGACTAGGTACTTTCCATTTCTTCAACTAAAGAACTATACCTTCCAATTAATTTATAGAAATGGGACTAATAAGTCGTTCATTTATTTCTATAGAGACAAGAGGGGGAATACATGCTAGAATAAGATTTTCTTCTTCAATAACAAGGGTGATTCTTCTATAAATAGAGAATAAAAATAATCTTGGGCCTCCTCAGAGATCTCCCTTAAGGAAAAAAATTTGTCTCCCTAAGAAGGAACAAGAGATGAGATCATATTCCCATGTGCTCTTTCCTTGATTGAGATAAAGAAGAAGGTTGCATTTTTATCACCCTCCTTAACCTACTCTACTTGTACCTTTTGCTTCCAATAAATCTCCTCACGTATTTCAAATTATTCTAGATCCTTCAAGGAAATCAATTCTTCCTTTAAGGAATATTTAGTAAGACCAAAGTCTCTAGTTTGTCAAGTGATCTTATCTAGACGAGTCTTGGAATTCGACTTAGCTAAAAATATATTACCAAAGATCTACCTATTCCACTTCTTGAGTTGCTTCTTAAAAATTTGTAGTTGCTTGACAAATGAGTACATTGTTGTGTCATAGGAAAGTCTTCAATGAATCCAACAATCAATCACCAAATCTTGTATCAGAGATCTTAAAACCACATAAGTTGAAACTTAAAGGGTGAATTCTTGGTGACCCCCACCAAAGAAGCTAAGATTTTGATAGACTAGTGATAAGAGCCCCTCCACTTTAATATCTCAAAGTTGGTTTCCCATTTACTACGTATTCAAAAGTAAGACACCAAAAATTTGTCAAGTCTCTTTGAGATATAAAATATTCCACATCTCTTGTTACTATAGGTAGATAAACCATTATTGGGCTTTATGTCCATGAGATTTAAAAATGAGATATTATCATTAAGAAGATGAGAGGAAGGCTCCAACCTTTCCACTCCTCCCCTATTTTACTCCAAATTGATAATTGCATTAAAGTCTCCTATCAATTTCCATGGGTAGAAGGGAACTAAAGATCGAATATATCTAATATGAGACCAAAGATGATATTTTCAAAGAATATTGGTCAGGGCATAGATATTGGAAAAATAAAAATCTCTCTAGACTCCAAATTGGAAGCAACCACAAAGATAGAAAATCTGCTAGAGATCCACCAAGAGGAGTAATATTCATTGGATTGCATAAAAAAGATAACCCCTGCATTATCCTGAGCACTAATACTTTGACATTAGATTCACCACAAAATTTGGGAAGCCACGTTGCTCATACTCTCCACTGATAGGTTATTTTCCAAAATAAAGAAAATATCTGGAATATGAGTTTTAACAAACTCTTGAACAACTTTTTTTCTAGGGCCATTATTCAAGCCCCTTACATTCTAGGAAAGAACAATCAATATTTAGAGTTGGAGAAATGGGAATCAATGGTTTTAACCAACCTTGATTCTACCAATGTCTCACTCATTAATTTAGTTTTATCCTAGTCATTCTTCCACCCCACCTTAAGATGTTTATTTGGGGCTCCATTTCTAAGATTCCTTTGTTGAAGGCATAATATAAGAGAGGCTCTACTTCCTTTCCCTAAATCCAAATCCACCTTATCTAGAGTATTATTTGGCTCAACCAAGGCTAGTTCATCAATCTTCTAAGAAGTTATCATTATTGGTACTACACATCAAAATTCACCAAGCCAAGATTAGTGTCCATCTAAGCATTTAGCAATCTATCATCTTGAATATCCAAGTTATCAAACTCTCTTGTTACCACATAATCCTCCTCCAAATTATTATTATCACCAAGATTTACCCCACCTAGGTTTATCTCTTGTTGATCTAATTCATCCAACACATCGAATCAATTGAAAAATCCCTCCTCATTTGTATATTTAAGTCATTTTCAGGCTCTACCCTTATTGTGATAATTGACTAGTATAAATCCATATTTATCAATTTCCTCACCTAAAATTGGAGCCTTTCCTTTATTGATCTTACAAGGTTGGTGAGGAGGAACATTCATAGGAACCCCTATAGAGCTAACCCTAGGACACCTCCTCTTTAAGTGATTGTACTCATGATAAATATATTTAAAAGTAAACGCTTCATAGTCCAATTTTTGAACCGATGAAGAGGAACCAAGAAACATTTCTAAATATTCTAGCAAAGGATTATTTAAATAAACTTTAATGAAAATGCAGGCATTAGTAATTACCTTTTTATCTAGTATTTTCTGTGAAGGGACCACCAGCTTTCCTAGTAACAACACAATCATATGAAGAATATCATTCCTCCAAAATTCTAATGGGAACAAAGGGAGTCTCACCCAAATTGAAACATGAGTCGAAATCTCCTCCACAGGGTTGAAACCAACATACCAAGGTTTTAAAAATAGTCCAACATGATTATAAAATTAAGGTCCGCCCTCAAAGGCCCCTTATGAGGAAAAGTATCAAGGTACATTTCTCACTAGCTAGGAGGTTCTTTGGCTTCAACAATTGATGATTGAGTTTGGTTTTCCTCCTAATAGTCCCACAACTATCTAGTGTGATAATCAAAGTGTCATTAAAATTGTTCACAACCTAGTAGAACATCAATGGACTAACAATATTAAGATCCACATGCACTTCATTTAGTAGCACATCTAAGATGTTCTCTTAGCTTAGAGTATTTTCCTATAGAGGAGAAAGGTGTTGAAATATTCCCTAAGAATTTGGGATCACCTTAATATATTTATTTGTGATTGATTCTTAGGGTGAATAAATTTTTACTTGGGGGTCTTGAGTCATTCCAAGTTCACTTGTACGAATTTTATTTTCATGTTTTCCCTATATTTTAGAGAAGAGTTTTCTTTCATAGAGTTTTCTCCTTTCCTCAAATTTTGAATAATATTTTGTACATGGATACATCATTAGGCCTTATTTTTAGACCTACCATTACTTTTTGTCCATTCTTTTGTACCTCCCTAGTTGTACTTGTGAATATAATTTCCCCAAGCTCCCTTCGGGTTATTTTATTTTTGCTAATCACCGACCATGCCTTTCTATTGAATGCAACATTGGGTTCCTTTTGCAAGGGTTTATCCGAATGCTTCCATTTGTAAGCCAGGTCCTCCTCGCAAGGATCCTTTCCTTCGCTTTTCAAATTCCCCCACCATGCTTCCACGTGTCGGCAGTTCACACTCTTTAATGTTTCTTCCCATCGCTTCCTTATCAGGCCTTGACCGCATACCACGTAGCATCAATCCACACACATTCCTTGGCGACCCCCACCTACAATGCAGTATGTTTGGGAGACCTCCACGTTTCTTCACCGTGCAATTTTTCATCACATGGAAGGAAGAATGAACCTTGGGCCCCGACCACTTGCCACCTGGATCTTCTAAAGGCTTCATCGAGTAGGGGAATGAAGCAAGCAACAACCTCACAATAATTGCCATGCATTATAACTATTGTCATGAGTGGATGACACATGTTGACACTCTGGTCTACTAGGACCACTGCCATCATTCGCAGGGGATGCATTTGGTGCTAGGTAATTTCGTTCATGGCCTGAATCGTTTTTCCTTGCAATGGTTGGGGAAAATCATTACCATATAAATCATTGCTAATGATTGAAGGATATTTTTTGTTACTGGCTCACCGGGCTAGGGATTTTATTATAAATACTACTTCTTCTTTTGAAGCAAGGGTTCAAATTTTGATAGAGAAATTGGTGGAAGAACTAGGCCTTTTACTAATATTTTAGATTATTGCAAAAGAACTTACAAACGGTGCCATTGTTTGGCCTTCCTATTTTCTAAGGATATTTGATAAGTTTTACTATGCCATTATGGTATTGAATGTCTCATTTGTAGAAATTCTATAAATTTAATGCAAGTTTGATGGTTTAAGATCATGTATTTGACTCCTCTTTTCAGTGAATATGCATAGATATTATTTTATGTCATTGGGTGAATCATTCAAGCTTCTATCTTTAATTTACGTCATTCTAGGATATAGCAGATTGTTGAACGGGCCCTTAAATCACATCCAAAAGATAGATTTATCGTGCCTTACATCTAAATCTTGGCGCATCACCCTAGTTAGATCTTTTATTTAATATATACTTAATTTTTCCATTCAAAACCCTTGTTATAGAAGAAGCCGACTTCTTTAAAATCCGGAGGTTACTCAGTTTAGCACAATAGGTCCCCCTTTAATTGAGTTTCCCATAAAGGTTGTTACCTTTTCATTTTTTGGCATCAATAATTTCTTTTTTCTAGCATGCCCGGTGGGACCTTCTAGATGTGCTTGAGCCTTGAGCAAGTATATGAGCCATCAGTCTATCACAAGATCCCAAACAAAAAATAACCCTAGTTTTTTGGTATCACCACTAGGAATAGTTCCAAATAGAACCCATCACGTGAATGTTTTGAATCCTCCACTGGCCATGCTACCAATCACTAACTGAAATTATGTGGCTTGGGATGTTGGTAGTCCCCTTGTAGCCCTAGTTGCACCCACCTTTTGGGCCCCTATCCCGGTCTCTGCTATCAAATTTATTCCTAAGTTTACCAGAGATGGCTCAAGAACACCCTTTGAACATCTGCAAGATGTGGTAGATGTGTGTTTGGTACACAGAGTTACAGATCAAAACATAGAACTGAGGTTGCTCACAAATTCTCTCAAAGGAAAAGAATTAGATTTGTATCACACTCTGTTGGTTAACACTATCGGTACTTGGGATCAACTCGAGGATCCTTTTTATCAAATATTCTCAAACGACGGAGATAGGTCTTCGCTATATCATCAGCTAGTGATAATAAAGTGGGCCCCATTTGAAACCATGATGAACTTCAATGCTCGGTTCCAAAAAACTTGGCAAATAATCTAGACTTCCATTTATCCACCGACTGAGTTGGAATTCATGTTCTACTTAAAATCCATCGATGCTGATATCTCAATGATGATCCAATCACTTGGTGGAACCACGTTACTAAATGCATACAATGTAGCAGTAAAGGCGAAGAACAATCTGATCGACACCAAGAAGTTGCCACCTTGGCCCATTATGCTGATATTCCTCAAAGTATCAACTTTTACCCAAGAGATGCCATCTACTAGCACACTCGTGTCACCCCGTCTATCTACACATATCTAAGTGTGCCAAAAAATGTTTCTTCTACATCCGGTGCTTCAAAGGATGGGATGAGCAACATAAAGGATATGTTACAAAACTTAACAAATGAAGTGAACACTATCAAGTGCAACCAGGCCTCTCCTCCAAGACTAGCCTACCAAAGTTATCAAAGTGATAGACCCTCCTACCAATAGAACCAATATCAATGATCTGTGCACACAAATCTGCAGACTCAGACAAATAACCAAATAGTATTGGTATCAACTCCGTAGGGAATTTCTCAAACAAGTACAAGCAGACTGTTGACCGCAGGGAAAAACAACCTTGTCGAAGATATCAATCCTTGGTGCTTCTCCTGTGGTGACGTGCATATGCCTCAAAATTATCTACATGGAAATTTACAATAAAAATTTATAGAACAACACAACCAAGGCATGGTGCCAAATTCAGGAGGTTATACATATGCCTCTCCCCAAATGGAGAATGTGGTTCTTACTACATAGATGCAAGGAATGTCCCTGGAACAAGAAAATGATGTAGCTCCTGATCACGCCCTTTTCTCATGGATGGAAGGAGAAGAAGTAGTGTTCACATATGAGGAATCCACATCAGAGGCCCCACAAGTACAGTTCAACTACAACACTCAATCAAAAAGGAGATTCCCAGGCAATCTGGTCACTCCACAGCCTAGAAGTGTCCTGGGCCAACCCCCTATCCCTACCATAATTTCTCAACAATTGCAACTGGGCAAGGATATTTTCATCACCAAGGCCAAGGAACAAAAGCCTCCAAATTCATCACCTTTCAACATAGTGGAACAATTGAAGAAATTTTCCACTAATGTATCCCTTTGGGATATCTTAGCCATTCCAGAGAAAAAATAATTACTATAGAAGGCCCGTCAGGAAGATGTAGTTGTGCAATCGATAAAACAAGCTTCCGAAAAGGCTACTGACTCATCAGCTCTAACCAAAGTTCTCACAAATACTACAAAGGAGGCTTCAACCAAATTCAAAGAAGAGAAACTAAAACCTCAGCCCTTTTTCTCAACCCTCATTGTGGGGATGAAACAGCTACATAACTCCATGATGGAATCTGGTGCTAGCACCATAGTCATACCCAAGAAGATAGTCGAAGCCCTAGGGCTTAGCTATGAGCCCTTAAAGAGAGGAGTTATGTAACTGGATGGGAACAAGGTCAAAGTTGTAGGTCTCATTAAAGACTCCCATTGACTTTGTTATCCTATCCTAGCATCACGGTATCACAAGATACTATGATCATAGACGTACCTCCCATGTTCAGACTCTTCCTATCCCAAGAATTCACCTCAAAGATAGGTGGATACCTTTCTTTGGATTGGTCCCACCTAATTCTCAGGACCAAGCACAAACCTAAAATGAAGATAATATCAAAACCTCTACATTCAAAACATTTAGTTAATGAATCCTTGATCAAATTTGAAGCCACTCATACTTCTTTCACCAAAGAAGAGGCCATTGGTATAAAGCTACTAGGAGATGAGAAGGTAACCGAAGATGAGGCCGACTGAGAAGACATCCTCTTGAGCGAGTATATAGACATTGATCACTTCATAAATTATCATGCTACCGGATTGGGCACCTACATCATCTATTATGAGGACCAAGAGTTCCTGAGGGTATTGAAGGACTTCATGACCGAACAAGCCTTAGAGCTCTGGACATTGCACTTTGACGGTGTAAGATGCAAAGTTGGCATTGGCACCAAGATATTCCTAACATCTCCGACCAATGAGAATATTCTGAGATCATTCCACTTCTAGTTTGCTTGCTCAAATAATGAACCTGAATATGAGGGTCTTGTGCAAGGGCTAAGCCTCACAGAGCACATGGTTGTCAAAAAAATAATGGTGTTCAGAGATTCTAAACTTATAATCAATCAAGTCAGAAACATCTCTTCTGCAAAAAATGTCTGCATGCAGTCTTATAGACATAGGGTATGGGACCTGATTGAAAGCTTCAAATATTTTGACATCCACGAGGTACCAAGGGAGCAGAATTCAACTATGGATCACATGGAAATGATAGGATCTTAATTCAATCCTATCTCCGACTTGATTGGGATTGTACACTTTGTGTGAGCGATCATCTGGCCTTCCATTCTAGATTATGATCAGAGCTCGCAAGTGTTCAAAAGTGATGAACACATCACCTCATTCATTCAATAGTTGGGAGAGTTCGCCGATCAGTTTCTGCCAAAGATTGAAGAAGCAGATGAAGGGCAGATCATTCAGTTGAGATCAAACAAACTTCCAAAAGGGTTGGTAACTCTCAAAAATTTGTTCGACTGTGATGATGCTAGGAATGATAGGAGAAAATTTGTAGCAGACCAAGTAGACTACGCCGACCTTGAGGTCAGAGATGGAATAAAACTAAAGGCCGAGAAATAAGTTCTGCAACGTGACAAGGATAGACTTATACACTTCAGTGAAAAATACGAAAGGTTTGTGGCTTGGTCTTATGATGACCTTAGGGGATATGATCCTGAAATCATCTACCATACCATCGAACTAATAGAAGGTGATAAACTTGTCCGAAAAAAATAGAGGCCTGTCAATCCAAAGATTGATCCAATCCAAGATTGTGTTTCCAATCACGCACAATACTTGGGTATCTAACCTTGTTCCGTTCTAAAATAAGAATGGAGACATTCATTTCTATGTTGACATTTGTGACCTAAACAGGGCATCACTAAAAGATCATTACCCACTACCTTCCATGGAGTCAATGTTGCAGACTATGGAAGGTTTAGAGATGTTTTCTCTATTAGATGGATTCTCGGGCTATAATCACATTCAGCTTAAAGAAGAAGATTTAAACAAGACCACATTCACCACTAAGTGGGGAACATTCACATATGCTAAAATGCATTTCGACCTCTCAAATGCGGGAGCCACTTTCCAGCGGGCAATGGACATCGCTTTTAACGAACTGATCAACAAAATTATCCTCATCTATTTATATGATCTAACTATATTTTCCAAGTCTAAAGATGATCAACAAAATTATCCTCATCGCTTTTAATGGACATCGCGACTCAGGATGTGACAATTGTGACTCGTGATATGCAGACTAAAAAGTGAAAATTTTGACAACCAGATGCGGAATTTCCCCTAATAGATGCGACTCTCTATGACACATGCGGCGATTAAACCGACAAATGCGACTTGATTTTCTGATAGTTGAATTTTTTCTTGAAAGTTAAAATCTTCCCGAAAGTTATTGATTGACTTTGTTGGTTTGATCAAGATTTTGATGAATACAGTAAACAACAAACACAACAATCAATGTATTTTCAATTTTATGATGGAAGGACTATTTAAGACTCGAAAACAATTACAACCTAGGCTTTTTGGACATTATTTATTGAATTCTTACCTAGATTTCTCTAGCTACGCCCATTCAAGGCAGATGACTAGTAGCTTGACCCCAATGGCTCCCCTCCACAACACTCACTTATATGGGGCAGCCAAGCTACTGTACCCATGAAACTCCCATGGCATACATGTCACCTCAACACAAGAACCGTAAATTTGTAAGATGGCTACACAGGTTATACACCTGCTGTGCCAACAAATAGATAGGATTTTGGTCACTCTACAACAAGGTGTTTAATAAGGGAATTCTTTTCATGGGACACTATCCAACATCGATGAGAGTCCATTTTTGTCCATCTTGTCGGAATAGTGCGCGTGATTCATGGGGTTTCCCCAAGAATCCTCTTTTATATACCGGCTGGAAGTCGCTTGGCTTTAGCGTGCTACCAGTTTGAGTCACCTTGGGGTGATTACTTTTTCCCACCAAGACAAGCCCGAGTTCTAGAGTCAATAACCGTTTCTCTTACACCCAAGATCGCATGACTACGCAAGGGGAGAGGATACTTCGATTATTGAATCGTGAGGGTTTACAAAATTGTGCTTTCGCACCAAACAATGAAGACAATGGTTCTTTTTAATCCAAATGACAATTTTCTATCTATCAAACATAAAATTCATTTTAAACCCACACGACGATTATCTATCTACCAAACAAAATCTTGCATAAATGAATAAATCAACACAAAGGCATTAGGTCCTACATGCAAATTTATTAGTAGTTCAATGTTCTTCAACTTTCATCTTGCAGAAAATTTCTGTTTGGTTTTAATTGTCTTCAAAGCTTCATCCTGCAAACACTATGTTATTCCTCCTAAACACAACTCAGACAAACATTAGCGGAAAGCCAAATAACCCAAAAATCGAAAAAGTGAAATATGGATGTACGGAAATGATTAAAAAAAAAGAAAGATTTTACTAGGCGGATGCGGCTTTTAAAGCCACAGATGCAGTTCGACTGGTGACTGGCGGATGCGGTTAATGGAGTATTATATGCGGTTTGATAATTCATTGACAGGTGGATGTGGATTTTGACAAGCGGATGCAGCGATTGATAGGAAAATGTGGCAATTGACAGGCAGATGCAGTGATTGACAGGCGAATGCGGCTTATGGCATATCAGATGCAGTTTGTAATGACAGTTGCGTCACTGTTTTTGATAGATGCGATGTTCTGGATGGAAAACCTACAAAAGAATGAAAAATAGAAAACGGAAAGACAAAATTTGAAGCGTGTTCACGTCGGGTTCACCAAATGTAACTCAGATTTTTCAGAATTGTGGATGGATGCTAAAGCTGCAAAAGATTAAACATCAATTCTAATCTAAATAAAACAACAAAGAACGATAAGTAAGCATGATTAATCTAAACTAATAAAACTAGAATGATCTCACCGAATATGCAAATACTTCCTCGATTTATCTCAATTTCCCTTCTCCATTTTAATGTCTTGTTATTCTTGCCCTCAGATATTTGTGTGTTTGAATGCAAGCATAACTTCGTTGAGTGTCTCAGCAAAATATCGAAGATTGTTTCTTCTCAAAAATGTATAATGATTTCGGGAGAGGAGGAATAATGATTATGACAGGCCATTTTATAGATTTTGTGCTTTCAAACGATCGGCTCAGGTTGAAAGAGAGATCGACAGATGAGATTGATGAATGCCATGCAATGAGTTATGTGATAGATAGAATGTGAGTTAGAATGTGAGTTCAACTACAGGATAAAGACTAATTTTAGAACATGAGTTCCAATCTTCATCTTCAAAAATAAAAGAAAGACTTTGTATGCAAAAGACAAAGTTAGAAGTTGAAGAATAATGCATTCGAATGCAAACTTGAGTTAATTAATTAAAAAAAGATATTTAATTAATAAATGCATACATGCATATGAGTTAGAACTAGTTAATCGACTAGTTATGATAGAGAGTCTTCTCGCAGAGATAAACTGGTGTTGAATTCAGAGATAACTGGAAAACTAAAAATAGATCTTGAGTCAGAAGGTGAGTGGACGATTAGATAACTAGTTGATAGAGGAATGTGACATAAATAATTAAATATGAATTAAATGTTAATTTAATTCAACATTCGAAAATAGAAGATTTAATTAAATAAATAAAGATCATTTATTTAATTTGACTTTTGAAAAGGATTAAATGAATAATTAAATAATAAATATTTGATTATAGATAAAGGGGGTTAAATGAATAATTAATTATAGTTGAAATATGACCAAGGGGTAGTTAAATAAAGATATTTAATTATAGTTGAAATATGACCAAGGGGTGATTAAATAATATTATTTAATTATGAAAGAGGATTTAATAAGTTAGCGACATAATTAAATATATATGATTTATGTAATTAATCAAGTTGAATAAAGATTAATAATGACTTAATGAATTAATTAAAAAGGGATATTTAATTAATAGAGGAAATATGTGTTAGAAAGGGTAATTAAATAATTGACATTATTTAAATATGACCATGGACTATAGAAAATTGTGTCGAATGTGTACTTGTAGGCCTAGACCAATTTTAGGTATCTACAGTTTTCCACTCTTTGATACAATGTTGGTATGACGTTGTGTCAAAGAAAATATGTCCCGATCGTGCCCCAGCATGAAACAGGGTAAGGTATGCCCCCTCGGGAAAATTGACAATTTTTGAAAAGTTTCAAAAAAGATCAGGAAATATTCCTGATAAGTCAAAATGATAGTCAGAAATGTTATGGAGTCGACAAAATTGAATTTGGAGTTAATACGGACGTATATGGGTCATTAGAAGTTGAAAGATTACATGGCCAATAGATTAGGGTTGAGAAAATGCCATTTGAAGTCCTCCTATAAATAGAAATTAGGGCTAAAATGAAATCATTTGCACCCAAAGGAGATAGAAAAACTTGAGAATTTGCTCTGACTGACTGAGGAAATGGCACCTATTCCATACACCAGACATCGAGGATATCAGATCCGGACCTTCAGGAGGCCAACCGACGTAGGACCATTGGTATGTACTCGAAAATGAGATCTTTTAATGTATTTTTGGCATGTTTTTCTAGGCATAGAAAATGAATAAGCAAATGCGGTGCATCGTAAATGACGCATATGCCATTGTATTTGCCGCATCTGACTGCGAAACGACACATCTTCAAAAACTCGCCAAGGCTAGTTTCGGCTAATTAGGGAATGACCGCATGTGGAGGATAATGCACCACATGTGTGGTTGTGCAACACAAATACATTACGGGTAGACGCTTTTGTATACGTGAATCGCATATGTGTTTAGTGAAACGCATATGTAGTTGGACAGTGGAAAGTATAAATGAACCGCAAGTGCAACGTGCATCGTATGTGGTTTGTGTGAACCGCATGTGTAGTAGTTGGAAAGGGGTGGTGAGAAAATGTGAATCATATGTAGTGTGCACCACATGTGAGGCTTTGTGCAACACATTTGCAAAAATGCACCGCATCTACAAAAGTGAGCTGCATTTGACTGGTAAAATTATCGAAAAATTTTCAAGGAAAATTCTTAACAGTTTTGGTGTATATGCAGGTTGTGTTAGATCCTATTTATACACAGGAGAGTCGGCCAAATATGTTTGCCTTGAGAGACTGTCTGAGCTCTATAGAGATTTGGCTTCTATGGAAGCTAGGCCTACGTCACTGTTTGTCGATGCCTGCCATTCGGGCGAACAGGGGGATGTTGACGACACTTTGCGAGTGATGGCATTCTGAGACATCGTCATTTCATTTGCCGACTGGGGAGGCCACTGTCACATTAGAGGATGTGTACAGGATATTGAGATTGCCTATTAGGGGTGAGCGGGTCATGTATGATACCCAGGGAGGACTGACTGAGTTGGAATGGTTCTATTAGGTTGATGACATCAATAGGCTCAGGATCAAGCATTACGAGATCAGATGGCCAGTGTTAGCAGACAGATACAACAGGATTGATTGTATCCTATGTACATTGATTGGGGGTATTGTGCTTCCGGACAGAAGGGGTCATGGCTTTCTAGTGGGATGGGGAGCTATGTTGGTTGGTATGTTGGAGAGTGAGATGAGATATGCATGGGGTCCATGTCTAGTCGGGATGTTGTATTTTCATTTACACAATATTTCTTATAGAGATGCACAGTCATTGAGTTGTGGGATGACATTGCTGATGATATGGGGTTTTGAGAGGATAGTTGTATTTCATCCTCCAGTGACAGTAGAGCGAGAGGAGAGACACCCATATGTGTTTTGATATATAGGGCAGATCACACAGACCCATGTGGGTGACACAGGATACTGGTGACACACCTTGGATACTCTTGATCAGTTCATATGGAGACCTTACATGGATTGTGAGGAGTGGGTGGATGAGGACATACATTTTCCGTTCTGTAGATAGACATAGTATCTCATTGGGAGGACTTTTTTGAGTGTGCACATTATCGAGCGTCATCTGCCAGACAAAGTGCTGAGACAGTTCGACGAGGTTCAGGATGAGCCTCGGAGTAGAGTAGAGTTTGCTCGGTCATCGAGAGAGGTTCCATGGTGGGGACCCATGATTCCAGTGGATACAACAAAGATAGATATATAGGCTCTTCAGCTAATATAGTGGGGATGGAGAGATGGATTAGCAGATCCAGGGACCATGGCTGCTTATGAGGCATGGTGGGCAGTGCATCGCCCGATTCCTTATATAGATCTAGATCAGCCAGCACCAGTCAAGAGACGAGGTACAGGGCCTAGAGGATGTCGGAGAGATGGAGGTGCGAAAGTGGGTAGAGGTGATGGAGATGACAGTAGAGGCGGAAGTAGAGGTGGGAGATGAGGATGGAGAGGACGAAGAGGTGATCAGGCAAGTGGAGATGCACCTATGTAGGAGGACGTTGCAGTCGATTTACCGATGATTGATATCAAAGGGAGAGTAGATGTACCGGCTAGGGGTGAGCATGTTGCAACAGAGGGAGTGGTTGAGGAGCGTGTAGAGGTAGATGTAGGAGTAGAGGATGTTGCAGAGGATTCTGATGCAGACATGGCCTTAGATCCTCTGGGTGTGTTAATAGGATATGGAGAGGATGATGTAGAATATGATGTTGAGGAGGATGTTGAGGAGGAGGCACCTATGGAGGAGCAGGAGAGAGAGCTCAGAGATTGGATAGTGGAGGGGAAACAGGATGAGGATGCTCCTAGAGACAGTGACAGGTAGGCTTTAGAGGAGAGACTCAGACTTATGACCGTAGAGTTTGAGGTGATGAGACTAGAGAGAGACAGTGCCTTCACAGAGAGAGATAGTGCCTATGCAGAGAGGGATAGTGCGCGTATAGAGAGGGACAGTGCTCTCATGGAGAGAGACCAGGCGATAGCTTGACAGCAGGAGGTAGAGTAGCAATTTTTAGAGATCAGATGCCTTTGAAGTGGTTCTTCATCTGAGGGTTTTGCTCGTGAACTAGTTAGATCAGTTGAGAGAGCGTCATACTACAGGGATTTGTATGAGGCCGCAGTACCAGTAGAGAGATAGGCTCCTACATTTTCAGAGGTGCGTAGTTAGGGCAGGAGTCATACTCAGAGTTAGAGGACACAGAGTACAGAGGGGGTTGTAGGACCACCGAGGACAAGTCCATATGATAGGCCTTCCACCTCACAGAGGCTACCTTCGACTTTTTTCCCACCACCATCACCTCATGACAACAGGGGTAGCGGGACACGATGATAGGTACTTATGTAGATAGTTGTATTTTGATCAAAGAGCCTGTGTGCTCATGTTTTATTTATTGATACATTCAGACATTGTACTGTGACACACTTTTTGAGCGATATATATATATATATGATTTTGGCGGCTTCTACATGATATGCAATTCTATGTGATGGATGATGCTTCATTTCTACATGATTATGTTTCCTAGATGATGTATATACATGTGTTATGAATGAAATGTTTCTACATGTTTATGAGTTATGAATTTACAATGATGTTATGGATGATTCTATTTACTTATGATAATGGATGCAATGTTTACCTTATATGATGATGCAAATGATCTAATGTTATTATTGTGTCACAGGACCTTATCTTTATGTCAAAGAAGAGAAATGTTAGGATGAAATTAATTCTAAATGTTAATAAGAAATAATTAAAGTGTGATTGATGGATAAAATGATAGAATGAAAGTTGATTGATTGAGAAAAATATATAATCTTCGATATATTTCCAAATACACTATACTTGCTTGTTATCATCATTAGGTAGGACATGACACAGATGGATAGTACACACTATGATATGAGATAGACCATAGTGTACAAAGTTATCCACCTGTGAAAAACAGATAGTCATAGACAAGGAGTGTCTTAACTCAGACTAAGGACAAGATGCCCCAGTCATTTGGTCAAGGCAAACCATAGACAACAGACAAATAAAAGACGGGTCATGAGACGTCATTGCTCCTCTAAATCCTTGATAGGACATCCTTGAGGAAACTAGTAACATGACTCAAAAACTAATGTTAAAAAGATAGTTGACAGACAGCAGCCAAAGAAAAAGAGTCCTGAGACATTGTTGCTTCTCTAAATCCTTCAAGGGACATCCTCGAGAAAGCTAGTAACAAGATCTTGCACAAATCGATAAAAAGATAAGACAAAATAAGATATAAAGTCATAAAGCCAAATAAATGTATTCGCCAAAACTTGATCTTGTGGGATTGTTTAATGTTGATGTTTGACATAGCATAATGTGAGAGAATGACACATACCACATAAGACGTTGAGTCTAGTTTCGACCTAGTGACTTTTGTATAAGGCATGACAAAGCTTGGTTTCAGAAAGACACGTGTCGTATAAGACATTGGAGTCTGATGACGTTGATGTGACAAGCTACATGAGACTATGACAATGTGATGTATGATGTTTGACATAGCATAATGTGAGAGAATGACACATGCCACATAAGATGTTGAGTCTGGTTTCGACTTGGTGACTTTTGTATAAGGCATGACAAAGCCTAGTTTTAGAAAGACATGTGGCATATAAGACATTGGAGTCTGATGACATTGAAGTGACAAACCACATAAGACTGTGAAAATTTGATGACGTCTGTTGATAAGAAAGACATATCTTGCGTAAGACATAGGTTGATCGCTTTGACAATGTGTTTGATATTGACTTGATAACTGTTTGAGATGTTTTTCCCTATTGTTGCATGACTTGTTTTGATTCTTTGACTGATAAAAGTGTGTGCGTGTAGACAGAGAATGACATGAGATGATGCCTTAAACTATGATATGCAACTTGTATGATAATGATTGTGGATGAACCCTATTGGACTGGCCTAGTGTGGTCTTGGGAGCTCATCAATTGATTAGCCTTGCGTACATTGTACATGCAGAGACCTCGTAGTTTGACATGACCAATGACTTTGAATATACAAAGAGTCATGATTTAAAGTGTGATATATGACAAACCTAGACTGACTGACCTAATGCCTCGGGGGCACATTGATTGATGGCCTTGCCTACGTCCCAGTTGCAAAGGCAACATAGTTCGACTATGTCTACGACTGACTTAACATGACCAACTTGACATGATTGACTTGACATGATTGACCTGACATGATTGACTTTGTTTTTGGGATTTTTTGACTGTTTTGTTTTTTTGGATTTTTGATGTTTTTTAATGTTTTTGGATTTTTCAGGACATTTCTGATGGTGTGACGTTATGTACAAGGTGTTAGGGCATGGAACAAGGATTGCCCCCAGTCGGGAAGATGTTTGGAAAATGGAGTGGATAGTGTGACGGAATGGACGCTAGATGTCAATCGTTCCAAGGAATGGACAAGACAACCATTTATTATGAGTGATGATGAAAAAGTATGATTAAAATGATGGTAGATGGAAGAGCGAGCTTGACTACACATGGCACCTATTTGCCAGGTTTTCACCATGGTACTTATCCATAGCGCCACCGAAGCGGTTATCACTAGTGGATGGATTTATTTCTCTTTACTTTTTTTTAAAAAAAAATTCTCAATTTTTTTGGTGTTATAAAGATGCCTGTTTGCTAGGTTTTCATCAAGGTAACCATTTTTTTGTTTTTTTGATTTTTTTGTATTTTTCCAGATTAAGACACTGATTCTCAGAGACTTAAGCGTAGAACCTCTTTAGATGCAGATTGTTGATAGGGGACAAAAGTGGCTCTCCTTCAGGAGTAGAGAGTTGGTACGCTCCTGATCCAAAGGCTTCTGTGACAATGTACGACCCCGACCAGTTAGGCTCAAAATTACCCGGTTTCTCTCTTTCAGCTTGGTTCTTAGGATTCTCCATTAATACTAGGTCACCAATGTCAAAATGTCTATTGAGGACCTTTCTATTGTAGCTATGACGAAGACGATTTTGATATGCTTGCAAATGATCTAATGCTTTCTATCTTCTTTCATCCAGCAGTTCTAGCTCTTGTAACCTAGAGACACGGTATTCTTCATCACCGACATGACCCTTCAACGATACCCGTAGAGAAGGTATTCCAACCTCAATAGGTAAGATAGCTTTGGACCCGAATACGAGGGAATATGGAGTGGTGCCGGTGGAGTATGGATGCTTGTACGGTAAGCCCATAAGGTAGGATTAAGCTGTAGGTGCCAGTCACGACCAGCGTCATTGACAATCTTCTTAAGGATTCTAACAATTGTCTTATTAGATGCCTCAGCGTGGCCATTACCTTGTGGGTAATATGAGGTGGAGAAATGGTGTTTGATGTGGAATTCTTCACATAAATTGTGCACTTCTTGGTTCTTGAATGGGCGGCCATTGTCTGTGATTATGGATTGAGGTACACCATACCAACAAATGATATAGTTTAGGATAAACTTAGATATTTGTGTGCCAATTGTATGTCATGGGAATAGCTTCAATCCATTTGGTGAAGTATTCGATGGCGGTGATAATGAATTTATGGCCATTGGAGGATGGAGGGTGTATCTTTCCTATGAGGTCGAGTCCCCATTGGGCAAAGGGCCATGGTGAAGTAATTGGACGAAGTTCCTGTGTTGGCGCTCTTATGAAGTCTCCATGTATTTGACATTTTCTACATTTCTTTACAAAGATGTATGAGTCTTTCTCCATCATAGGCCAATAGTAACCCAATCTCATAATCTTGTGGGCTAGAGTGGGACCACTCGAATGAGATCCGCATATACCCTCGTGTACCGCTCGCAAATTTATTTGTGCTTCCTTAGCATCGAGACATCTCATAAGGGTGTTATCTAAGGTGCATCTATACAGGGTTTCTCTGATGATGGTGTACTTGGCTAACTTTCAGATGAATGTTCGACATTGGTTATTGGACAAGTCTTGAGGTAGGGTTTGGTCAGTGAGGTAATTGAATATGTCTTTATACCAAGGAGACGTAGGACCAACAATGGTACACACCATCACAGTATCAGGGACATCATAAGCGAGGACCAATAGTTGTTCAACCAGAAACTTGACCTTAGGCACATTACTTGGAATATCCAACAAGGAAGCCATGGTTGCCATAGCATCTGTAGCTCTATTCTGGATACGTGGTATCTGTTGAAAAGTTATATCTTTGAAATACTATTTGAAACTATCAACCATCCTCTTGTAAGGTGTAAGTTTTTCATCCTTAGTCTCGTAATCATCATTCACCTATCGGATTACCAGTTGAGAGTCACCAAAGACATGTAGGCTCTTGATGTTCCACTGAGCTGCCATTTTTAACCCTATCACTAAGGCTTCGTATTTTGCTACATTTTTTGTACAAGGGAATGCAATCCTGAATGATTTGGGAATGGTATCACCTTGAGGTGTGACAAATAAGATACCCGCTCCTGAACCATGATTTATATGTGACCCATCAAAGTAGAGTTTCCATTCATTTTTAATGTCAAGGTTGAAGAGGAATTCATCTGGAAAGTCTACCACCAATGGATGGCCTACCTTTATAGGTGCATCAGCTAGTTGATCTGTAATTTCATGTCCTTTTATAGCCTTCCTTTTGACATATTGAATGTCATACTCTCTAAGTATCATAACCCATTTAGCCAATTGGCTTGTTAAAGCTGCCTTACTTAGGAGGTATTTAAGTGGATCAATTTTTGCAATCGACATTATTTGTCGATTGAGCATATAGTGCCAAATTTTTTGGGTAGCAAAAACTACCGCAAGGCAAGCACGTTCTATGTTGCTATAATTCAATTCATAACCCACTAAGGTACGACTGATATAATAAACCACTCTCTCATGACCTTGATCATCGTGTTGTGCAAGAAGAGCCCCTAATGCCGACTGAGTTGCTGAGATGTACAATATCAATGGTTTTCCTTCTGTAGGTGGCATTAAGACTGGTGGAGTAAGAAAATAGTCCTTGATTTGCTAGAATTCCTCTTGGCATTTAGGTGTCCACACAAATAGTACTCCTTTCTTGAGTAGATGCTGAAATGGATGTATCTTATCCACTAGTTGTACTATGAAACACCTAATTGACTGTAATCTTCCTTGTAGAGTTCTGAGTTGGCCAATGCTGGTTAAGGAGGCATTTCTATGATAGCTCTTACCTTCTCTGGATCCACTTCAATGCCTCTTCGAGAGATGATATAACCTAATAGTTTTCCTGCCTTCACCCCAAATACACACTTCTTCGGATTTACCCTGACATTGTAATTCTCCAGCCTTTGGAATATCTTGTCTAAGACTTTCAAATGATCCTCTCTCATTTCTGATTTTGCTATAATGTCATCGACATAATCTTCCATAAAAGTATGTACAAAATCATGGAAAATTGTAGTCATGGCCCATTGATAGGTGGCTCCTACATTCTTAAGGCCAAATGGCATAACATTCCAACAATATGTGCCCCATGGACACGTGAAAGCTATTTTGTGTTGGTCTTCAGGTGCTATTTTAATCTGGTTGTATCCAGAGAAATCATCCATAAGGTATAGCATCTTGTATCTTGCTGCCAGATCCATGATCATGTCGATATTTGGCAAAGGAAAGTCATCCTTAGGACATGCCTTGTTGATGTCTCTAAAGTCAGTGCAAATGCGAATGCCCCCAGTTGGCTTATTCACTGGTACAAGATTGGATATCCAATCTGCATAGTCTATTGTCCTTATGAACCCTACATCCAAGAGTTTCTTAAGTTCTATCTTGACCAATAGAGCAATCTACGGATGCATTTTCCTCAATTTCTGTTTGACTGGTTTGATACTTGGCTGTAGTGGTAGATGATGCAATATTAGGTCTAGATCTAGCCCAGGCATGTCAGCATAAGACCATGCAAAGTTAATTTGTCTCTTTGTGAAGAAGTCTTTAAACTCAAGTTTTTCTGTCTCTGTTAAAGAAGCTGCAAAATATACCTTTCGAGGATTCTCTTCTATACCTATATTGACTTCAACAGATTCTTCTACTAGCATTGGTGACTTTTCCTGTTCAAAGGGGAGAATATTTAAACCTCTATCCTTGGGTGCCTCAGAGAGGTTTTTTCCCTCGGATATGTCCTTTCTTTTGACTTTTTCATTGTCCAAAGGCGCCTTTCAGTTTTCACCTAGGGACTCATCATTTTTATTTTCATTGTCTTTTTTCTTTTCATTCTCATTTTTGTGGCTAGAGGTGTAAATAGACTCCCCAAAATATGCTTTATCATCCAAGTCTATGGTAAAACTTGCCTTATGATCCCCTCTTGGTATACCTTCTCTAAGTCCCATGAACTCAGCAATTGCTTCATCGTTCTCAAATGTATCTATGATAGGTGTACCTTGTTGATCCCAGTCGATAAGTTCGGGGTAGATAAGGGGCATGTCATCATCAGAGTTTGTAAGGGTAGCTACTGACAAGGTGAATATGGAATGGTTGACATGGTCATAGAAGTTTTGGACTAACTCCTTCTTATTCTTCTTCTTAGGGGTAGGTATACTTTGTTGTGGGACTATAGTGAGGGTGGATTCGTCAGAAGATGGTTGATTAGGTGCCCAAGATGAATGATCAAGGGTTTCCCAATAATAGTTCTCTTTCCATTCTACCTTTGACAAGTGTTTCTTAGGACGAGGACTAGATTGTTTTGGTACAAGTTTCACATTGAGGTCCAATTCTCCAAATAGGGCATCAATATTAATGGTGCTAGTAGATGAAAGGGAGTCCCATTCATCATGGCTAGAGTAAGGGGATTCATCATAAATTGGAGGTTTGTCGTAGATTGGGGGTTTGTCAAAAATTGGGGTAGTGGCTCATGAGATGTCTCGATGCCTACGTAATCATTCACTTCCTCTTGAAACGATGATGAAGTACCAGGAAACCTAGTTCTAAGCGGTTGACACCCTAACCCTAGATATTTCGGTCATGGGTAGACAGTAATTGGTTATGTCCTTCCATTCTGATAGAGTCCTAACCCGCTGTGCCTATCATAGCCTTCCTTTTGCATTATCTTAAATCCTTTTCCATATTGGTCTTGGCTATTTGAATAGACAGGGAAGGGTATTCATGTTCTTCTTGATACAACCAGGAATCACCTTGATCCACAATTTCTTCACCTAACTCTCCCCATTTGGTTAATGTTGTTGTAGGGGGAACATGAAATGTGACCATTGATTGTCTTCTATCCGCCATGGGTAGACCATATGCCTTAGGTGGAATTAGTTCGGTAACACAGTATGAGGTATTTATATGATATTCACCGCAACCCTTGTCTTGGATCTCGAGTTTAAGAGTGGATGATGGTGGTTGAAATGAAATGGACTTAGTGAGACATGATGGGTCAATGCATTGGGATAAAGTGGATGATGAGGCCTCTTGATTAACAGGTACTTGTCATGGTGGAAGATCCCTTAGGCTTGTACAATATTGGAAGGGATCTAGATCACCATCAATAGTGACCTTAGTGCCATTATAGGGGAACTTGAGACATTGATGGTATGTTGAAGGGACATCTCTCATTGCATGTATCCAAGGTCTACCTAACAACAAGTTGTATGGAAGGGTGAGATCCAAGACTTGGCAACTAGTGTTCAAGATCGCTGGGCCAATTCTGATAGGGAGCGTTACAACTCCTTTGGATGACCTTTCTTCATCATCATAAGCCTTGATGACTATACTCTGGGAAGTGTCCACATAGTCTTTTGAGAATCCTAATGCCTTAACCAATTTAAGGGTACATAGGTTCAAACCTATTCCTCCATCTACCAAGACTCGTCGGACTTTGTTTTGATGGGCTAAGACTTCAAGATGTAAGGGGTCATTATGATCTAACTTTTTAGTTGAGTAGTCTTGTTGAGAAAATGTTGCATGATGCGGATTGCTCAAATATCCCACCATTTCCTCGAAATGATTGAAATCCAAGTTTGTAGGAACATTTGTATTTTGTAGAGCTTTGTCAAGGATGGATCGATGCTAAGGTGATAAGGTCAACAATTCCAAGATAGATATTTGGGCGGGGGTTTTACTCAATTGATCGAGAAGGTTGTACTTGAACTTGGAGGCTTGAGTAGATGGCTCTGAAGAAGGACCAGGAATAGTAATCTTAGTTCTACGTGTGTTTACATTACATTCTGGATGCTTCTTAATGGTGAAGGTATTGACATTCTCGTTGGCGGCTCGGTGGTGGTTTATGGTCTTTCCTTTACCATAGTCATAGTTGGCAGATGGATTATTCGGGGATCCTGAACTGGAGGCTTTTCCCTTTGTATGGTCATGTAACGGGTCCGTGAAGACCTTATGATCACTATTCTTAGTGTTTTTCTGCCCACCAACCTCTATGGTTGCATTTTCAACAAAGTCTTGTATGATGTTCTTGAGTTGACGACATTGTTGGAGGTTGTGCCCTTTGGTTTGATGATAGTCACAAAAAGAGTTATCATCCCACCATGAAGGTTTGAACTGTCTAGGATCATACTCTCTCAGTTCCAAAGGTTTGATGAGATTATGCTTAATCAATTCTTTGAAGATAGTCTCGATTGGTTGTCCCAAAGGTGTAAATTCACGTGTAAGAAATCTCCTTTGTTGCAGTCTTTGTTGTTGTGAATTTTGGACATAGTTAGCTTGTTGATCTAGACTATTCATTGCGTCTTGGTTGGGATTGTAACCCCTAAGGGTGATAACTGGTCTTGTATGTATGTGTTTAGCATCGACGATGCCATCATTTGTAACATTCTTGTTCCTAGACAAGAACTTATTTCTATCATTTGGCACGTTTTGATGTTGGACAACCTGATTTCTGCTTGGTACTTTCATTTCCCCTTTGTCTATAAGGCCTTTCTCAAGGATGATTCCTTTTTGTACTAAGTCTGAGAATGACGTACAACAATGTACCCTTAGATCACTTCGCAATTTGGGGTTGATATTCTCTAGGAATATTGTGACCTTTTGTTTTTCTAGTATTTCGACTGGACAACTACTAGCTAGACTTCACCATCTTTGAAAGAAAGTGGTGAAATTTTCGCCATCTTCTTGTATTGTATGGCACAAGGTTGCAATTATTACCTCATTGTCTATGTTAAAGGCGAAATGTTCAATAAACTTCTTAGCTAATTCACCCCAAGATCGTATACCATATGGTAAGTTAGAGAACCATTCCAGTCCTATCCTGACAAGGGTTCATGGAAATAGTCTCATCAAGTATGTGGGGTCATACGATATGTCCATGCATGCTGTTGAGAACTCTCTAATGTGTTCTTTAGGATTCTCTTTTCCATTATACTTAGGCAAAACTGGTATATTGTATCCATGGGGAAAAGGTGTCATATAGAGTGCTTTATCAAATGGACATGGACATAGGTCTTGTGCTGAGATAGTTCATTTTCCGGACATAGACATGTTGTCCATCTGTTGTTGAAGAGCTTGCATCTTGTTTTGAAGGACATCGACTTGTGCCAAAGACATTGTGTTTGTGTTATTTGGGTCAATGTAGGTGTTCTGATACACCATGTTTTGTGATGGGTTATGATTGGGCGAGGGAATATATCCTGCAAAAATGTTCTGATTCGGGATAGGGATATTTCCTATCTGAATGGTCAGAGTTGGTATCGGAATGCTTCCTGTCTGAATTGTTTGATTTGGTATAGGGATTCTTCCTATTTGAATGATTTGTTTTGGTATAGGTATATTCCTGCCAACATTGGATCTCTTAGCAGTCGTGTTGGTGCCAAAGGGGTTGGAGGAAGTTGCGCCTGCAGTGAATTGTAAACCTTGTGTTATGTTAAAAGGGCTTGTGTTTACAATTGACGATTTTTGTGTTGGTATACCTGTTGATATCGCTGCGGTTATTTGGGGAATAGAGACAGTTGATGTCACAGTTTGTGTTGGTTGAGTTGACTATGTTTTGAAGGTACGAATATCAAATCCTAAGGGTAGTTTAGCACCGTCTACTAACAATTTTGCTAGATAGCGTTGAGGATCATTTGGAAAACATTCATCCATAAAGGATGCGAATTCAGGATCTTGTACTGCTGCATCTATGTCTTCTATGTAAATCTGACCATGCGTGTCTCTAGTGACATATTTTTCGAGCAAAGGCTGGTGCGGTCGTTTACTTCCTGATGGTTGGTTTCCAAACGGATTGATGAATTCATTGGGGTCTGTCATTGCTTTGTGTTTCTTTTGGGATCTCGTTTCGACCATGAAAGAGGTTGCTCAAAATGGGGAATGCAGACTATGTCTAAAATTGATATGACCTATTTCTATGTTTTTTTTTTTTGGATTTTTCGACGATAAATGACGTTTCTAAGATGATAAATGAAATGACGTTTCTAAGATGACGAATGGTAAGATGGACACTATGAAAAAATCTCTAGTAGATTATGATGATAAGATGGTTCTAAGATGGCTATAACCTACCTACCTATGGGATAAATGCATGCAACTAGGTTGACTAACTGTGACAAACCGGAATATGGACATTTCCAAAGACAAGGAAAGTTATCTATTCTGTGATATTAATGTCCTAGGAAGTATCTATATGCATGCAACTTAGGATGACTATGACTAAGACGTGGAGTGTAACTAAGACCTATATAATACCTAATGGATGCAAGATTTTTGAGCAAAATTTTGACAGTTTCGTGTGCAAGATTGATCTTAAGAACCTAAAGAAAATAGTGACAATAATGTTTCAGACTCAGCTCACGGTTTTTGATGTTTTTTGTTGATAGGAAAATGCAGTTCACCTAACAGTTGCAGTTCATAGTTGATAGATGCGGCTTTTTACAGTGCATGCAATGTTTTGGACAGTTGCAGTTTTTCCTATGACAATTGCGGTTTACTAAGACATATGTGGTTTAACAATTGACAGATGCGGTTCACAAGGACACATGTGGTTTTAAAACTGATAGATGCAGCTTGCATGCACACATGCGACTCAGGATGTGATAGTTGCGACTCGTGATATGCAGACTGAAAAGTGAAAATTTTGACAGCCAGATGCAGCGTTTCCCCTAACAGATGCGACTCTCTATGACACATGCGACGATTAAACTAACAAATGCGACTTGATTTTCTGACAGTTGAATTTTTTCTTGAAAGTTAAAATTTTCCCTAAAGTTATTGACTGACTTTGTTGGTTTGATCAATATTTTGACGAATATAGTAAACAACAAACACAACAATCAATGTATTTTCAATTTTGTGATGGAAGGACTGTTTCAGACTCAAAAACAATTACAACCTAGGCTTTTTGGACATTATTTGTTGAATTCTTACTTGGATTTCTTCAGCTACGCCCATTCAAGGTGGATGACTAGTAGCTTGACCCCACTGTTTCCCTCCACAATACTCACTTATACGGGGCAGCCAAGCTACTGTACCCATGAAACTCCCATGGCATACATGTTACCTCAACACAAGAACTATAAATTTGTAAGACGGCTTCACAAGTTATACACTTGCTACGCTAGCAAATAGATAGGATTTTGGTAACTCTATAACAAGGTGTTTAATAAGGGAATTTTGCTCATGGGACACTATCCAACATCGGCAAGAGTCCATTTATGTCCATCTCATCGGAATAGTGCGCGTGATTCATGGGGTTTCCCCAAGAATCCTCTTTTATATAACAGCTAGAAGTCGCTTGGCTTTAGCGTGCTACCGGTCTGAGTTGTCTTGGGGTGAGTACTTTTTTCCACCAAGACAGGCCCAAGTTCTAGAGTCAATAACCATTTATCTTACACCCATGATCGCATGACTACGCAAGGGGAGAGGATACTTCGATTATTGAATCGTGAGGGTTTACAAAATTGTGCTTTCGCACCAAACAATGAAGACAATGGTTCTTTTTAATCCAAATGACAATTTTCTATCTATCAAACATAAAATTCATTTTAAACCCACACGATGATTATCTATCTACCAAACAAAATCTTGCATAAATGAATAAATCAACACAAAGGCATTAGGTCCTGCATGCAAATTTATTAGTAGTTCAATGTTCTTCAGCTTTCGTCTTGCAAAAAAATTGTGTTTGGTTTTAATTGTCTTCAAAGCTTCATCCTGCAAACACTATGTTATTCCTCCTAAACACAACTCAGAAAACATTAGCGAAAATCCAAATAACCCAAAAAATGAAAAAGTGAAATATGGATGTACGGAAATGATTAAAAAAAAAGAAAGATTTTACTAGGCGGATGCGGCTTTTGAAGCCACATATATGGTTCGACTGGTGATTGGCGGATGCGGTTAATGGAGTTTCAGATGCGGTTTGATAATTCGTTGACAGGCGGATGCAGATTTTGATAGGCGGATGCGGCGATTGATAGGAAAATGCAGCAATTGATAGGCAGATGTGGCGATTGATAGGCGGATGCGACTTATGGCATATCAGATGTAGTTCGTAATGACAATTGCATCACTGTTTTTGATACATGTGATGTTTTGGATGGAAAACCTGCAAAAGAATGAAAAATAGAAAATGGAAAGACGAAATTTGAAGCGTGTTCACGTCGGGTTCACCAAATGTAACTCAAATTTTTTAGAATTGTGGATGGATGCTAAAGCTGCACAAGATTAAACATCAATTCTAATCTAAATAAAACAACAAAGAATGATAAGTAAGCATGATTAATCTAAACTAATAAAACTAGAATGATCTCACCGAATATGCAAATACTTCCTCGATTTATCTCAATTGCCCTTCTCCATTTTGCTGTCTTGTTATTCTTGCCCTCAGATATTTGTGTGTTTGAATGCAAGCATAACTTCATTGAGTGTCTCAGCAAAATATCGAAGATTGTTTCTTCTCAAAAATGTATAATGATTTCGGGAGAGGAGGAATAATGATTATGACAGGCCATTTTATAGATTTTGTGCTTTTGAACGATCGGCTCAGATTTAAAGAGAGATCGACGGATGAGATCGATAAATGCCATGCAATGAGTTATGTGATAGATAGAATGTGAGTTAGAACGTGAGTTCAACTGCAGGATAAAGACTAATTTTAGAACATGAGTTCCAATCTTCATCTTCAAAAATAAAAGAAATAGACTTTGTATGCAAAGGACAAAGTTAGAAGTTGAAGAATAATGCATTCGAATGCAAACTTGAGTTAATTAATTAAACAAAGAT
This sequence comes from Sequoiadendron giganteum, assembly GCA_007115665.2. Taxonomy (NCBI): domain Eukaryota; kingdom Viridiplantae; phylum Streptophyta; class Pinopsida; order Cupressales; family Cupressaceae; genus Sequoiadendron; species Sequoiadendron giganteum. The sequence continues at coordinate 534,366,039 of CM021106.1, forward strand.
ATTTAATTAATAAATGCATACATGCATATGAGTTAGAACTAGTTAATTGACTAGTTATGATAGAGAGTCTTCTCGCAGAGATAAACTGGTGTTGAATTCAGAGATAACTGGAGAACTAAAAATAGATCTTGAGTTAGAAGGTGAGTGGACGATTAGATAACTGGTTGATAGAGGAATGTGACATAAATAATTAAATATGAATTAAATGTTAATTTAATTCAACATTCAAAAATAGAAGATTTAATTATATAAATAAAGATCATTTATTTAATTTGACTTTTGAAAAGGATTAAATGAATAATTAAATAATAAATATTTGATTATAGATAAAGCGGGTTAAATGAATAATTAAATAAAGATATTTAATTATAGTTGAAATATGACCAAGGGGTAATTACATAATAATTATTTAATTATGAAAGAGGATTTAATAAGATAGCGACATAATTAAATAAATATGATTTATTTAATTAATCAAGTTGAATAAAGATTAATAATGACTTAATGAATTAATTAAAAAGGGGTATTTAATTAATAGAGGAAATATGTGTTAGAAAGGGTAATTAAATAATTGACATTATTTAAATATGACCATGGACTATAGAAAATTATGTCGAATGTGTACTCGCAGGCCTAGACCAATTTCATGTATCTACAGTGGGTACTCACTTACTGAAGGGATCCTTTTCAAGAGGAATTTCAATGACGTCCTACTACAATGTGTCACCACAAAGCAAGCAAAGAAAATTCTCAGCACCTTCCACAGCAACCTTGAAGGAGGAAACTTCTCTATGAAGACCACCACCATCAAAATTCTACACGCTAGGTACTTCTGGCCTAGACTTTTCAATGACTCCTAGAACATGATAAAAGCTTGCAAAGAATGCCAATTCTACACAGAGAGAAGAAAAAAGTATGTCATGCCTCTCAATCCAATAGTGGTTGATGAACCGTTTGCACAATGGGGCCTAGATTTCATCGAAATGATCAATCATGCCTCTAGCACCAGCCACAAGTGGATTATCATAGCCATGGACTACTTCACGAGGTGGACTGAAGCCCTACGCCTGAAGAATGTGATAGAGGTAGAAATTGTGGAATTTCTCAAGGATTTAGTAATGAGATTCAACCCGCTAAAGACTATCTTTTTGGACAACACCAAAGCTTTCCTATGCGCCAAGGTATGTCAGTTCGCATTTGTGCATGGCATATTCTTACAAACATCATCAAATTACTACCCACAGGGCAATGGCCTGATTGAGTTGACTAACAAGAATCTAGTATGACTCATTAAAAGGATCGGGTTCGATCATGAGAAGGAGTGACATAAGAACCTCCGAATAGTGTTATGAGCAGACCACATAACTCTTAAGAAAGCCCTAAATTTTTTTCCATACGAGCTATTGTAAGAGAAAGAGGCTTTATTGCCTATCTCTATGGAGATAGCTGCGCTAAAAATACTCAAGTCTCTATAAATTGAGGAGAATAGAGCTATGGAGGTTTGGTTGCATGAATTTCTCGAAGTACAAGAAAAAAGGGAGAAGGTCCCATAATAGCCATGTCCAACTGCCAATAGGTGGTTAAGAAGTGGTTCAACAAGAAAGCTTCAGATCAAGGTCTAAAATCTAGAGACCTAGTACTAAAGTTCAATGAAAGGGCTGCAAAGCTTTGCCAACATGGAAAATTCGACAAACTCTGGGAGGGTCCTTTGAAAATAATTTAGTGCAAACAACATAATGCATTCAAATTAGAGAACATGGAACAAGAAGCACTAGGGGTTCTAGTTAACAAGATTCACTTAAAATATTTCAATTAAGCTTCAGTTACTTCGCACAAGTGTTAATATGTGAATAATGTAATTAGTTTCCCTTTCGTGTTTTGTCGGTCAGTGTTTTCAACAATTTCACAGATGCATGAAGTAGGAAAATTCATGAAACTCATTATTATAAGAATAGAGAAAGACTATACTACTCATGTTGCAAAAAGTAAATTCTTATGAGAAAAATTCAATTCAATCCATATTACAGAAACACAAGAATGAAGACAAGGAGTTTAAGATAAGCAAGTATATTCATTATATATATATATAATTTGATAGAAATATTGTCAAAATGGCGTTGAGGCCATGCGCTCAAAATTATACCTATATGTATATAGCTTCCTTATATATATGTACGCAAACCCTATTTTTGTATATATATATACAAAAAGAGAAAAAATTGTTTTGGGCTTCAAGTATCTTGAACATGAGCATTATCTTCATCAACAGGAGCATTGTTAGAAGCAATAGGAAGGTTATCACCAGTAGTAACAAGACCTAGAGCAGTAGCATCAACACTCAGAATGAGCAACAGAGGGAACACAAGGTTCATGAAGTCAGTGTACCAATCCATGTCATAAAACAACACTACATTGTAGCAGTGCAACAAAAAGTGGCACGTGTGGGTGGCTCTCTCACGATGCTCAACAAGTGAATGAAGTCAAAACCCACTCAGGAATGGAACCCATGGTACCATTGCATCTTCTTCAATATGCCTCCGTAGGTCACTCACAATAGGAAGGCACAGGACATAACTGCTTTGGTCATCACTTTGCCAAGACCTTTGAGGTACCTCTTTAGAAAAATCTGGAGCGTCAAATGCAGAATCATGGTTTTTAGAACCTGAATATCAAGAAACAAGGCAAGAAAATGGGAGCAGATATCGGTATTCACTCGATACTTGTCTTCATACTCAATACAATCCCTACCCAAAACCCATTTCATGGCTATAATAGCCAGTGAGTGATTGTTTTTAGTCATGCGCTTGAGGCGCCTATTGGAAATCTCTCCCAGAAAGGATATTTGAGATTTTTTGCACACTAGTCTAATTGGAGTATTCATCGTATCAGTCTCTACTCAACCACCTAAGTCTAAGCCCTATGTAAATTTAGGACCTACTCAATCGCCTAAATGATAATCCTATCTAATCACGCAATGCTACTTTTTCTAATTGCTAAGTGTTATTTTTCTACTATATTAGGACCTATTTATATAAATATTTGAGGTAGCCTGCATCCCAAGCATGGTGATAATCAAGTGTTAACTCAAAAATCCCACCAAAAGGCCAGCTCAATATCCTAACCTAATTGCATCCGTAGGTACAAATTGTTGCATGCAAGATTAAGGAAGGGCAATCAATTAGTGCAAATTGGTGGCAGTCCCAAACAATGGCTCATATAGATAGATACTGAGGTGTCACAATGCAAGCAGTTTCAAGCTCCAAGGTTGAGCGCAAATATTTTCTAAGTAATCACTATGGTTTCAGCTTAATTATTATTATTGAGATATTAATTGCTAAGGTGTGCGAAAGGATAGTAAGCATTTCACTAGCAGCTTAGTTTCCCAGGAAAATCGCACCGAAGGGATGCTATCACTAATTTAATTATGAATTCTTGTCTTTTCAAGAGGGGCAAATATTTCATTTTGCGTGGACGGAGGAGTTGGTAGTACATGTCGAATTAAATGCAAAATGCAATCATTGTCTACCAGTTGAAGGCAAGAAATCAAAGAAAAATCTAAGTATCGCATGCAAAGTCTAAATAGAGCATAAAACTTCTTGGGTACGCAAAGAGACTTGGAAGAGAAGAATTGTTAAGGGTGCCAAGTGTGGTGCACATAGAAAAAAAAGAAACTAAACACATATGTAATTGCAGAAGATTCACTACCCTGGTGTGGATTGAACCTGAAGCAGGAGGTTATCTAGATTTGGGTTCAGAGCCTTGCGTAGTGTTCTAGGTTCCATTCATACTACTTCAGTGTGCTTTCTGAGTGGAATTTTACAAAAGATGGAAGAAGCTCAGAGTTCCCAAGTAGAATTGTAGGTAGAGAGGGCCCAAATTTTATTTTAGCCATGTGTGCAACACCAACCACCTATATCTTCGTGGACATCTCTTACACTTTTCCTGGTATACCAGACAAGCCAATGTGGGTGAATATGCAGATTGCAGAAAAGAAGAGTCCCCACAGAGATTAGAGCCGAATTAAAGAAGAATGGGATAATATTCATGACCCCATCCTTGCGAAGAACCCTAAAACGCTTAGGGATGTGACCTGTGAAAGAATGAAAAGGAATAGCAACTCAGATTCCTTGGCACATAAATGTTGGTTCAGCGGGCTTCCATAATATATGGTCCTGTTTGCACACTACTGCCTTGAATTCATTGATGAGACCATCAGATATTTCAATCCGGATACCAAGACCATTGAAGGTCAGGAGCTAAGTGTTATTATCTGCAAAGAGGCTATCTGGGATATGATGTGCATCTCAGAACGAAGCTCCAAAGTACCTCAAATGGAGTCATTCACTTTGGCAAAGGGAGAGACCTATTGGCAGACCAGAGATTTTTCTTTGAGCTTTTATAAAACAATGACACAAAGGCCCAAAGAAGCTTAGAAAAAGCTAATATAGATCCTAACAATGCATAAAAACTTCAAAGATGATATGAAGGATGCCTTCTCAATGATGGTGTCTGTTTGTGGCTTGGACATCAACAAAGAGGTTCAAAAGTTTCAACTAGGCTTGGGTTTTTGGTTGTGTAGGAAACATTCTCTTTTCTAGTAGGATTTCATAGAATTCCTCATCTAGGAGATGCTCAACTAGATAGCAGAGTACCAACTACAATAGAGATTTAGGTTTTTGTCCTTCCTCACTCACATGTTTTTGCATCAAAACCCTGACATCTTCCAAAAGCATCTAGGGTTGTCCATTTTTGATGAAAAATAGAGGAAGAGGCTGATTTCCACTTGGACACCTCTCCTCTCTGCAACATATGATAATTACACATTTTTAGATTATTTCTTATATCCGATTTTGTAGGATTTGAGGGAGGACAACAATGTCTTATGGTTCAACTTAGACTAGACTAAGTTCATGCAAAATTTCACTCCAAAGTGTGACTAGTTTTTGGGCGAGGACTTCACATTCGTCTGATTGCACAGCTTCATCGGGGAGCCCTTCTAGCTTTCAGCATGTCTTACAAATCAAATACTGGTGCTTGAAGTGTTCCACCAAGTAGCAATTATTGACTTCACCTTTTATAGCAAAAAATCAAAGAAGAAAGGATTTTTTAGCTGTCCGATGAGCTTCAAGACAGTGATCATGGCCAAGAGGAGGGCCCACAACTTGCTAGAAGCAAGGTTGGCTCACCTGGGGCTGGTATGGATTTGTGATAAATGGAATTACAACCCCGATGATAACTTGCAAAATGAGTATGTCAAGGTAACTTGTTAGGTTTTCAAAGGCAGATATCTAAAAGCTAAATGCAGATTTTATCAAATAAACCAGAAATAAAACACACATAAAACTAACACAGAGAATTTAACGTGGTTCACCCAATGTGGGCTACATCGGCAACCATCCAATGATATTATTAACCAGTGCAAAACCCTATTACAATATCGTGAATAATCGCCTATTTCTTATAATACTGTAACTCTATCCCAAACCCTTTATAAATTAGGGTTATACAAAATTGAGGTTTTTTCCCTTTTTATGATTTTTCCCTTTTTCGATAATTTCGCGAAAAAGCAGGACAAAATTTTTTCTCGGGGGCTACCACCCCCGAACCCCCACCTGGGGCCCGGCCAGGCCCCGGACCCCGACGAGGATACATGAAGAGTGTACAGTATAGAATGATCAGTCGCCACATACCAACAATCTCCCACTTGGAGACTGATCAGGCTCCACACCTAAAAAATCTCCCACTTGGAGACTGAACTTTGACGACACTGTTGCACTTACAGCTCCCACTGCAAATAAGCACCTTGGACCCTGCTGCTTTCTTATACTTTAATGCAACCTTGAAGGCTAACCGAAACTGAAGAGGAGCTTAGCTTCTCCCTTATCACTGCCTTAGTAAACATATCCACTAGATTTACATCTGTATGTATCTTTTCCAGCTTTACCTGTCCATCCTCCAACACTGACCGAATGAAATGATACCTCAACTGTATATGTTTGGTTTTAGAGTGCAAAGCATAATTCTTTGCAAGATGTATAGCACTCTAGCTGTCTATGAACAAGTAATTTTCAGCCTGTTATTTTCCCAACTCTTCCATGAAAAATTGCATCCATATCATCTCCTTTGCTACATTTGTTGTAGCCACATACTCTGCCTCTGTGGTGGATAAAGCAACCACCTTTTGCAATCGAGATATCCAACTTACTGTTGTCCCACCAATGGTAAATACATAACCTGTGGTACTCCGCCTGGTATCAATATCCCCTATCAGATCTGAGTCAACATAGTCTTTTAAATCTGTATTAGAGCCCTCAAAACATAAATGTGTATCTGGTGTACCTCTCAAATACCTGAGAATCCATTTTACTGCATTCCAATGCTCAGTTCCTGGATTAATCATATACCGGCTAACAACTCCTATAACATGTGCAATATCTGGTCTCGTGCATACCATGGAATACATTAAACTACCTACAACTGAAGCATATGGTACCTTGGACATTTTTTCTTCCTCCTCTTGTGTCTTTGGACACATATCCTTAGTCAATTTTACATGACTGGGCAAAGGTGTGCTGACAGCTTTTGCATTTTCCATATAAAATCTCTACAACACCTTTTTAACATAATCAACCTAAGATAAAAACTATTTCCTATTTTTCCTATCTCTTGTAATCTTCATACCAAGGATTTGTTTTGCTGCCCCCAAATCTTTCATAGCAAATGAATTTGCTAACCGTTGTTTTAACTCCTTTATGTGATCCATGTTAGACCCCGCTACAAGCATATCATCAACATATAAACATAAAATAATGTAGCTATCTTCACCTAGCATCTTAAAATAAACACAATGGTCTGAATTACACCTGTTATAACCTTGCTCAGCCATAAAACTATCAAATTTAAGATACCATTATCGAGGTGCTTGCTTCAAGCCAGATAAGCTTTTCTTCAATCTGCACACTAGTTTCTCCTTACCTTTGACCTCAAATCCTTGTGGCTGTTCCATATAAATTTCCTCTTCCAAATCACCATGGAGAAAGGCAGTTTTAACATCAAGCTATTCTAAATGCAAATCTTCAACAGCCACAATACTTACCATAGTACGAATAAAGGTCATTTTAACAACTGGAGAAAATATTTCATCAAAATCAATACCCTATTTCTGTGCAAATCCCTTTACAACTAATCTGGATTTAAATCTTTTGTTACCTCCATCCTCCTTTTTCATCCTATAAACCCATTTGTTTGCTAAAGCCTTTTTACCTGCAGACAACTTGCATAATTTCCAAGTTTGATATTTCTGCAAGGAGTCCATTTCTTCTTCCATTCCATGCTCCCACTGAACCTTGGTATCCACCTACATAGATTCATGATAACATTCTGGTTCACAAGCATCAGTTAATAGAATAGAGTACAAAGAGGGAGAAAATCTTTCTGGAGGTCTACTTAACCTTGAAGATTGCCTAACATTCACTGGAGTTTGTGGTATTTCTTGTTGTTGCAGTTGCGGAACATGAGGAACCACTGGAACATTGGTGTTTATAATATCATCCAGCACTGCATAATCCTATTCTTTCTTCTCATGCTGTTGCAATAGATCTTTGTACAACATTTTCTCATTGAATATGACATCCCTGCTTCTCACAATTTTCTTATTTTCAAAATCCCAAAGCCTATAACCAAATTCATCTATGCCATATTCAACAAATATACATTTCTTTGATTTTGCATCAAACTTGGTTCTATTTTCAGAATTTATATGTGCAAATGCTTCACAACCGAAGGTTTTCAGAAAAGAATAACTTACCTTCTTACCTTTCCATGCTTCCTCTAGAATACCACAACCCAAAGGATTAGAAGGACCTCTATTAATTAAATAAATAGTATTATTTACGGCCTCTACCCACATGTTTAAAGGTAACCCAACATGCAATCTCATAGTTCGTGCACGCTCCATTATTGTTCTATTCATACGCTCAGCCACTCCATTTTTCTCTGGAGTCCTTGGAACCATTTTCTGCCTACGAATACCACTAGAGGAACAATAACCTTCAAACTCTTTGCTGCAATACTCACCACCATTATCAGATCTGAGACATTTCAACTTTTTACCTGTTTCATTCTCAACCAAGCTTCTCCATTTTTTATAAGTTTCAAATACATCAGATTTCTTTCTAATGAAATAAATCCATACCTTCCTAGTTGCATCATCGATGAATGTGACATAATAATGAGAGCCACCGAGAGAAGATACTTGAGCTGGTCCCCATACATCCGTATGCACAAGCTCCAATTTCTCATCCTTCTTTTGTTTCCCATCCTTGAGAAAACTAACTCTCTTTTGTTTGCCATACACACATGTGACCAAGTCTGTTATGCCATAGTGCTGATTCAGAATTCGCAGCAACTATCTGATTTTCTTCCTGCTGAACTACAGCAACTGTTCCTGAACATTGATTTTTATCTACAATAGCTAAAGTAGAAGGAACAATATGACCTGTACAAAGATATAAGGTGCCTACTTTCACACCTTTTGCTACCACTAAGGCACCTTTTGTAACCTTCCAATTTTTATCACTAAATGTAACAACACAACCTTCATCATCTAGTTGCCCTACTGCTGAAATTAAATTTCATTTTAGCTTTGGAAGGATGCCTCCAATGTAGTAGCCAATGATTCCCATTCTGCAACTTAATCTTGATGCTTCCCTTTCCAACAATCTGACAGGGTTCATTATCTCCCAAATAAACCAGCCCAAAATCCCCTTGGACATAATCAAGAAAATAATTTATATGGGGCGTAGCATGAAATGAAGCCCCTGAATCTAACACCCAAGAATCATCAACATTGTCAAGAGAAAGAATCAAAGCATCCTCATCAGATTTATTAGTTACCACATTTGCCTCTTTAATTCCTTCCTTTTCGTCTCCTTCTTTATTTTTCCGAGACCAACAATCTTTTTTTAAATGACCTGGCTTACCATAGTACCAGCAATCCCTCTTGTCTCTAGATTGGGACCTTCTGTAACTTGATTTTCCTTGTTACTTCCCACGACTTCCATAATTGTTTCTTCTCTCCTTTGTTCTACCCCTATTTTCTGCATTCAAAATACTGCCTGATGTGGATGTTCCACCTGAGCTTTTCCTACGAATTTCTTCGCTCAAAATAACACCAACAACATCATCAAATTTCAATGTATTTGAACCAGAAACAGAATTGCTAATAGCCATTACCAAGCTATTCCAGCTTTCAGGCAAAGAACACAGAATCAAAAGAGCCCTAACTTCTTCATCAAAGTTTACTTTTACAGAAGTTAATTGACTGGTAACTGTATTGAACTCATTTAAATGATCAGTAACTGATCCACCTTCTACCATTTTCATATTAAATAAATGCTTCATAAGAAATACCTTATTCGAAGCGGAAGGCTTTTCATACAACTTTGCTAGGGTTTCCATCAACTCTAGAGCTGTCTTTGCTGTTGTGATATTGAACGCCACCGATTGTGCCAGGCATAAGTGAATACTACCAAGTGCCTTTCTGTCTAAAATATCCCAGTCCTCGTCCGTCATTGCTGTGGATTTCTTGGTTTTCCCTTCCAATGGCCACCATAAATCCTTCTGATAGAGATAGTCCTCAATCTGCATCTTCCATAACTGATAGTTCTGCCCATTGAACTTATCAACCTTCATCTTACCCTCATCTGCCATTGCTCCCACTTAACCGTGAGACTCCCACTCAACCGTGAGACTTTCCTGCAAACGATAATCGAAAACAACCCACTCTGATACCACTTGTTAGGTTTTCAAAGGCAGATATCTAAAAGCTAAATGCAGATTTTATCAAATAAACCAGAAATAAAACACACATAAAACTAACACAGAGAATTTAACATGGTTCACCCAATGTGGGCTACATCCACCAAACCGCAGCCATCCAATGATATTATTAACTAGTGCAAAACCCTATTACAATATCGTGAATAATCACCTATTTCTTATAATACTGTAACTCTATCCCAAACCCTTTATAAATTAGGGTTATACAAAATCGGGGTTTTTTCCCTTTTTATGAGGATACATGAAGAGTGTACAGTATAGAATGATCAGTCACCACATACCAAAAATCTCCCACTTGGAGACTAATCAGGCTCCACACCTAAACAACACACAACCCTGGACCTTACTCGAAGAAGTGTAGGAATCTAATGACGGATGCAGATGAAATTATGATTGACCTAGCTCATGTTCTGACTGAAGGTGGTCGGCCTCCCTGGCTTGGATTCTACTACCAAACTAGGAATTGTGATAAGGAAAAGCAGATTGGGGCTACTCTTTACAACAACCTGGTGAAGAATTACAATTGGAAGGAGGAAAATATTGATGATTTTTGGATATATCATCAGTAGACCTGGCACACTGAGGCCCCTTATGATAGTGTGGAAATCGATGACAACTTCGATAAATTGTGGAATGATGAGCATTTGGATTTTGACGATAGTGATGAGAAAGACTTCAATTTAGAGGAGGATGAAGCACAATTAGATGAAGGAGCAGAACCAGAAACAGAAGCACAAACGACCTTGGGGCAGCAAAATGAGAAAACCATGAAGCAACCTAGCAAGGTTTCTTCTAAGATGCAGGTAAAAATATGATTTGTGAGGTCTTCACTAACTCGCACCTGGACTCCAAAGAGGACTAGGAAAACATAGTAGCAACAATCTAAAACCCTAGTGGTAGAACACTCACCACCAGCAAAGTGGCAACACACCCAAGCGTCTTCTGGAGAGTGTTCCCAAGAGCCTAAATCGAGCCAAGAGCCAACGACAAGCCAAGGATCACAATAATCTATGGCATAGGTATCTTTCACTCCCTTTTCTCTTGTTTTACAGTCCTTATTTTCCCCTACTATGTCTGCGTCGACTCTCATATTAGGCACTGACCCTTCCTTTTTGACCTCTGTTTCAATGGTCACAAGTTTTGCATAGTTCTCTCATACGACCCCATTTTACCTTGCTCCTCCATAGACCCTTACACCATTTTCCTTGGCCCATTCCGCATCTCCAAGTGCCTCACATTCCACCTCTACTACCATCATTGATGCATCTCCTATCATTGTCGTGTTGGTCCTAGTCCAGTCTTCCCAATAGATGGAATCCACCATGACATTGCTTCCCTCGAGTCCTCCTACTGGTTCACAGGTCGGGTATTGGAATATCCCTCCTTTCTCTCTTCAAACAGTTATTTTTCCGAGGAAGAAGTTGCTCGGGACTGCTACCCTCTCATTTCCTTTTTCCCTTCCTCCCAGTGCACCATTTGCAGACGAACTCATCAGGTCGCCATCAAAATTCTTATCAGAAGGCAATAAAACTAAGTACGCACGAGCAATCAGAGCCCAAAAGCAAAAAGCTAAAGATGCTAAGAGGCTAGCAGAGCCAAAAGTGTAGATTATTTTTAATGAGGCTTAGTAGTCGCTACATTTTGCGACTATGTATTCGACTGTCAGCAAACCACAAGGAGATATGCAGCCAGATGACTATAGTATGTATGCCATAGGGCTCAATCTAAGCATAGACTGACCTCAAGACAAGGTGGAGCTCATGGAGGAAACATAGCAAGTGGTAACCATCAATTTTTTTAAGTCTGGTTGCCAACTAAAGAAGAGGGAAGAAGAGATGAAAAGCGTCAAGGAAAGGGTTGAGGTCTTTCTTCCCAAAGAAAAGGCAAGGGATGATGAATTTAAGTGCTTATCCTAAACAAGCGGAGACAGAGCAAGCGAAGCTTTGAGAGGAACTTTCCAAGTTACAATATCTCGATCTTAACATGGTCATTGAGCTACAACAGAAGAACCCGGAATATCAAGACCAGTTGGCGTGGTTGGGACAGGAAGCGCAATGAAAGAATGAAGAGTTTCATCGTTAGTGCGCTCAACTAGAGCAACAGATGCAACAAAAAGTTGCAGATTTCAAATTTCGTTGAGCCCAAATGGAGAATGAGGTTCAAGAAATGAAGTCTTCCTTGGAAAAGGAAGCAACAAACAAGGAATCAACCAAGGCAAGTTGGATTGTAGAATCACAGATCTTGCAAGGACAACTCCCCATGGTGAACCAAAAGGTTGCGAAGCTTAAACATAATATGGAATTAAAGGATGCAATGATAGTCCTATTAAAAAACTCTGCCCAAACTCCTATCATTCGGTCGGACCTTCTTCAGGTAGCCTAACAATTATATGTTTCATACTAGGAAAGATTTAAGGATTTCTGCCTAACTCTATAGTTGATGCTCCAATTTCTGGTAGAGGCAACAAATTTGGGCATGGAGGTTTTTGAAACAATCAAATGGTTCCCTCAATCCATCGTAGAGAGAGTTCTAGAAGCCAAGAGGTTTTTAGATAGGCTATATATGGTCCGACATGAAGTCTTGGTGAGTGCAGGGGTTGAAGATTGGAAGGCAGTTGCTAAAACAACTAACAGGTTCATCCATTACCACGTAACCATCCTTCATGCCAGTGAGTATGCCACCACATTGGATCGAACCATGAATAGCATGCGGTCAAGGTTCTACCACCTAACTCAGATGGGCTTACCATCCTCATTTCTTGGAGAGGAATTGGTGGCCATGACAGAACATATTTTGATAAATATTGCAAAGAAGCAACGGGATGCGTCTACTTTTCAGAGTTTCAATCAACCCCTTCTTGCAGAAGATATTGAGAGCATCACTCATCCGATTGCACAACTTCTTTTTCAACTCGAGTCTTGGGCTAGTATATCCATGATGTTGCCTTACAAAGAAATGATCGATCTACATGGAGCGCAAGAAAATCTACGTGACATATCAACTCCCTTTGAGGCTGAATGGTTGCCTATATAGACCACTCTCTCTAAGCTCTGATTGTGTTACCCAATGGAGAAGGTTTTGGTCTGCAAACCAGAAATTTTGAGTTCCTCGTTCCGCAGGCGAAATGCCCCTGATAGTTGGCAAAAGTTGTGAATATAATTTCCCCAAGCTCCCTTTGGGTTATTTTATTTGTGCTAAGCACTGACCACACCTTTCTATTGAACGCAACATTGGGTTCCTTTCACAAGATTTTATCCAAATGCTACCAATTTTAAGTCGGACGCTCCTCACAAGGATCCTTTCCTTCACTTTTCAAATGCCCACACCATGCTTCCACATGTTGGAGGTTTGCACTCTTCAATGTTTCTTCTCATCGCTTCCCTATTAGGCCCTGACTGCATGCCACATAGTATTGGTCCGCACACATTCCTTGGTGTCCCCCACCTATAACACAATATGTTTGGCTGACCTCCACATGTCTTCACCGCACAATTTTACATCACATGGAAGGAAGAATGAAGCTTGGGCCCCAACCGCTTTCCACGTGGATCTTCTAAAGGCTTCATGACATAGGGGAATGATGTAAGAAACAACCTCACAATAGCTGCCACATACTATAATTTCCATCATGAGTGGATGACACATGTCTACACTCTGGTCTGCTAGGACCATTGTCATCATTCCCAGGGGATGCATCTGGCGTTGGGCAACCTTGTTCATGGCCTGAATCTTTTTTCGTTGCAACGACGGGGGAAAATCATTACCATATACATCATTGCTTATGATCGAAGAATCTTTTTTGTTACTGGTTCATGTGGCTGGGGATTTTATTATTGTTACCAATTTTTAGCATCTTGCTTAAAATTAGTAGTCGCAGGAGCAATTACTTGCTGGGGTACAAAAAAAATTTATTACAAGTCATCCAACCAAATTTTGTTCCCAGAATGAAGGTATGTTTAGGAATGATTTGCAAAATCATTCAACAGTTTAGAAAAAACTGGTTGAACAATTCAGCAAAGCACAAATCAAAAAGGACTTCATTGAAAAAAAATATGTTTAGGCTTAGCCTCATTTGCAAAAGTTTTTATTTTAAGTACTGCAGTTTTGAAAAGAACAAGAGTGCAAGAAATCAATCATTTATAGAATTGATGTTTCAAACATTTGCAATTACATTGTTTCATTATGTCAATAGAACGAATTCATCAGATAATGGAAGCCAGTGCATATCATGAACAATTTATTTATTGAGAAAATTTCCTGTAATCCCACACATGCCATGGGAGTAGCCTGATTTGTTTCTTTTCAAATGTTGAAAGAAAGAAAGAATGCATTACACAACTAAAAGTAACATAAGAGTAAGGAGAAAAGGCGATTCATCATTGCCTGGAATGACAAATCATCGTCCCAGCCAACCATGTTGACTTTGTGCCCATCTTCAGTATCGGTGTCGACTCAAGCTCCAAGGTTTACTTGCAAAATTGTGAGGAGTGGTGTTAAAGCAATGAGGGATCACATTCTAACTCATCCCTACATTACAAGCATAAATGGAATGTACATCCTGTCAATCATTCACCAATTGAAAAGAAAAGAAGAGCATAAAAAAGAACCATATAATCTGTTATTTTTACTAAATTGTTTGTGTTATGTGCAGCTACAGGAAACAACAGGAAACAAGTCCAAAGGAAACCATTGATTCATTGTTGTTTTTACTAACTGGTTTTCATCATGTGCAGAAACAAGAAATGTAATGTTGTTTATTCACCAGTTTTAGTATGAGGGGTAAAATGTGGCTCCCACAAGGGTGGAGCCTGGCTCATTTAAATTGTACAATGAATTTTAATGCTCAGTCATTAAAAGAAAGATAATGGTAATCATCGAAGAACCGTCAAAAAATGAACAAAAATATTTTCAGACCTCAAATGGACAAAGATCAAAAGCAGCCATGAACAATTTTAGTTATCGCTTGTTCATGAGAGCATCAAAATGATAAGTATATATTTATCTTGAAACAATTCAGCTAAGGTGTTAAGAATTGATCAGTTTCTGATATCATATGAATTACAACACTTAGTTATCGAGAGAAATGATCAATGCATCATTTTTTGTTTTCACGGAAACAAAGTTATGTCATCTTTTCAAAAATAGTGAACAGGCATAAATGTTGAATCCACGAAGTAGTCAAAGGAGGTTTCAATGCCATGAAGACATCATTAGAAAATTCAATGCATATTGCTTACATCAGGTCTAACTAACATTATGATGTCTTTTCACAAAAAGATAATTCAGAGTAATCAATGGTGCAACACAGAAAAGAGAAGGATTCAATCTATTTTTCCTTGGTGCAAGCTACAACCATATAATTTTCCATAATATAATGGATGGAGAATGCTCTTGATTTCAGCATCACATGAACAACTAGTAAGATCATGAAGGGAAAATTTTTTGGGCAACATAGGAGCTTAATGACTAAATGTAGGGAGGCTCTAATGCTTGTGCAAAACTCATATTCTGAAAAATCAGATGCCTAGATTGGGAATCTACTACTGTTGTAACTCATTCAGAGGAATCAATGCACAAAATAAAAGAAAAGTGTGAAACCCTCTATGATAGGTTTGCAAATTGAACACCCGATTGCAACAAACAAAAATTCCATAAAAAGTGAGGTATGGCGGTTTGATTCTTGTTCTTCTTTTTTAAAAGTTAAAAAGGTAGAGCAAAGGAAGAAATTCGAGTTTCCAAGGAACCTTTCACAAATAAAGAAAGAACTATCAGAGAACACATCACAGCCGTGACCTGTATCTGGCTTAAAATATTTTTGAAACAAAGAAGTTACTTCCAGAGTGGTAGAAAAAGCCAGACTTACCTTCAGATTACAGCTTAAAATCTTCAGCAAAACCTCCAAAATGGCGAAAAATAGTGAGTTTGCAGCTCAAAAGGCTCAGCCAGTGAGTTCTAATGGTAGCTAGACAAAGACAAAGTCATAAAGAGGTGAAATATATCAGGAAATACATGATTCATGGCAGTCATAAGGTGAAAGACAATGTAATAGACTTATAATAAGAATGATCAGAAGTGTATCCATGGCCACAGCTTGAAGAAAGCCTCTAAAGCTTAAAAAATGTAAAAAAATAGCAAGATTCAATGCACAAAAAAACAAGACTTACGAATAGCATTCTTTAGAAAGCTTTCACTATGGCGTCCTGAACATAAGACTCCTTATGTAACTCTACCAAAGATGTTGAATAATGGCGGCCAAGGTGAGAACTAAATGCAAAATAATGGCGCACAGGGGCATAAATCTCCAGGCTCATGATGGCTAGGGTTTCTCCTTGGTGATGGCACTTCTCCTAGAAGTCTCTAGAATGAATGAGTTAAAATGAATCAAAATGAATGTAGTTTCATTCATTTTAGGGTTAAAACCTAGAAAGGTTCGATGAAGAGATTGAGGCATTTTGCCTTAAGTTTTATTTAAAAAACTGTATTCCTTATTCTAGGTCATGGCATTTCATATGCCTTTTATTTCTTTTATGCCTAAGACTTAATCAAATATGGTTTTGTATTTGATTTAATATCTTTTAATTTTGCATTTGAATTTAATTTTGTAAAAAATTTATTAAGTGATCAATACAAATCACTTTAATAAAATTTATTCATAAAATGCAAAATGGACATTTACTTTTTCTTTATTTTTGCATTAATTCAAATGTAAATATTTTTTTTAAATGATGACATTATAAATCATTTGAAATAAATGATATCTCAAATGCAAAATAAAATGTCTTAGAGTACAATTTCAAATGCTATACTTCAAGGGAATTGAATGGGGTCTTGGAGATGACTGAGAAAGTCTTGCCAACATGTGGAGCAAAGATAGCTAATTTGGAGCATGAAATTGGGAGGTTGTATTCAGTTTTTGAATTCCTTTTGATTCCATTTGAGTCAAGGAGTGATTTGAGGCACTAACATGGAGTTATCTTTCAGATTTGAACCTGATTTATAGGGGTTTCTATTTGCATGCAGCTCACCAAGTTGGTGAAATTTTGACAACTCTTCTTGTAGTTGGTTGGCATTGCATGCCTTTTTTGGAGAAAAGATTGACAACACATGTGATTTTGGAGCCCAAATTCAAATTTAAATTTTGGGGACAATTTCTATAAGTCTTTCTTTTCTTTCAGTTTAGGGGTTAGTTCTTGGTTTGGAGATTGCTGAGGCAGATACTTCACACTTTTGTAACTCATGATATTTTTGGCAAATATAATACAAATTCTCATGTTTCCTCAATAGAAGTTTTTTTTCCTTCACATTGTCTCTTTGTTGTTTGGTATTGGTTGTGAATTGCATGATAAAATCCTGTGTAATCCTCTATTTTATCAGATTCCTTCCATGTTGAATGCAAAAAGTCTTATGTCATAGTGTAGGTCTATGTTAGTGATCTCTTTTTATGCTTTTATATTTGTGAAAACATTATTGTTTTCCTTGTGTTTAAACATTAAAATAGTTAGAACCTTTCATAAAATCATTTTTGCAAACATATACTGTTGTGTTGTGAGATTGTTTTTTTATTCTATTGAGTTTTTTTTGTGAGTTTCAATAGCTGTTGGTCAAAATTCTTACTTCTGGTGTACCACCTCTTAATGATAGCTTTAGTTCAAGAATTTCCTTGTAATCTTTTCCTCATCATTTTTTTAGATTTAACCAGAAAATACAAAGGGAACTAGCCCATAACTTGGAGGTCCACTTCATTCCCTGGTCACCCACAACTTCGAAGTGTTCCCATGTGTCAATAGGTTGCTACAATTAAAATCTTAGCAAGGGTGTAAACCTTATTTGACAACAATTTTTGGCACGCCCGGTGGGACCTGAGAACTGATTCTCAGTCCTAAGTCAAAAGTTATATACTATTATTTGGCATGTATAATTAAGAGACATTTTTCTTCACATACCGAGTGACTCCCAGCTTTGGTTCAACAAGATCAACGCATATCAGCTTATGAGAAGAATTCAGACCAGGAGTAGCTCATCTTCATTCAAATGCTTGCAGTTATCTCCACCCAAGAGAAAAGGCAGAGAAGTTTAGAAGCCAAAGGAGACTATTGTTTACTCAAGAAGAGCTAAGTCTACTCCTCCTTCTGTAAGTAGTCATACTGCTATTCCTATTTTTACTATTTATAGCATCCCTGTTACAATGATTCCTGTGAGAAATCAACCATTTGTTGTATTCAACCAAGGCAATCCACTGAATTTGGTCCAACATGATGAGATTCTTGTTAATGCCTTGAAAATTCTACCATTTTTCCATGGTGAGGATCATACTACTCCAACAGAGCATATTAAAGATGTTGCCAACCTGTGTGGTGTTCATCATGGTTCAGAAGAAAATGTTGCTTTCAGATTTCTAGCAGCATCGTTCAAAGGGAAAGCCTTGCAATGGTTCAGAGGTCTCCCTGTTAATTCCATAGCAACATGGGATGATTCAGGCAGCCAGTTATGCAAATTTTTTGAAGACAAATCAGATCATTTGTCCTTGATGGAGTAGTTGTCTACAATCAAAAGAGCTCCTCATGAAGTTATTTCAGATTTCAACTACTATTTCCAAAGGATGTGGGATAGAATTCCACAAATGGTAAGACCTATTGTTGATCATGCATTTCTTTACTATTTAAGAGCTTTAAATAGTGACATTTTAGTAATGATTCAGTCAATGGGAGGGGATACATTAGCAACAACATATGTTGTAGCTATTAGAGCTGAAAACAACCTCATATAGGCTAGTAAAATTTCCATAAGGCCACCTATACCAATATTTATAGGTTTTCAACCTCCAATCCCTATGCAGTTATCACCTTTGGCTGTTATACCAAGTGCACCAACGTTACCAGCACCTGAAACTCAATCTAACAGCCAAGAAATTTCATTTCCAGCTCAGCCTAATGAGTTGCAGGAGATCAAAGGTCTTCTTAAAACCTTTGGAAATGAGATGGTCAATCTCATAAAACAACAAAACCAAAGTTTTAGGCCTTATTAGCCATCATTTTAGTCTAATTACCAACAAAATCAGACCAACAGACCATCTTATCAGTCTTATAATCAAGGCCAAATATATGCTCCTAACCCAAGGCCATATCAAGCTTATGACCCCAATGCTGCAAGCAATTCCAAAGAGATTGCACCTGTCCAGAACAATTTAGTTCAGGATTATGAGTGGTGCTTTATGTGTGGTTAGCCACATAATCAGAGTACCTACGTAAACGGGTTGCTTAATCAAGCCTTGATGGTTCAAAACAGTCCAGCAATGTAGTCTAATGTGCCTATGGTAACTGAAGTAAGGCAAGAGTAGTAGACACATGAGTCTACGTTCCTGAACTGGCAAGGGGAGGAATTATGTGGAATGAACCAAGCTGGTTCTTCAATTGTAGATAACATGCGCAATAAATCGAGAGAAATTGATTAAGGACAACAGCCTGATAAAGTGCAAACACAACCAAAGCAAGGGCCAAACCAAAACCAAAATGCTCCTAGCTCATCAAAAGCTGACCAAGTTCGAATACTGCCAAAAGGACAACCTTTGATATGCAAGCAGCATCCTGATTCATCAGTCTAGGCAACTTTGGTTAAGGTGATGTTCCTTCTAGAAGTCAAGTTAAGCCTACTACATCTTTTAACATTCTTGAGCATATGAAGAAAATCAATGTACCCATGTCAATATGGGATTCTTTAAGTATTCTTGGTCAAAAAGACTTGCTTTAGTCTGCTTTATCAGGTTTAAGTGTCTCAGATGAACCTAGTGTAGAAAAGGATAAAGTTGTAATGGCTATTACTGTTGTTAATGATAAAGAACAACAAGTTGCTAAAGTCAAACCACCTCCTTTTTATGAATCGTTGATCATAGGTGATCATCTGGTTCATAATTGTATGATTGACTCAGGGGCTAGTAGTTCAGTTATGCCCAAACAAATTGTAGATAAGTTGGGAATTGACTATGAACCACTAGAAAAGGGGGTAGTGCAGTTAGATGGTACTATTGTTAACACAATAGGAATCATTAAAGGCCTGAATTTAACTCTACATGCCTGCCCAAAATTTTCTATACCACAAGATATTTATGTTATTGAGCTGCTGATATGTTGTTCAGAACCAGATATGTCACAAGAGTCACTGTAAGATCAGAGCCCATAGCAAAAGACCATATCAAGCCTTACAATCCACCTCCTATCAATGCCAATTTGTTTACAAGTGTACAAGAGGAGCAACCTATTGTGCAGGAAGGTGAAGTTCAAATAGAGGAAGTCTCAGATATTCTTCCAAAAGAGTGGGCATCTCAAAAAGGGGAGTTTGGTACAGGTGAGCAGCTAGAACATGTCGACATTGGCATTTATATGATGCATGAGGTTGACTCTTTTATGCCTAATATTGAAAAAGACAAAGAGCAGCACAATGAACAACATGAAAATGATGTGTGGGAGTTATATTTTGATGGCTCAAGGAGTAGAGTAGGTGTTGATGGTGGTTGTATGCTGGTGTCACCAGGAGGTGAGAAATATTATTTAGCTTTCAGGTTCTGTTTCAACTGTACTAATAATTCTGATGAATATGAAGCTTTAATCCAAGGCTTAGAGTGGGCAAGACAGAGAGGAATTAGCTGCCTAAAGGTTTATTGGGACAGCGAATTAGTTGTTAATTAGGTAAAGAAGTTGAATGTTGTAAAAGATGATACACTCAGGTCTTATCAGAATATATTATGGGACCTCTTAGAGGGATTTGATGCTTTTAATCTGATTTCCATACCTAGAACTCAGAATAAACATGTTGATAGACTAGCTATTGTAGGAGCTGATTTGATATTCTGAAAGAAATCTGCAGTGATAAAGCTAATCAGCATATTAAAATTGTTGTTAGATCTATTGTGCCTGATAATAACATACACTGGCAAGTTTTTGAAAGTGACCAGCAGATTGTGAGCTTCTTATGGGAAGAAGCCGAGTTCTCACATGCTAACTAGGAAAAGTTGCAACACCAGTACGGTGACCAGATCATTCAACTCAAAAATAATAAGCTGCCAATGGGTTTGGTCACCCTGGAATCTGTTTTTAATACTGATGATGAAGCTAGAAAATCCAAGGGTAGCATACAAGTTCAGCAAGATCACTATGAAGAAGTTGAAGTTTTCAAAGGAAGGCTTCTTAAACTGGGTAAGGTATGTACAACAAATGAAAATCATGAATTTGTTTAGTTGTGTAAAGAATTTAATGATATATTTGCATGGGAATATACGGATTTAAAGGGGTTTGATCCCCAACTTTCCCAGCATACCATTGAACTTGAGCCTGATGTGAAACCTGGTAGGCAAAAACAAAGGCCTTTGAATCCCAAATTAGAGCCTCTTATGAAGAAAGAACTAGATAAATTGATTGAGAGTAGTATTATCTTTCCCGTTAAGAATACCTCATGGGAATCGAACCTTGTGCCAGTCAAAAAGAAAAATGGTGAGATAAGACTATGTGTAGATTTTCAAGACTTAAATAGGGCCTCCTTAAAATATCGTCATCCTCTACCCTCCATGGAACAGATCCTTCAAGTAGTCTTAGGATCAGAAAGATTTTCCTTATTAGATGGCTATTCTAGTTATAATCAGATTTTAGTGAAAGAGGAAGACTAGTTCAAGAAAACCTTCACCACAAAATGGGGGACTATGGCCTATAAGAAAATGCCTTTTGGTTTGTCTAATGCTAGGGAAACTTTCCAGAAAGCCATGGATATGGATTTTTAGGGTTTAATGTATAAAATTGTCTTAGTTTACCTTGATGACATTACTATTTTTTCTAGAGATGCTAAGGATCATCTGAATTATTTGAGATAGATTTTTGAGAGATGCAGGGAGTTTGGGGTATCACTCAACCCCAAAAAGTGTGTGTTTTTTGTTCATGAAAGCATATTGCTCAGTTATGTGGTGTCAGAACAAGGTATTACTATTGATCCTGAAAGGGTAAGTGCTATCTTAGCTCTTCCATTGCCAACACATAAGAAAGGTTTGCAAAGTTTTATTGGTAGGATTAACTTTGTTAGGAGATTTATCCTTGACATTGTTAATTTGTTAAGTCCACTAACTCATATGTTGAGAAAGAACATACCTTTCAGTTGGACCAAAGATGGGAAAATAAGTTTTGAGCTTATAAAGGAAGCATTAGCAACTGCACCTACACTTCTGAATCCTAACTTTTCTAAAGATTTCATTTTGTATGCCTATGGAAATATTGATTCACTTTCAGTTATGCTTGTACAACAAAATGATGAAGGATCTGAACAACCTGTGGCATTCTTCAGTCAAGGACTCAAAGATTATGAGATGAGGTATACATTTGTAGAAAAGCATGTTCTTGCTATCATAAGAAGTTTGAAAAAATTCAAATACATGCTTTTGAATAACAAGGTTATTCTGATGGTGGCTCATCCAAGTGTAAGAGAATTTTTTCTAAACAAAGATTTGAGTGATAGAAGAGTTGGTTGGGTAAATAAAGTAATGGAGTATGACCTTGAGATAAAGGTTACCAATATGATTAGAGGAAGAGGTCTCTATGAATAGCTTATAGAGATCAATGACAGCAATATACAAGCAGAAAACAATGTTGTTTTAGCTCTTCAAGATGAAGAACAAGTTGTTGTACTTGTTTCTACAGTTTGGGTGCAAGAAATGACTCATTTCTTGCTGACTGGTGAGTGTCCTTCGCGTTTAAACAAATAAAAAAGACGGTATTATAGGTTACAGTCAATCCCTTATGTTCTTTAAATGGTTTACTATTCAAAAAATATTTTCATGGTGTTCTACTGAGGTGTATTGAAGTTGACCAGACTAATAAGGTTTTACATGAGTTTCACGAAGGATCAGCTGGAGGACATTTCTCTCCAAGGGCTACAACCCTTAAAATAATGAAAGGAGGCTATTACTGGCCTACTTTATTCAAGGATGCCCATGCATGGGTAAGGAAGTGAAAATAATGTGTTATCTTTGCAGGAAAAGAGAAGTTGGCTGCTCTTCCATTGCAACCAATTCAAGTTGAACAACCCTTTATGAAATGGGGCTTAGATTTTATTGGGGTTATAAACCGACCATCAAGTGCAGCCCATAAGTGGGTGCTTAAAAACATAGATTATATTTCAAAGTGGACTGAAGATGTGGCACTCAAGGAAGCCAATGAATCTATTGTTCTGAATTTCTATGAGGAGTTAGTTACCAGATTTGGTATCCCAGATTCTATTGTTTTAGACAATGCCCTTGCTTTTGTGAGTGTTAAAATTTCTAACTAGGCTATCAGGAATGGTATATATTTGAATACATCCTCTAACTACTATTCGTAGGGCAATGGACAGGCTGAGTCCACTAACAAGAACCTCCTAAGGACCATAAAGAAGACTATGGAAGGGAATAAAAGAGCCTGGCATACCAAGCTAAAATCAGCCTTGTGGGCTGATAGAATTACTCTGAAAAGGTCAACTGGAATTTCGCCATACATGATCGAAGAAGAACCTATGACAGCAAGATTGGCTCAGCTGATTGAACTTGAAGAAGTTAGAGCTGAAGCAATCAGGAAGATTGAGCAACATCAAGCTCAAAGGAAAAGGTCATTTGACAAAAAATAATCTTCAAGAGTGTTCCAAGAAGGTGACATAGTGCTAAAGTGGGATGAACATAAAAGAAAACCTGGAAAATACTCCAAGTTTGATGCATTTTGGAGTGGACCTTACATTGTTACTGAGAAGAAACAACATAATGCCTTCCAATTATCTAAGTTGGATGGTGAAGTGGAGGCAATCCGAGTGAATGGGATTCACCTCAAGCATTTCTTTTGAGGTAGGATCTAATCTGTACATATTTCAGTAGATTTTAGATGTTTAATAAGTGCTTCTGCACCTAGGATAGTTGCATCTACATTTTCTCTAAGTGTTGTTATGCACAGTTGTTAGTTTGCTTTAAGTATTTCTAGGGGGGAAAAGAAGCTCAAATTTTGTCATTACTAGCTATAGTTACATGGTATATATGCTTCTTATTCACAAAATTGAATAAAGCTTCAATATCATCAACAACAAACATATATCTCATGGGACTGTAACAAATAACAAAGCTTATTCATCAGTTACAGTGAAAAGGTGAGATTTGTACAAGATTTTCTAAATCAGGAAAAGGTATTAATGGACTCCATGCCCAATGGATAAGCAAGGCACTGGCCATTTGTTTTGTTTAGCAAGAAAACACCCTTGGGAGGTCGCCAAAAATGTTACCAATTTTTAGCGTCTTGCTTAAAATTAGTAGTCACAGGAGCAATTACTTGTTGGGGTACAAAAAGAATTTATTACAAGTCATCCAACCAAATTTTGTTCCTAGAATGAAGGTATGTTTAGGAATGATTTGCAAAATCATTCAACAATTTAGAAAAAACTGGTTGAGCAATTCAGCAAAGCACAAATCAAACAGGACTTCATTTAAGAAAACAATGTTTAGGATTAGCCTCATTTACAGAAGTTGTTTTTATTTTGAGTATTGCAATTTTGAAAAGAATAGGAGTGCAAGAAATCAATCATTTACAGAATTGATGTTTCAAAAATTTGCAATTACATTGTTTCATTGTGTAAATAGAATGAATTCATCAGATAATGGAAGCCAATGCATATCATGAACAATTTATTTATTGAGAAAATGTCTTGTAATCCCACACATGGCATGGGAGTAGCATGATTTGTTTCTTTTCAAATGCTGAAAGAAAGAAAGAATGCATTACACAACTGAAAGTAACGTAAGAGTAAGGAGAGAAGGCGATTCGTCATTGCCTAGAATGACGAATCATTGTCGTAGTCAGCTGTGTTGACTTCATGCCCATCTTCAATATCGGTGTCGACTCCAACTCCAAGGTTTACTTGCAAAATTGAGAGGAGTGGTGTTAAAGCAATGAGGGATCGCATTCTACCTCATCCCTACATTACCAATAGAAATTGAATGTACATCCTATCAATCATTCACTAGTTGAAAAGAAAAGGAGAGCATAAAAAAGAACCATCTAATCTGTTGTTTTTACTAAATTGTTTGTGTTATGTGCAAATACAGGAAACAAGTCAAAAGGAAACCATTGATTCATTGTTGTTTTTACTAACTGGTTTTCATCATGTGCAGAAATAAGAAATGTAATGTTGTTGTTTATTCACAAGTTTCAGTGTGAGTGGGGTAAAATGTGGCTCCCACAAGGGTGGAGCCCAGCTCATTTAAATTGTGCAGTCAATTTCAATGCTCAGTCATTAAAAGCAAGATAATGGTAATTATCGAAGAACCATCGGAAAATGAACAAATCTTTTCAGACCTCAAATGGAAAAAGATCAAAATCAGCCATGAACAATTTTAGTTATCGCTTGTTCATGAGAGCATCAAAATGATAAGTATATATTTATCTTGAAACAATTCAGCAAAGGTGTTAAGAATGGATCAGTTTCTGATATCATATGAATTACAACACTTAGTTATCAAGAGCAATGATGAATGCATCATTTTTTGTTTTCACAAAAACAACGTTATGTCATCTTTTCAAAAATAGTGAACAGGCATACATGTTGAATCCACGAAGCAGTCATCAAAGGAGGTTTCAATGCCATGAAGACATCATTAGAAAATTCAATGCATATTGCTTACATTAGGTCTAACTAACATTATGATGTATTTTCACAAAAAGATAATTCAGAGTGATCAATGGTGCAACACAGAAAAGAGAAGGATTCAATCTATTTTTCCTTCATGCTAGCTACAACCATAAAATTTTTTGTAAGATAGTGGATGGAGAATGCTCTTGGTTTCAGCATCAAGTGAACAACTAGTAAGATCATGAAGGGCAAAATTTTGGGGCAACATAAGAGCTTAATGACTAAATGTAGGGAGGCTCTAATGCTTGTGCAAAACTCATTCTGAAAATTGGATGCCCAGATTGGGAATCTACTACTGCTGTAACTCATTCAGAGGAATCAATGCACAAAATTAAAGAAAAAGTGTGAAACCCTCTATGACAAGTTTGCAAATTGAACACCCAGTTGCAACAAACAAAAATTCCATAAAAAGTGAGGTATGGCGGCCTGATTCTTGTTCTTCCTTTTTGAAAGTACAAAAGGTAGAGCAAAGGAAGAAATTCGATTTTCCAAGGAACCTTTCACAGATAAAGAAAGAACTATTAGAGAACACATCACAGCTGTGGCCTATATCTGGCTTAAAATATTTTTGAAACAAAGAAGTTACTTCCAGAGTGGTTTAAAAAGCCAGACTTACCTTCAGATTATAGCTTAAAATCTTTAGCAAAACCTCCACAATGGCAAAAAACAGTGAGTTTTCAGCTCAAAAGGCTCAGCCAGTGAGTTCTAATGGTGGCCAGACAAAGACAAAGTCATAAAGAGGCGAAATATATTAGGAAATGCATGATTCATGGTGGCCATAAGGTGAAAGACAAAGTAATAGACTTATACAAAGAATGATCAGAAGTGTATCCATGGCCACAGCTTGAAGAAAGCCTCTAAAGCTTAAAAAATGTCAAAAATAGCAAGATTCGATGCACAAAAAAACCAGACTTACGAATAGAATTTTTCATAAAGCTTTCACTATGGCGTCCTAAACAGAAGACTCCTTATGCAACTCTACCAAAGATGTTGAATAATGGCAGCCAAGGTGAGAACTAAATGCAGAATAATGGTGCAAAAGGGCAAAAATCTCCAAGTTCATGATGGCTAGGGTTTCTCCTTGGTAGCGGCATTTCTCCTAGAAGTCTCCAGAATGAATGAGTTAAAATGAATCAAAATGAATGTAGTTTCATTCATTTTAGGGTTAAAACCTAGAAAGGTTCGATGAAGAGATTGAGGCATTTTGCCTTAAGTTTTATTTTAAAAACTTTATTCCTTATTCTAGGTCATGGCATTTCATATGCCTTTTATTTCTTTTATGCCTAAGACTTAATCAAATATGGTTTTTTATTTGATTTAATATCTTTAAATTTTGCATTTGAATTTAATTTTGTAAAAACTTTATTAAGTGATCAATACAAATAACTTTAATAAAAGTTATTCATAAAATTCAAAATGGACATTTACTTTTTCTTTATTTTTGCATTAATTCAAATGTAAATATTTGTTTTAAATGATGACATTATAAATCATTTAAAATAAATGATATCTGAAATGCAAAATAAAGTGTCTTAGAGTGCAATTGCAAATGATAGACTTCAAGGGAATTGAATGGGGTCTTGGAGATGACTAAGAAATTCTTGCCAACATGTGGAGCACGAAATCAGGAGGTTGTAATCAATTTTTGAATTCATTTTGATTCCATTTGAGTCAAGGAGTGATTTGAGGCACTGACATGGAGTTATCTTTTAGATTTGAACCTAACTTGTAGGGGTTTCTGTTTGCATACGGCTCACCAAGTTGGTGAAATTTTGACAACTCTTCTTGGATTTGGTTGGCATTGCATGCCTTGTTTGGAGGAAAGATTGACAACACATGTGATTTTGGAGCCAAAATTCAAATTCGAATTTGGGAGACAATTTCTATAAGTCTTTCTTTTCTTTCATTTTAGGGGTTAGTTCTTGGTTTGGAGATTGTTGAGGTAGATACTTCACACTTTTGTAACTTATGATATTTTTGGTAGATATAATACAGATTCTCATTTTTCCTCAATAGAAGTCTTTTTTCCTTCACATTGTCTCTTTGTTGTTTGGTATTGGTTGTGAATTGCATGATAAAATCTTGTGTAATGCTCTATTTTATCAGATTCCTTCCATGTTGAATGCAAAAAGTCTTATGTCATAGTGCAGGTCTATGTTAGTGATCTCTTTTTATGCTTTTATATTTGTGAAAACATTATTGTTTTCCTTGTGTTTAAACATTAAAATAGTCAGAACCTTTCATAGAATCATTTTTGCAGACATATACTACTGTGTTGTGAGATTGTTTTTTGATTCTATTGAGTTTTTTTTGTGAGTTTCAATAGTTGTTAGTCAAAATTCTTACTTTTGGTGTACCAGCTGTTAATGATAGCTTTAGTTCAAGCATTTCCTGCTACTCTTTTCCTCGTCATTTTTTTGTCTTTTACCAAAAAATCGAAAGGGAACCAACCCATAACCTGGAGGTCCACTTCATTCCCTAGTCACCCAGAACCTCAAAGTGTTCCCATGTTACAATAGGTTGCTACAGTTAAAATCTTAGCAAGGGTGCAAACCTTATTTGACAACAATTATAAATACTGCTTCTTCTTTCGAAGCAATGGTTTGGATTTTGATAGAGAAATTGGTAAAAGGACTAGGCCTTTTACTTCTTTT
This sequence comes from Sequoiadendron giganteum, assembly GCA_007115665.2. Classification (NCBI taxonomy): domain Eukaryota; kingdom Viridiplantae; phylum Streptophyta; class Pinopsida; order Cupressales; family Cupressaceae; genus Sequoiadendron; species Sequoiadendron giganteum. The sequence continues at coordinate 534,394,211 of CM021106.1, forward strand.
TTAGATGATTGCAAAAGAACTTACAGACTGTGTCATTTTTTTGAATTTCTATTTTATTAAGATATTTGATAAGTTTTACTATGCCACTATGGTACTGAATGTTTCATTTGCAGAACTTCTATAAATTTAATGTAATTTTTTTGGTTTAAGATCATGTCTTTGACTTCTTTTTTTGGTGAATGTGCATAAATATTATTTAATGTCATTGGGTGAATCATTCAAACTTCTATCTTTAATTTTTTTCATTCTAGGACATAACAGATTGTTGAACAGGCCCTTAAATTGCATCCAAAAGATAGATTTATCGTACCTTACATCTAAATCTTGGTGCATCACCCTAGTTAGATCTTTTATTTTATATCTACTTCACTTTTCCATTCAAAACCCCAGTTATAGAAGAATTTGGCTTCTTTAAAATCTGGAGGTTACTCAGTTTAGCGCAATAGGTCCCCCCTTTAACTGAGTTTCCCATAAAGGTTGTTACCTTGTCAATTTTTGGCACCAATAGTACTTAAGGGGTGTTGGAGAGAATATAATATATTATCTAGCTATTTTTAATTTAGAACTTATTCACACCTAGTTACTTAAGCTTACTTATATCATTTTATTTTTGTGTCGTATATCATAATATTAATAAATTTGTCATGATCTTAGATTTAGATTTTTATCTTTACCTATATATAAATTTCATATCATTAATTATAATCACAATATATTCATTATTTTCTAGCACTAAAATAATTCATTTTGTTGTATCTCCCTCATGGAAGGTTTTTGGTATGATTGATTGTTGAAACCACCTAGATACTGAGAAGGGGGGTGAATCAGTATCTAATAAAAATTAACCCCTTTAGATCTTAAACCCTTCAACAAAACTCAATTTCAAAATTTTAACAATATCAACAACTCATGAATAGATCAGTAATACATAATCAAATCAACAACACACATGCACAATATAACATTAGATTTGCATGGAAAACCTAAGAAGGGAAAAACCACATAGAGAAAACTCTCAATATAGAAGATCAATGCATACAAAATTACAATTTATGTTAAGGCTCACTTCCTAAGGAAGCAAACTATGTCTACAAGGACTTGTAAGACAAGGCACACAACCTTAAGGAAAGATACAAAGGACTAGTTGAATTGAGGAGCACAACGCTAGGGAAAGATACAAATTACAAGGAACTGATGAGATTCACTATCTTAGAGCAAGATACATGAATATTTAGGAATTACAACATTTTTCAGCACAACACTCTACTAACTTAGGCATTAAATTTTATTTATCTTTTCTTCTCACAATTAATTGCTTTATATTTCATGCTCGCATATCACCACACTCACTTGATCATCTTGCAATAGAATTTTTCTTGCATTTATATCCTCCACAAGATCACAAAACATTAATTAGGTCGGCTAGAATAGAATATAAATAATAATCTCAACAAGTCAACTATAAAAACATAATGCAGTCCTATCCAGGAGATAGATAGGACCAAAAACAACTTATTGCAACTTCCAATGCGATCCCAAACAATGCATACGCTAGCACACATCAACCCAAGTCAGTAATAAGGAAACATATAACACATAACTAATCGAGCCAAAAAAGTACTTATAATTGAATTTACTCAATGTAGTCCTCAACAAGATAGGTCAAGATGCAAAACTACCTTAACACAATCTCAAATTCTAACAAAAACCCCCAAGAATGTAGTGCAACCAAGACAATAAGACTTATTGGATAGACATCCACAATTTATCTAGAAAACCAACTCAAGACAATATTTGGCACAAAAGAGATCAACCATAGATGTGTGGATCGCAAAGAGATTTTCCTTGAACATCCAACAATGCTTCCAAACACTTGTTTTACACTATCATGCCATCAATAGCCACCATAGTCCAAACAAAAATAAAATAAGTCATCCAAGAAGCACAAAATACACAATCATGAGATAGAGAATTATCAGACTAACTTGTGGAAGAGTACATTACATGAAAACTGAACTAAGACATTGCATAAATACTGATATCATCCCCACCAAGCCATAGGGGAAAAAAAATCAAATTAGAGAAATGTGGAGCATTTTTTGGACAAGTCTAGACAACTAACAAAACTCAACCTTCTACAATTACCAAAAGTCTCATCAGAAAAACAAGTATTTAAAAAGATATGAGTACGTACAACATCCAAATAATATAGACTCTGAATCCCAAACTGCAAGACCATATATTCAAAAATGGAGGAATGTGAAGCATTCTCCCAAACAATCTTCAAGGGAACTTCAAGAAACATAAAATTTCACCAACTTGTAGAGACTGGAACTTTCTTGCAGAAACACATACTTCCTTAGGAACAGTAGGAGAGTGAATACAACATACTATAGACCATCAACAACATCTCTCCACCATTAGCATTACATATAATCCTCATTTTAAGCAACCATACACAATACAAATTTACATGACATCAACCAAGGCATGCCATACAACCATGAACATTAGTAACATCAACATACATCAATGACATATGTGCACCAATCTGACAAAGTGTTGACAACCAATTCCAACAATCTCATCAATGACAACCAATTCCGAACATACAACAATCTCACCAAGTGTTGAAATAAATGATAATCAATTCTAATAATCTCCCCCTTTGGGATTAATGGAAACACACACCTGCTCACTCTCCCCCTTTGAAATTAAGGACAAAGGGCCACACACACTTGCACATTAAAAATAGCAATACATTCTCCCCCTTTGATCAAAAACTTCACATCTTCTTCAAACTACACATTTTCTTCAAGAAATGATACTATCTCCCCCTATTGACAACAACCAACCAACTACTTGCTCCCCCTAAGAGCTTGCACACATCAATCCAAGAGAAAAGCATATAACATGAATGTATCCCATTGGATAGATGCACCATCTATGAATCTAGTTAGAACAAGGAGGGGCAACGATGCCTAACTTCTATAAGAGATACTCAAAAGTATCCTTTGAAATCACCTTAGTGAAGATATCTACAATCCGTTCCTTGTTCGGAACACAATCCAATCTAAATTCTTGTTCTACAACCTTTTCTCTTAAAAATTGATATTGAATAAAAATGTTTTTGGTTCTTGAAATGTATTTTGATTCTTTGAAATGTTAATTACACTGGTAGCTTTTTTTGTGGATAAGGACACTGACTCCTGCTTCTTACTGAACCAAGAGACCAATCTGTCTCCCAAAAAAATGCACTTCCACTAGTACTTCTCTAGTCATCCATACATCCTTCCCAATCAATGTAGAGTCCCTACTAATGTCTAGTAAACTTGGTGGTAATCGCAAAATTTAAAGAAACCTAGATGAACAGTCCACTTGAAACTTTGGAAATACCTTCATTGAATTATTGATTAGGGCTAGTAAGCTTGTGATGGTACTGGCATTGTATGTTCTTTCAAAGACTTAAGACTACCTAATTCATCATAGTACAGGTATTACACTTGCTGAGAAATCATTAAATTGTATAATAGTAAAGGAAGTAATGTTGACACTATTGCTATGGGTACCTACAATATAAGGATGTAACTAATTATTGTCAAGAAATGAATGCTGAAATTTAACTAATACTAATAACCAAACCTACACTTTGAATTACAACAAACTTAAGGAAATAGAGGCATAAATGTGAAACAAAAATTGTTCATTAATAACTTGAGGAATATAATTAACATGTATTAATGAAATAACTCCTACAATAGATGTAACTATACAAAAAATGAAGCAAGGGACAATTACCTTGAGTGGCCCTTGCTCAAGTTTCTTCCTCCACTGGTCTAACTCAAATCTATCTATTTAGATTAACACAATAATAATAATTCAAAACTATTCATTGTACAACTCCAGAATATCACATAAGATTCTATTGGGATATCTTATTCATGAAATCATGATTGAACAACAAAGATTATTTAAGTAAGAACAACAAACTGGAAATATCTAGTAACTATATCTATTGTTTAAATTTTTTAACTAACTCCTAACACCTCAACCACTAAGCCATACACATAGGCATAGGAGATTTTATTAAAACAAGAACTCTAAACTAAAATCATAAATCACCTCCCTATATATCAGAGTGTGGTAAATACTAAGCAATCTATAACTGAAAAAGGAAGAAGAGTCCAAGTAGAACTAAGACTCAATTGTAACATAACTAGAATATGGATTGTTTGAATTAGTCATGTTGGACTCCTAACTATGAAAGGGTTTTTTTCCTTGAACATATTTATTGGACATTGTATTGTTGCACAATCATCTTCATTAAGTGCCTCCATGTTGTAGTTGTTGCACTTAATTTATTTTGGAACCTCCCCTACTTTGTTGTCTGGGAACTCCTCTAGCTACAAGTTGTACCTCATAGTTGTTGTGGGCTATATTCTACCTCCTCTAGGCTACAAAGAGTTAGTTTATAAAACATGCACACAATACTAAAAACCATAGCTAAACATAGATATCCATTACAATTCATATATATCCACACATTAGTTATGCAATAACCATCACATCATCACCATATTTCCATATACTTTAAATCAGGTTCAAGTTTGCATAATAAGAATAAAAGATAGCATAGTGTAGGAATATGTATAAGATAAGTGTCTGAGAATGTCTATGAACTTGCATAAAAACATAAGAAAATTATCTAATGATTGGTGTTGGCAATCAGGATTGCACCCTCAACCAAGTTAGACTTGCCTATCCTATTGCAACATGGACACGCTCTCAGATTGTGGGTAATCTGCAAGTGAGAGCAAATCTCCGGAGTGGGGTGGTTCCTTCCAGCGAAAACACCTAATGTAAAAATATTTCAAAAGGAAAGGGTTAAGGAGAAAACTAAAAGAAAATCCTATAACCTAAAGATGGTTTATTAGAACTTAAACAATATTTTGATAACTTTTCTCACAACAACCTATCAAAAAATCAACCTTCACAATTCCACCACAACATATAACTCAACAATGTTTTGTATGAAGGCTCACTAGATTGACCACAAAATACAACCTAACTTATATGAATCCCTTGCACACAAATTTACAATAATAAGACATATAAAGGACTCTACAAATTTGAATCATAATAAACATTAGATCATCACTACAAATTTGAGACAAAGAAATAGAAAGGAAAGCTTTGTTGTTTTTATTGAGAAATATGAAGGAGTTACAGGTTCAAAATTTGAGTACATCAAATATTTACAAACTCTCTGAATGGGTGAGAGCAAGAAACGATAATTTGAATAGAGAAAATTAAAATTTTCTCCCAAACTTATATCTCTCAAGTGTCTCCCATAGAAAATAGGAAAAATCAACTCAACTGCATCTCTGAAAAAAACAATTCTGATCCATTTTCGAGCTCCATTGAAAAGCCAGAAAAATAGGGCCTCAAACTACTCCAAACTGCATCAAAAAGATAGAAAATTTCTATCTCCAAAAGGTTGATCCAAAAGCTCCTCAAAATCAGGCTCAACCAACTCAGAACTGAAAAAATAGAACTCGGTTTGATTGATTTCTTTTCAAATTCGCCCAAGAACTCAACTCAGAAATAGAAAGATTTAAGACAATTACTTTCATCAAAACTGTATTTAGAAATAAAAGATATTAAGATAAATTATCTTAACACTAATTTAGAATATCTTGCAGTTCTTCTTTTCACAAAATAGGCTCGATTTGATCTTGTTTACAAGGAAAAATATATGATTTATTTTTCTGATTTTTCGCAAGTATTATACATATCTTTATTTTCTATAAAAATCATTAAACAAAATTGAGGCATGATAGGTGCCTAATAGGACATCCCCTCGAGGGCTTTGGACTAGAGGTAAAACCAAGTAATTAGAAATAACAACATTATCCTCACCTTGCATGATGGTTTGCCATGTTAACTCCTCCTCCATTGTCAATGGATCATCCCCCTCTGTTAGAGAAGCTAACAACTCATCAAAACTATCAACTCTTGAGAGGCTCTTACTAATAGTTGGTAAAATCTTAACATCCACATTATTACCCAAAGAAATATGTTCCAAATAATGCTCTTCTTCCTCAATGAAGGAAGGAAAGTTCTCAAACCATGGGATAGCCCCCTCCAACAAAACTTCAATTGAAGTAGCAGCTTCAAGCTCCTCTGTGCAGCAGAAGGGCACCTACAAATAATCAGAATCATGTTGTTGGTTAGGCTGCTCCATAACTAGTGGCTTGTTTGAGAAAATAGCCACTTCCACCTCTTTCTTTTTATGTCCAAGGTAGTCCCCTTTTAAAGATGTTGGCATATCTCCTAAGTGAGTAGAAAAGCTCAATTTCAGCCTGAAACAACTCCTCCTAAATTTCTAAAACATTCAACTCAAGTTTGTCTTCATACATCTCATAGCAACAATCATTTATCCTTTCATATTCAATGAAAAGCTCATCTTTGCACTCCCCTTTCTGCTCCAAGGTATGATTATCAGATGGGTTGCCTTCAACCAGTAACTCTTCACATTCTTTGACCTCTTGCTACTCAAAAACAACATTTTCATCATCATTTTCAATGAAAGTAGGTAACTCATCAAGCCAAACCGCAGAGCTATTTTCTTGATTAGCCTTCTTTACCTCCTCATCCTACTGCCTTGATTGATTTATTACAGTAGCTTGATCATTTTCAACAAAACTAGGAGGTTCATTAGTAAAAAATGAACGAAGATTCATCTGGAGCAACAACTTCTTGCTATAAAATTAAGTGTGATAGATCTACCTTTCTAATCCTCTCTCGGAGGAGTGCAACATTAGGATCAAAGGGTTCCTCCTTAGACTCATCAAGTGAGGAAACTTGGGGAGCTTTTTGGTTTTCTTGCAAGGGAAAATGTGGCCCAAGGGGCTATTTGAAACTACACAAGATTGAAATTGATTATTTCCTTCATTTTGCAAAGGGTGCAGACTTCGAAAACTAGGTATCTCAAGATTCAAAGGCTAGCTTGAAGAGCTAAAGATTCTATCTTGCCTAAAATTTGAAATCTCAACTTTAAGAGTATAAAGAGGTTCACTTTGTCTAAAACTTGGGGATTGATACTTACAAACCTCTTCTTGAATAGGCTGATTAGGAAGTGTAGGAGTTTCTTGGGCTTCATACCTTTGTGTTTTCAATCCTTTCTCATAGAGGTAGGCTTGATAATCCATATTTTCTTGTTGTAGATTATACTCATGCTACCTCTTGACCTCCTCTACCTGCTTTGTGAAATCAAGCATGAAGTTAAGAAACTCACCCTTTAGGGTTGTCATCTCCTCTTTTTCACTGTCTGTGAGATTATTTTGAGCATATGAAGGTTGAGATGGATATTGGGCAGGGGTGGGTGGTAATTATATTGTGCATGCTGGTTTTAAAAAACCATGGAATTGAAACCAACAACATGATTATGTTGATATCGCTGATGATAATTATATTGGCTATGAAAATATAACACTTTTTACTCATGTAAAAGCTAGAAAATGGAGTGAATAGAGGACTTTGTATCATACCAGCACTTAGGTCTTCTTGCAAAACCAATGAATGGAGTCACTAGGTATGTTATTTTTACCTTAGAAGGCTAAGACTTTGTTGTGCATACCAAAACAACAGCTTACAATTTTGAAAAGTACTCCAAAAACAAGTTCCAAGGTCCCACCTGGTGTGCCAAAAACTGTTGGCAATCAGGATTGCACTCTTAGCCAAGTTAGACTTGCCTATCCTATTGCAACATGGAAATACTCTCAAATTGTGGGCAATCTACAAGTGAGATAATCTCCAGAGTGGGTTGGTTCCCTCCAGCCAAAACACCTAATCTAAAAAGCTTTCGAAAGGAAAGGGTTAAGGAGAAAATTGAAAGAAACTCATATAACCTAAAGATGATTTACCAGAACTTAAACAAGATTTTGATAACTTTTCTCATAACAACCTCTCTAAAACCTCAACCTTCACAATCCCACCACAACATATAACTCAACAATGTTTTGTATGAAGGCTCACTAGACTGGGCATAAAATACAACCTAACTTATACAAATCCCTTGCACACAAGTTTGCAATAATAAGACATAGAAAGGACTCTACAAATTTGAATCACAATAAACATCAGATCATCACTACAAATTTGATACAAAGAAATGGAAAGGAAATCTCTATTGTTTTTATTAAGAAATTTGAAGGAGTTACTCAAATTTTTACAAACTCTCTGAATGGGTGAGAGCAAGAAATGGTAATCTGAATTGAGAAAATTAAAAATTTATCCCAAACTTATATCTCTCAATTGTCTCCCATAGAAAATAGGAAAAATCAACTCAACTGCATCTTTGAAAAAACAATTCTGATCCATTTTTGAGCTCCACTAAAAAGCCAGAAAAATAGGGCCTCAAACTACTCTAAATTGCATTAAAAAGATAGAAAATTTCTATCTCCAAAAGTTTGATCTAAAAGCTCCTCAAAATTAGGCTCAATTGACTCAAAACTGAAAAAGAAAACTCGGTTTGATTGCTTTCTTTTCAAATTCACCCAAGAACTCAACTCAGAAATAAAAGGATTTAACACTACTGCTTTTATCAAAAATTCATTTAGAAATATTAGATATTAAGATCATTTGTAGAAATATTATCTTAACACTTCTTTACAATATCTTGCAATTATGCTTTTCACAAAAATAGGCTTGATTTGATCATGTTTAAAAGGAAAAATATATGATTTGTTTTTATGGTTTGTTGCCAAGTATTAAACATATCTTGATTTTCTATAAAAATCATTCAAAAAAATTGAGGCATGAGGTCTTATATGATTTTATTTTGAAAAGAATAAATATTTTCCCCAAGGCCTTAATATTTGATTTTTCTAATGAGGATTAAGAGGTTCCTATTATATTTGATTTTTCAATAAAAAAACATAATTTTTTTGAGGCACCTATTACATATGCCTAACCAAAGGTCGCCTAAAGCATTCAAGACTTAGAGAAAATTATGAAGACCTAGGATTATTGTCTTGATTTTTAAATGAAGGCACAAGGTCACTTAAGGCATTAACATCTAAGTTGACATGTACGAAAATGTCGACTATTATTTCAAAGGCATTTGGACTTTAAAAAATGAAAGTGATAAAATGTCTAAGTTCAAATTAGGGATTTGGAAACCCTAACATCAAAACCAACATCAATCCCTACTCTTTCACATCATTTGCACTTCACTGACTTTGGAGAAAATGAGCTATGCACTTGGCCTCCATGGAAACTAGGGTTCAAGCTTTAAGACCACCATTTTGAGCTACTCCTTAATTCTCCTCTGCAGTTCGATGGTAAGTTGTTTCTTCACCATTCATAATCATTTTGACTCCATTTTGAATGGTTTCTGAGGCCTCTTGGTTGCGGCCTCTATAGTTTTTCTAACTCATTTCTTTATGCTTATTTCCTCTATTGGATTCCCTAGGGTCTGTGACAACATCCACTCCTTTAACCTATTTCAAATAAAAGCCTCTCTAACATGCAAGTTTGTTCATTCTGATAACCTCTTCTCTCTCACATTCCTCATTCTTGTCCCCTGGCAGTGTGGGACCGGGTATAGGAGCATTGTTGGCTAGAATCTAAGTGGTACCCATTCAAGTCCTTTGTCTTTGGTAATATCCATATACCTATGTGTTCTTTCAAGCATGGTCATAAAATTGTAAATGAACTGGGGCTCTTTCCTATACAATTTTGGAGTTAAATTGTCACATCTTTCTTTCACAAACTAGTAGGAATAATGGAGGATTCCAACAGTCAATATTTGTATCCTTCTATAATCCTATGTTCTTAGATTCATGATTTTCTTGCCTACACCTTTGTGTTCCAAGAGTTGTAACCATTATTCTATGATCACCTCAGGGGTTTTAGATTATTTTATGATTGGAAGAGAAATTGATTTCTCTCTCTCCATATACTCTTGTATAATTTCAGCCCCAAAATTTTCATTCTTGAAATAGGATGCTAGTGCCCTTAACTGTAAATCTCCCACAAAGATTAATGGGTTCCATTCTATGTCTTCAAGCACAACATAATTATGCAAATAGTATTCACACAATTGATCATGTTCTTTTGGTGTGGAATCAACAAAAAGAAATTAGAAAATAATTTTTTTTCTCATAGCAACTAGTTGGTTACTAATCAACCTATTGAACTGATAACTCAAAAAAAACCTTGCAAAAACAAATCATATGTTCTAGCTAGAGGTATGCATTTAGCAATTTGGGCAGCTTTATCTACTACTTCTTCCACCTTGACTGCTAATAGATTTTTAACTCAATGTCTTTACTCTCTAGTATCCTAGTATGCTTTGAGATCATTGCTTCTTTTTCTTTCTTCCAATTCTCCTTCTTCATAGAAAACTCGAGTAAATTTTCATAATTGGTATCCTAGGGGCATAGTTGTGTGACAGGTTAGAGTTTTTGTGAAACGGGGTCTTTTGTTCTCAGTTACAAGTTCTTTTTTTCCTACTTTAACTATTTCTAGTTGTGAAATCAAATCTAACTTTGACCCATGTCCATAAGTATGTATTTTTTCCTCCAATTCCTGTATTTTCATTTCCCTCTCTTTGTCCCTTTTCTCATAACTTTTTACTAGTTCTTCCAACTATTTAATCCTCTCTAATGCTTCTTGCAATTCTTTTCTGACATTCCTTTCTTCTAAAAATAATTCCTTATCTTTCAAAAACTATGCATCACCAACCCCTATGTATTCATAACCCTCACTATCAGGGATAATTGGGGTTCTCTTCTTGGTTGTGTTGGAAACAAAATAATCCTTTGAATCTGAGTTAGAGGTAGTGGATATATACCATTTCCTTTTTGTAGGAAAATGTACATTTTTAGACACATTGTCTTTTAGCTTTAAGTCGGTACCTACTGTCACAACATCTTCTTTTTCTTATTTTATCTTTTCAATAATACCCATCATAGAACCTTTCCTTCTAAGGAAGTGTGAACACCTTGGTTGAGTGGGTTTCTTTTTTTGCACATTTGAGGATGCAGAAGAAGAACCACCTTTCTTCTTCTTAGTTTTAGGAAATTTTCTAGAAGTTGTTGGGATTTCATGTACCTCTTTTGGTGTAGGTTGATCATATTTTATGTGTGGTGATATTATCACACTTTTCTCCTTTGATTCACCCCTATTACGAGTAGGTGAAGCAACAGATGAAACAGGAGGAGTTTCCCTTAAAGATGCAATAGGTGACTCTAGATTTTTTGGAATTGTTGGTTCCTAAAGAATATGGTTAATGTCTTGACAAATTAAAAAGATCTCCCAAGACACATGTGGATACTGAACTCTAAGGATCCTTTTTACTAATAGGTTTACCAAACAGTATTGTGATAAATCTGAATAATTTATCTTCCTTTGGTATTCAAACCCCATTCTTTTTAACAAATTATAAAGGAAATTGGGTACATTGACCAATCTATTGTGACAAAGGTGACTTAATAGCTTAAAAATCACAATATACATAAGGGATTTTCTACCATCACAAGTGATATACATAATAATATAATAAGCACAAGATGCCCATACCCATGGAAGTGACAATCTCTTTGTACCTTATGATGATGAATCAAGGTTTTATCCTAGCTCTCTAAACTCATCCCTAGAAGCTACTGCATTCACTCTAACAGGTAATTCTACTCCATTCCTTGGTAGACCAGACACTTCTACAATTTCACCCTCTGAAGCATCCACTCTCAATCCCTTGGCAGTGGCTTCATCATGTTGCAAGGTCATTGTAAACTGCCTTGTCATGTCTTCATTATACTTTGTCAACTTCAAAAAGTAGTCTATCCATCCTACTCTTGTGAAAATGGGAAAAAATAAAATGTCCTCCAGTATTTTCTTGTGTACTAATGGTTCCCTTTTGACAATATCACCTCCCATGGTAAACTATGCTTACACTGCTCAGTTTTGGAAATTCAGCTCAAAGTTCAAATTCAACCACCCTCTTCTCAAACCCTCTATATCTGCTACACTTGCATGCACTTCTTCCACTGGAACTTCAATTGCTATATCTCTTCCTGCTCTATTTCAGCTTAAACTAGCTTGAATTGGCTTTGAATTTAGGGATTGACAACAAAAAGGTTGCAGATGTAGAAAGGTATAAAGGCAAAAAGGGTTTGCAAGTTATTTTCCATGTTTTGTTTTTGGTGGCGAAAATAAAATTTTGGAATATATGCAATCCCCCCCAACTTAAAATCTTTAATTGACCTCACTTCAATACATGTGACTAGGCGGAGGGTATGATTAAAGAATATGGAATTAATATTACTAAAAATGAAGCATGCAAAATTAAATGTGAGTACATAATGAAATAATTGTGAATCCATTTTAATTATGGAAGATTAGTATGTGTACCTATCAAATGAGATGAATGTAACTCTATGTGTGTAAAGTTGTTGGAAGAGTGTTTGCAACATGAGTTTGATTATATGTTGGTTAATGCAATGTGTGGTGGAATAAATGGTAGGTTGGTGTGTGTGATTGAAATGAAGTGGTATGCATAGTTGATGGAAGGTGAAGTGATAGTTCAAATGCATGAAATTCGAAATAGGAGATGTGGAGTAGAGTGATCAAGTTGCATGTATTGATATGATAGGATTAAGGTTGCATGTGTAGAAAAAGTGGAATGAATGTGGATGAAATATAATTAATTTGGCACAAATTTTTGAATTTTCTGATAGGTAGTGGTTACGAGTACCTTTATCAACAAGTCCTGAATTGAACGATGGTAGATTTTATTTATGATGCTATAGGTCCATACTACATAGTGAAGCGGTCTTCAAAAATATTGTTGATTGTGGCACTTGTGTTGTGTGTACACATGAATTAGGATAAGGAATTATACTTGAGTTCTCTTAGAAGGTGAGTTGTTTCGATCATTTGTTGAGTCACCATGAGAATCGGTAGTATCTGCTACTGAGTTGTTATTTGGTGGTATTACTTCTATATCAAAATTAGTACTTGGACCATAGTGATGCATTACAAAAAAAAGAAAATCATCTTATTGTGCTAGATTTTTGTATATCTTTAGTTTGTGTCCATTCACCAATAGTGAGAATCTAACTACATCTATGGTCTAGAATTTGACTGCTCCATTGGGGAATACATATTGTATTCATAGGGTCCCAGCCATTTTGGATTGTAGCTTCCCCTTATAATATTTATATCTAGAATCATATAGTAAAGCCTAGTCAGCCACATTGAATTCTTTAGTCTTTATAAATTGATCATGCCATTTAGTCCTCTTTTTGAATTATCTATGTGTGATTAATGGCCTTCGTTTTAATTTCATCTAACCCATTCAAATTGTGTAGCCTTTCCTTCTGTTCTATTGTCAAATCCATTTCTAATTCCACTGTTGTTCTAACTGTCATGTATTCAAACTCTATTGGCAGAACTATTGTTTTACTGTACACTATTTCATAAGGTGTGAACCCTATAGTTGTTTTCAATGTTGTTCTTTAGGCCCACTCTACTTCAGGTAATCTAGCTTCCTATTCTTTTCTTTGAATTTGCATTGTTTTGGTAAGAATATTTTCAATCTCTCTATTGGTAACCTCCACTTGCCCATTGTCTTGGGGGTGATAAGGTTGATTTTCTATGCCTTATTTCATATTCTATAGCCAATTTATAAATGAGTTCAGAAGTGAACTAAGGACCTTGATCAGTTACAATTTTTGTAGGTACTCCATATCTAATAAATATGTCTTCATACAGGAACTTAGCTACATTCCCATCTTTTGCAAACTGTAATGCCTTGAATTCAACCCATTTAGTTATATAATCTTTACAAACTAAAATATACTCTTTGTTATTAGAGGCTAGTGAAATTGGACCAATGAAGTCAAGCCCCCATTTATCAAATGGTGCTAGTGCCATCCATAAATGCAAAGGATTCTCATCTATCCTTGTTGGTTTTCCCATTCTCTAACATTTGTCATAGCTCCAGGTATACCTGACTGAATCCTTATGGAGAGTTGGAAAATAGTAGTTGTTAAGATCTTAAATGTTATCCTTTTGGCTACAAACTGACCCCCACAGGGCTCATCATGGAAAGCTTTTAGGATTTCATAGACCTCATCTTCTCTTATATATCTCCTCATGGAATTATCTGGACAAGTATAGAATAAGTAACCAACTACCCAAGAATATGGAAAGCTTTTATGCACTAGCTATTCTTTTATCGGGGAGAGAAATATGCTAGTATATGCCCTACCACTAAGTAATTTGCAATATCAACAAACCATGGCATGTTTATAGTAAGAGAAAACAAATTGTAATCTAGAAAAGAGTCATCCACAACACCTTCTTTTATTTGTGTGGGAAATCTAGACACAAAATATGCTACGACATTATCTTTCCTAGGCTTATCCACTATTGTTAAATCAAACTCTTGTAGTAAGAGTAGCCATATAAGTAGTCTACGTCCAAGCACATTTTTGTTCATTAAGTACCTTATTAAAGAATGATCTATGTGGATAAAGACTAAATAGCTAGTGATGTAATGCCTAAGCTTGTTAATGGCATTAAAAATTATTAACGTATCTTTCTCAGTGACAGTGTAGTTAAGTTTTCATTCTTGTAAGTTCTTGTTGATGTACTAGATATCATACTCCTTATTACCTTCCTTTTTTCCCAATACTTCTCCTATAGAAAAATCAAAAGCATCAATGTGTATGCAGACAGGTAATGTGTAGTGTGTCTTTCTCAAGATAGGGGCTTTTGTCAAGGCTATCTTAAGTGCTTCAAAAGAGTGTTGACATTATGTAGTCTAGTTAAATTTTATCTTTGGTGAGTAGAAAAAATAAATGTGTTGCAATTTTACTGAAGTCCTAAATGAATCTCATATTGATCTAGGTGGATCTCGAGAACCTAAAAATTCAACCGTTCCAAATGCCCTTGAAAATGGCAGAATGTCGAAGTGCTTAGATTACTAGACTCAACAACTTGAACAAGTGAAAGAAGAGTTCATACATCTGAGTTATGACCAGTCAAAGGTTGGTCAAACTATGGACAAGGGCTAGTCAGAAAGGTGAAATTTTTGATCGACTTAGAATAAGTCAAAAATGATGTCAAATCGAAGGTCTCGATGACATGAACCCAACAATGTTCGTTTCAACAAAATCTGAGCTCGTACACAAAAGTTATTGCAAGTCAAAGTTTGATCAAACTTTGCAACCAGGCAAGTATTTTTTAGGCAAAAAAATTTCATCTCATAAATCATCAAAATCAGCATCAAAATGAAGAGCTCGTCACCATGGTCCTGACACTGTTCGTTTTGTCAAAAACGGAGCATGTACACGAAAGATATGGCCAGTCACACTTTACAATTGACCAAGTTGACCAGGTAGTATAGGTGATGATGTCATCATGACATTTGCATGTTGACGTAGTAGATTCATATCGTATGAACATGGCATGGACCAATCCTATCAAGACACATGGCATCCATACAATAAGTTGGCAGCTGACATGGACGACTGACGTGGACAGTAACGTGGACAGTGTTAGCGAAATTAGATTGTGTCATGTGGCACATCGATTAGGTGCCATGTGGCACCTATTCCTCCTCCCTGATATTTGCATGATTTGGTTTGGTCTATCAAAATTGTTGGCGGGGATCGAACCCCCAACTCCCACATTGAGAACCGATCGCCCTCACTGTTATACCATGCAACATGTCTCTATTATAATTCGGTTGTCGGTTAGTTTTGACATATTGAATGTTGAAATCGGTCAAAAATATAAAGGTTGGTAGGGGTCAAACTCCTAACCCCTTCCATCCAAAATGAACTACCCACCATTGCACCATTCAACGTGTTTAATAGTATATGTGGACGGGGTTTGTTATACCGAATTTAGAGCCTGAATTGTTAACTAATAACCAAATGGTTATTTAGTTAGGTTTTAAATTAAAGTAAAGACCAAACCCAACCAAACCTAAAGAGCCCAAGAATGCTAAAGGCGTAAGGGCTTAAAAACAAATTTAATTTTTTTTATAAGGGTTCTTAATTGTTTTACTTGAAAATGGGGAAATTAGTTTTGATTTTTCCTTAAGGGCGTAAATGGCCAAAAAAGTTGGTTGTAACAAAATGGGGCCAAATTTTTGTATAAAAAAGGTATGAGAATGCAAAGGTGGGGAATTCAAGATTCAAACAAGCATTGATCTAGTTGATTCAGATCAAGCATCTATCCAGAAGACATCAAGGATTGAAATCGAGATCTAGGTGATAGAATTTTGTAGAGAAACTTGAGAGAAGGATTGGAATTTTAGGATTCCATACAGAAGGCTATGCTTGAAAGTGTTTCATCTGAAGACTTTTCTCTTGTGAGGTTGTGGGGGAATTTTGCATGTGTACATCCAACATCAGGATAACCAAGGTGTTTTTGATACCTGACTTTCTTCTAGAATGATGAATTTAGTTTTTGTAAACAAGGCAAGACACCTCTGTAAATTCATTAAGAACTAGAACTGCATTTGTTGTTATTGTTGGAAGCACTTGTTCAGTATGGATTCAAGAAGTGCTTGTAGGGCTTGAAACTTCCTAACAGTGGCAACTTTGTCTACACAGTCAGAAGACCAGATGTTGTAAGCAGTTTGTAGGTTCAACATTAATGGAAATTTCATCACGCTTATTGAATGGATCTAGAGACATAGCCCTGAGAGGTGAAATCTGTAATCAAATGTGTCTTTCTCTCTTGGTTTTAGTTGGATGTTGATTACTATTCTTTATTCCACATTTTGAACTAAGTTAAATTGAGTAAGTGAAAAGGCACTAATTATTGAGCTTGGTAAATTGATGGATTGAGTTTGCATATTAGATTTGAACCATTAATGAAAGATCTTGGCATAGATTTGGATTCAAGTAACTTAAGTAACTATTTTCAAATCTTATTAAGTGAAGAACTTAGTTGAGTAAGCACACTAGCTAAACAAATTCAGATCAAGTGGTATCAAAGTGGTTTTTGACCTCAAGTTTGGTTAAAGTGACCAGTTTGACAAGTTTGTTAGTTTGCTTGGTTAAGTAGATTACAAGTTTGTGTAAGTTTGCCATTTTGATCAATTTGACAGTTTGCAAGTTTAACAGGCATCTAAGAGATTTTAGAAAGATGGCATTTGAGAAAGGGGAAGCTTCTAAGGTGACAATGTATGTATCCATGATGGATGACTTCTTTTTCATGAAGAGGATGATCAAAGCACTCCACCAGGATAGGTCCAAGAGGCTTCAAGAACTCAAGGAAGCAAATCAATGTCTCTAGATGGAAAATTTTGAGTTAAGGAGTCACCTTGAAGGCTTGGAAGATGAGAAGAGAAAATTACACTTGATGTTGTAGAGTGTTGTAGAGGAACAAATCAGAGAAAGTTTTTCTGTAAAGAGTCCTCCTAGGATTGAAGATCTAAACATTTTTACTTTTTGTCAACACTCAAAGGATTCCTCGTATGTCCCCCTCACATAGCCTAACAATTTGGAGGCTTCATCTACAACAATTCAAAAGGAGCCACTGACAAACAATCGAGAAGTTGATCAAGTAATAGAGAAGGTAATAAATGAAGTAATTTAAATTCCTTCCTTTAACCATGATCATGCTTTTGCAACATTTGAAAACCATACAAAAGGTATCGGTATGAAGTTGCTGATGAAGATGGGCTATAGTGGGAAAGGCCTTGGAATTCATGGCCAAGGAATAGCTAGTCCCATAAAGGAAGTAGAATGACCTTGTTATACATGACTGGGTTACAATAGTGAAGAAATTGGAGAATGTTCCAAAACCACGTTTGTGAGAGGTCAGGGTGAAGGTGAACCACACTATGGTAACTATAGTGACTAAAAACTATCTCCTAGAAAAGATGCACCTGATAGAGGAAATTCTAAGGCAAATCACCTTCAAAATTTGGGCACAAAACCTGACAAAGGAAAAGCCAGTTCTCCTAAGCAGAGCAGTGCTCAAGCTAGTCAAGGGAAATCCAAAGGTGATGAATACTTTAAATCTATTTTTGATTTTGAAATTAGTAATTGTTTTGTACCAACCTTATGGAATATGAGACCATGCACATTTTTCCATGCCCCTAACCACTATGTTGCAAGGTGTAGCAAGAAGCAAAGGCTTTGTAGAAAGTTAGTCATGCAAGCTAAGGAGACAACGAGGCATGCAACACACCTTCAACGTTTCACTCTGTAGAATGAAACTCCAATGTAGGAAAAAGCTCAAAATTATTGTACTCACTACAAAATCAGTGGGTATTGGTTCGAGAAATGCTAGAAGTTGCACCCAGAGATTCGACACTCACCGAGGTCTATGAAGGATCCCATTCAACAGAAGGTTGCATAGGTAAAGGCAAAACCTATGGTTACCATCCCTGAGGCAATCCAAGAAGAACCTTAGCAGAAACAAGAGCAGTTGAAAGAGGAAAGTTCCTTTGTTCAACTCCATAAGAGATGGGAAAACATGTCAACTATATAGTTGTGTCAACTTTGTTTTATGTTACCTTTTGGGTTGTGGTAATATGTTAGTTGATGTAAAAATAGTGTGGTTATGAGTGAACGACTCTAAATGAAATTATTTAGCAAGTTTTTGTATGAAGTTGTATTACTCTAAGATTGATATTTTGTAAGGCTTTTGAAGCCATATCTCTTGTAATCGGAAGGAGAATACTTGAAGACTTCTTTATGTAGGATGAAGATTTGTTACATGTAGTGCTCAAGTGGTTGACACTAATTCTTGAGGCAAGAGTGTGTCACTAAGATTATATTGAAGAAGAAGGGCATTTTTTACAAGATGGATAGACCATCTACTCATTAGGACTTGAAGTTGTGGGCTATGGTCAATGGTGACTTGTATGTTCTGGCTTCAAGACTCAGTTAGATGACGATTGCAAAGGCCTACAAGGGGTAGTGCTTTTCAATTGCCTTATTTCTATGGAAAGCATGAATAGAGATGAATGGTGAAGCCTTGAATCGTCCATTTTGAAGTACAAATGTGAAGGAATGTATCAAGCTAAGGCACAACTTTCCATTGTTTGAGTAGTTCATGACCAAGGAGAAGCAACAGTGTTATGCCAGAATCTTCCTTGGTACTATTGAGGCCTTGTTGATCTGCATAATGTAGAGAGAGAAATGTTTCAAAAGAACAGTACACTTTTGGAGACCAAAAGTTCTTCAATGGGGAGGTCTGATCTAAGTGGATCTTGAGAACCTAAAAATTGAACTATTTCAGATGCCCTAAAAAATGGCACCATGTCGAAGTGCTAAAAAAATTGGAATAAAAAAAACTTGAACGAGTGAAAAAAGAGTTCATACATTCGAGTTATGACTAGTCAAAGGTTGGTCAAACTAGGGACAAGGGCCAGTTAGAAAGGAAAAAAAATGACCGACTTAGAATCAATCAAAAATGATGTGAAATCGAAGGGCTCGACGAAACAAAACCCAATGATGTTCATTTCGTCAAAATTCGAGCTCGTATGCAAAAGTTATTGTGAGTCAAAGTTCGGTCAAACCTTGCAACCAGGCAGGTATTTTTAGGCAAAAAATTATTCATCTCAAAAATCATCGAAATCAGCATCAAAATGAAGAGCTCATTGGAATGGTCTCGATGTTGCTTGTTTCGTCAAAAATGAAGCACGTACATGAAAGATATGGCTACTCAAACTTTAAAGTTAACCAAGTTGATTAGGGGGTACAAGTGATGATGTCATCATGACATCAACATGCTGACGTAGTAGATCCATATTGTACGAACATTACATGGACCAATCCTGGAGTGACATGTGGCATTCCATACAATAAACTAGCAGCTGACGTGGATGATTGATGTGGAAGTTGATGATGACGTGGACGATGTTAGCAAAATTAGATTGTGTCATGTGGCACATCGATTAGGTGCCATGTGGTACCTATTCCTCCTCCCCGGTAGTTGCATGATTTAGTTTGGTCTATCAAAATTGTTGGTGGGGATCGAACCCCCGACTCCCACGTTGAGAACCGACCGCCCTCACTGTTATACCATGCAGCATGTCTCTATTCTAAGTCGGGCGCTGGTTAGTTTTGACATATTGAATGTTGAAATCAGTCAAAAATATAAAGGCTAGCGGGGGTCAAACTCCTAACCCTCGCCATCCAAAACGAACTGCCCACCATTGCACCATGCAACTTGTTTAATAGTATATGTGGACGGGGTTTATTATACCGAATTTAGAGCCAGAATTGTTAACTAATAACCAAATGGTTATTTAGTTAGGTTTTAAATTAAAGTAAAGACCAAACCCAACCAAACCTAAAGAGCCTGAGAATGCTAAATGGGTAAGGGCTTAAAAATAAATTTAAATGTTTTTATAAGGGTTGTTAATTGTTTTCCTTTGAAATGGGGAAACTAGTTTTGATTTTTCCTTAAGGGGGTAAATGGCCAAAAAAATTGGTTGTAACCAGATGGGGCCAATTTTTTGTATAAAAAAGGGATGAGAATGCAAAGGTGGGGCATTGAAGATTCAAACAAGCATTGATCTAGTTGATTCAGATCAAGCATCCATCCATAAGACATCAAGGATTCATATCGAGATCCAAGTGATAGAATTTTTCACTGCAACCTAAGAGAAGGATTGGAATTTCAGAACTTCGTACAAAAGGTTGTGCTTGAAGGCATTTTGCTTGAAGAATTTTCTCTTATGAGGTTGTGGGGGAATTCTACATGTGTACATCCAACATCAGGTATAACCAAGGTGTTTTTGATACCTGATTTTATTCTGAAATGATGAATTTAGTTTTTGTAAATGAGGCAAGACACCTCTATAAATGCTTTAAGAACTAGAACTGTATTTGTTGTTATTCTTGGAAGCAATTGTTCAGTATGGATTCAGGAAGTGCTTGTAGGGCTTGAAACTTCCTGGCAGTGACAACTTTGTCTATGCAGTCAAAAGACCAGATCTTGTAAGCAGTTTGTAGGTTCAACATTCATGGCAATTTGATCACGCTTATTGAGCGGATCCGGAGACATAGCCCTGAGAGGTGAACTCTATAATAAAATGTGTCTTTCTCTCTTGGTTTTACTTGGATGTTGATTACTTTTCTTTATTCCATATTTTGAACTAAGTTAAATTGAGTAAGTGAAAAGGCACTAATTAGTGAGCTCAGTAAATTGATGGATTGGGTTTGCATATTGGATTCGAACCATTAATTACATATATTAGCATAGATTTGGATTCAAGTAAGTTAAGTAAATATTTTCAAATCTAATTAAGTGAAGAACTTAGTTGAGTAAGCACACTAGCTAAATTTTTCAGATCAAGTGGTATCAAAGCAGTTTCTGACCTCAAGTTTAGTTAAAATGACCAATTTGACAAGTTTGTTAGTTTGCTTGGTTAAGTAGATTACCAGTTTGTGCAAGTTTTCCATTTTGATCAGTTTGATAGTTTGTTGGTTTGCAAGTTTGTAAGTTTAACAGGTGAACATCTAAGAGATTTCAAAAATATGGCATCTGAGAAAGGGGAAGCTTCTAAGGTGACAATGTCTACATCCCTGATGGATGACTTATTTTTCATGAAGAGGATGATCGAAGCACTCCACCAGGATAAGTCTGAGTGGCTTCAAGAACTCGAGGAAGCAAATCAAAGTCTCTAGATGTAAAATGTTGAGTTAAGGAGTTGCCTTGAAGACTTGGAAGACGAGAAGGGTAAATTACACTTGATGTTGCAGAGTGTTGTAGAGGAGCAGATGGGAGAAAGGTCTACTATAAAAGAGTCCTAGGATTGAAGATCCTGACATTTGTACTTTTTGTCCACATTCAGAGGATTCCTTGTATCTCCCCCTTATATAACCAAACAATTTGGAGGCTTCATCTACAGCAATTCAGAAGGAGCCATTAGCAAAAAATCGGGAAGTTGATCAAGCAATAGAGAAGGTAATAAATTAATTAATTTAAATTCCTTCCTTTAACCATGATCATGCTTTTGCAGCATTTGAAAAACATACCAAAGGTATCGGTATGAAGCTGCTGACGAAGATGGGCTACAATGGGAAAGTCCTTGGAATTCAAGGCCAAGGAATAGCTAGTCCCATAAAGGCAGTAGAATGACCTCGTTATACAAGACTGGGTTACGATAGTGAAGAAATTGGAGAATGTTTGAAAACCACGTTTGTGAGAGGTCGGGGTGAAGGTGAACCACACTATAGTAACTATAGTGACTATGAACTATCTCTTGGAAAATATGCACCTGATGGAGAAAAATCTAAGGCAGATCACATTCAATAGTTGGGCACAAAACCTAACAAAGGAAAAGATGGTTTTCGTAAGCAGAGCAGTACTCAAGCTAGTCAAGGGAAATCCAAAGGTGATGAATACTTTAAATCTATTGTTGATTTTGAAATTAGTATCCTTTGTACTAGCCTTATGGAATATGAAACCATGCGCATTTTACCATGCCCCTAACCACTGTGTAGCAAGGTGTAGCAAGAAGAGGAGGCTTTGTAGAAATTTAGTCATCCAAGCTAAGGAGATAGCGAGGCATGCAGTGTACCTTCAACATTTCACTCTGAAGAATGAAACTCCAGTGTAGGACAAAGCCCAAAATTATTGTACTCACTACAAAATCAGTCGGCATTTGGTTGAGAAATGATGGAAGCTGCACCTAGAGCTTCGACACTCACTAAGTTCTATGAAGGAGCCCATTCAACAGAAGGTTGTAGAGGTAAAGGCAGAACCTATGGTTACCATCCCTGAGGTAGTTCGAGAAGAACCTCAGCAGAAACAAGAGAAATTGGAAGAGGAAAGTTCCTTTATTTAGCTCTGTAAGAGATGGGAAAACATGTCAACGATATAGTGGTATCAACTTTGTTTTATTTTACCTTTTGGATTGTGGTAATATGTTAGTTGATGTAAAAATAGTGTTGTTATGAGTGAACGACTCTAAATGAAATTGTTTTGCAAGTGTTTGTATGAAGTTTTATTACTCTAAGATATAGATTTTGTAAGGCTTTTGAAGCCACATATATCTCTTGTAATCAGAAGGAGAATACTTGAAGACTTCTTTATGCAGGATGAAGATTTGTTACCTATAGTACTCAAGTGGTTGACACTAATTCTCGAGGAAAGAGTGTGTCAATAAGATTTTATTGAAGAAGAAGGGCATATTGTACAAGATGGATAAACCATCTACTCATCAAGACTCGAAGTTGTAGGCTTTGGTCAATGGTGACTTGTATGTTCGGGCTTCAAGACTCGGTCAAATGATGATTGCAAAGGCCTACAAGGGGGAGTTCTTTTCAATTGCCTTGTTGCTACGACATGCATGAAAAGAGTTGAATGGTGAAGCCTTGAATCAACCATTTTGAATTACAAATGTGAAGGAATGTATCAAGCTGAGGCACAGATTTCAATTGTTCGAGCAGTTCATGAGCAAGGAGGAGCAACAGTGTTATGCCAGAATCTCCTTGGTACTATTGAGGCCCTTTTGATCTGCATAATACAAAGAGGGAAATGTTTCGAAGGAACAATACACTTTTGGAGACCAAAATTTCTTCAGTGGGGAGGTCTGATCCAGGTGGATCTTGAGAACCTAAAAATTGAACTATTCTAGCTGCCCTAAAAAATGGCACCATGTCAAAGTGCTCAGAAAACTGGACTCACCGCAACTTGAACAAGTGAAAAAAGAGTTCATACGTCTGAGTTATGGCTAGCCAAAGGTTGGCCAAACCAGGGACAGGGGCTAGTCAGAAAGGCAAAAAAATTGACCAACTCAAAATCGATTGGAAACAATGTCAAATCGAAGGGCTCGACAAAATGAACCCAATGATGTCCATTTCGTAAAAATATGAGCTCATACGGAAAAGTTATTGTGAATCAAAGTCTCGTCAAACCTTGCAACAAGGTAGTTATTTTTAGGCAAAAAATTGTTCATCAAAATTAGTGTCAAAATGAAGAGCTCATTGCCATGGTCTCGACATCGCTCATTTCGTCAAAAATGGAGCACGTACACAAAGGATATGGCCAGTCAAACTTTTTAGTTGACCAAGTTGATCAGGTGGTACAGGTGATGATGTAATCATGATGTCAACATGTTGACGCAACAGATCTGTACTGTATGGACATGATGTGGAACAATCCTGGTGTGACATGTGGTATTCCATACAATAAGCTGGTAGCTGACGTGGACAACTGATTTGGAAGTTGATGATGACATGGACGGTAATGTGGACGGTGTCAGCAAAATCATATTTTTCCACGTGGCACTTATTCCTTCTCCCTAGCAGTTGCGCGATTTTGTTTGGTCTATCAAAATTTTTGGCGGGAGTTGAACCCCCGACTCCCATGTTGATAATCAACCGCCCTCGCCATTATACCACACAACATGTATCTATTCTAAGTCAGGTGCCGGTTTGTTTTGACATATTGAATGTTGAAATCAGTTAAAAATATAAAGGCCAGTGGGGGTCGAACTCCTATGCCCACCATCCAAAATGAATTGCCCACTGTTGCACCATGCAATGTGTTTAATAGTATATGTGGACAGGGTTTGTTATACTGAATTTAGAGCCTGAATTGTTAACTAATAACCAAATGGTTATTTAGTTAGGTTTTAAATTAAAGTAAAGACAAAACCAATCCTAAAGAGCCCAAGAATGCTAAAGGGGTAAGGTCTTAAAAACAAATTTAAATGTTTTTATAAGGGTTGTTAATTGTTTTACTTGAAAATGGGGAAATTAGTTTTGATTTTTCCTTAAGGTAAATGGCCAAAATATTTGGTTTTAACCAAATGGGGCCAAATTTTTGTATAAAAAAGGGATGAGAATGAAAAGGTGGGGTATTCAAGATTCAAACAAGCATTGATCTAGCTGATTTGGATCAAGCATGCATCCAAAAGACATCAAGGATTCAAATCAAGATCCAGGTGATATAATTTTTCACTACAACTTGAGAGAAGGATTGGAATTTTGGAACTCCGTACAAAAGGTTGTGCTTGAAGGCTTGTCATCTAAAGAATTTTCTCTTGCGTGGTTGTGGGGGAATTTTGCATGTGTACATCCAACGTTAGGTATAACCAAGGTGTTTTTGATACCTAGCTTTACTCTGGAATGATGAATTCATTTTTTGTAAACGAGGCAGGACACCTCTGTAAATGCTTTAAGAACTAGAACTCCATTTGTTGTTATTGTTGGAAGCACCTGTTCAGTGTGGATTTAGGAAGTGCTTGTAGGGCTTGAAACTTCCTAGTAGTGACAAATTTTTCTACGCAGTCAGAAGACCAAATGTTGTAAGTAGTTTGTAGGTTCAACATTAATGGCAATTTGATCACGCTTATTCAATAGATTCAGAGATGTAGCCCTGAGAGGTGAACTTCGTAATCAAATGTCTCTTGCTCTCTTGGTTTTACTTGGATGTTGATTATTGCTCTTTATTCTGCATTTTTAACTAAGTTAAATTGAGTAAGTGAAAAGGCACTAATCAGTGAGCTTAGTAAATTGATGGATTGAGTTTGCATATTGGATTGAAACCATTAATTAAAGAAATTGGCATAGATTTGGATTTGAGTAAGTTAAGTAACTATTTTAAAATCTGATTAAGTGAAGAACTTAGTTGAGTAAGCACACTTGTTAAATTTTTTCATATCAAATATACTAGCTTGCATGTCCTAGAAAGCTCCTGACATCTCATTGTTTTTATGGCACAGGAAGTGTAGAGATCTCCATTTTATGGGGATCCACTTGAATTCCTTCACTTGAGATAAAGTTCCCTACAACAATCCCTTGAGTCATCATCATGAAAAATATTCAATTATAGATTGTGTTTTTGACATCTTTTTTAAACCTTATCTAGATTGTTGACTGCCTCTTCATATGTTTCTCCATAGGTAGTGAAGTTATCCATGCAGATTTCTATGGAATCATGAGCATAATCTGAGAAGATACTTAACACTACCCTCTAAAAAGTGGCTAGGGCATTACATAGTCCAAAGAGAAGAATAAAATAGGCATATGTACCCCAAGGGCATGTAAATGTAGTTTTGTCCTAGTCCTCTGGAGCTATCTTTATTTGGTAGTAGCCACTAAATCCATCTAGGAAGGAGAAGTACATTTTACCTGCTAGGGAATCAAGTACTTGGTCAATGAAAGGTCATGGAAAGTGATCTCTTCTAGTTTTTTTGTTTAGTTCCCTATAGTCCACACATAGTCTCCATTTTTCTCCTTTCTTAGGGGCAATAACTAATGGTGACATCCATTAACTATCAGAAATAGGGTAAATGAAGCACGCATCAAGTAAATTTTGTAGATCAATCTTAACTATTTCTCTTAAGGAAAGGTTCATTATCCTTTGGGGCTATCTAATTAGCTTGAAACCATCATTTGTGTAGATCCTATGCATGCACATGCCTAGATCAATCCCCTTCATGTCATGGTAGTCCTATGTAAAGGTTGTTGTGTGTGTCTGCAACATAGTGTTTAGAGAATTTTGATTTTCTTCAATTAGTCCATTGTTGATGTTCAATGTTTTACCTAGCATGATTTTCAATATTTTGGATTCTGATTGTACAAAAGAGAGATCAAGTCCACTAATGTTTGGGACGCATTATTGTGGAAGAAGAGAATGGAAAAACTAGGATACTTCTTCTGATAAATTTGTACCAGTATAATATTTTGTAGTGGATCCTATAGACATGAAAGACAGTATTGTTGCTATAGGTCCCTATTGTAGTTATTTTATATGATGTGGTCAATTAATTTGTCCTCATCTTGGTTTTTCAATAAGAGGCTACGTTCAATAGTCATGAGATTTTGTAGGGAATAGTTGTCTTCTTCATCCAAGGTAGGCCATATAGTCTGCTCTAGATTTTCATGAGGTTCGGCTAGTGGATAGAGGACCAATTTCTTAGTCACAATTCCATTTAATATTATCATGTTCCCAGACCTACAACCTATGAATACATCAGTTGTTGCTAACCATGGTCTACCTAAAATAAGTGGATATCCTAAAAGGTTGACCTTTGGTTGTAAGACTATGAAGTCTATAGGATACTCCCATGAATCTAATGCGATGACTAAGTCCTCAATGATCCCCTCAGGGTTCATTGTTGACCTATCTACCAACTGTAAAATAGTTGGTGTAGGTCTAAGATTAACTAGTTGAAGTAGTTGCATTATCTCCATATTCATGACATTAACGGTTGTCCCTAAGTCAATCAAGGTGTTCTTGATAAGGGTCCCATTTATCTTAACATCCACTACTTGCCTTTTAGGGTCGATATATTTAGGGACAATTATATTCCCTAGCATAATATTAGCAAGGTGCCCTAGGACATGAACTGACTAAGGGTCCTTCCTCTTTTTCTCTTCTTTCTTAAGACAAAGGTCTCTTATTGCCTTGGTATAGATCAGGATATCCTTGATATCTTGAATGCGGGGAATTTTGATACCGGCATCCTTAAGTTGACCCAAAAGGTATGTCTCAACTTGGGTATGATGTTTTGGAATGGCTAGATCCTTAGGGAAAGGATCTCAACTTGAGATAGTCTACTTTACCTAAATTGACTGAGGCTCCAAAGGTGAATTGTCTAAATCTTTTGTTGTGGGTTCCTCATCTACCATCTCAGTGATTTGATGGGATGAAGGCCTAGCCAGTGGTTTCCATGACCTAAGGTGGACATCACTCACCTCTACCCTATAAGTGGGGTATTGTATAGCCTCGTTAGTATATACCTATTTGATAGGCTTGTTATTGGGGTTAGGTGCAGATTGGGAAAGTAATTGTGGTGCTCTTGGTGGATGATATGTTGGGTTTGATGTATTGGGTATGATGGTTTTTTATTGTGGCTGAGAAGGCAACAAAGGCCATTAGAAATTCATATTTTGGTGCTGCCACTACTGGCCCTTTGACCATTGTGGCTACCACTGATTTATTGCACTGGCCATTGAGGGTTGTAATTGGAACCTTGGAAAAAAAATTGTTGCCATACATTTGGTTGTTGTTGGTTCCAGTTTTACTAAGGGTTTTGGATGTTTGGCCAAGGTTGGTAATTCCATCTAGAGAAATTTTGATTACCAGCTAGAAATGATGTATTGAAATTTAGAGGGTCTTGTGGAATAAATTCTCTTGGTTTTCATGGCCTTCTTTGTGCAATATAGAATAACCATCCATATTCACCTTCCAATGGTTGAAAATTTGGTTTCTTTGATTTTTCTTCTATAATACTTTCCACCCTTTTACACTTGTAGTTCATTTTTCTTTGTCTGCAATTGGGGCAGTATTCAGTAAATATTGCTTCACCCTCCTCCTACTTCTTCTTGACATATAGAGTGTCCAACTGAGTAGCTAGATGAATTATAATATCTTCCTTCATGTTGGACAATAGGTTACTTAACTCCACTCTTGAAACCCCATTAGATGTCTTGCCAATGGTAGATTTTCTTACCCCTCTTGACCTTTTGGTAAAGGTCCTTGAATAGTTTCTACAAACCTTGCAGATATCTTCAAAGGGTAATTGAGGAACATTCCCTGCCCCAATAAGATTGAGGGTATCCATGCAATCATCCTTGTCTCCTCTTAAAAACACAAGCTTCAAGGATTCTTCAGAGGGTCTATTTTGTGGGTTTTTCTTCAAGAAGAATTGGAACCTTTCTACATAATCATCTAATGGTTCATCCTCTTTCTAATTCATTCTAAAAATGTCATTTCTTCTCCTCTCAACTCAACTACAATAGCCGTGATATCTTTTTAAGAAAAAAAATTCATGGTTTTCCAATCTGGAACATCTTTGCCCATCCCCATAAACCATCTCATGGTAGCATCCTTCAAAGTTTTATGAAATAGCTTGAGCCTATAAGTATCAGTTGTGTAGTCCTAGATCCTACATAGGACATCAAACTCAAACAATAATGTTTTTGGATCCTCAGTTACCAAACCATAGAAGACTAGAAATGTTGAAGGATGTATATTCTTTGGGACAGTAGCCCTCTCTTGGTTGGTAATGGGGAATTCAAAAGTCAGATGTTTTGTTGGATCATCCACTATTGCATCAACCATTGTTTGGAAGGTCCCCTTTGTGTTTGTAGTAGATGGTGAAATGGAAAGTTTTTCATGAATATCCTCACTCTGATCACCATGGTCACTGATATCCACTCTAGCTTGTTGGTTTGAGGGGAGAAATCTTCCCAAAGTGTCTCTTTTCCTCCGCATACAATAGGTATGAATTTGTATAGCAAAAACTCCTACACAATTTTAGTGAAATGTTCTTGTATTTGAAGGGATAAAACCTAATTATCCTAATATTGAAAGAAAATAAAGCTAAGAAATCTTGGAAATAACAAAAAATAATCTTTGAAAGTAGCACCATCCCTGAAAATGGCACCAAAAATGTTGTCAAGTCTCTACTAATGTCTAGTAAACTTGGTGGTAATCATACAATTCAAATGGAAAACCTAGTTGAACAACACACTTGAACCTTTCGAAAGACCTACATTGAATTATCAACCAAGGTTAGTAAGCTTGTGATAGTACTAGCACTGTATGTGCTTTCAAAGACTTAAGACTACCTAATTCATCCTAGTACAGGTTTTAAAATTTCTAAGAAATCATAAAATGGTATAATGGTAAAAGAAGTAATGTTGGCACTATTGCTATGGGTACCTACAATATAAGGTTGTAACTATTTATTGTCAATAAATGAATGTTGAAATTTAACTGGAACTGATAAATAAACCTACACTCTAGAGTACAACAAACTTAAGCAAACCAAGGCATATAAATGTGAAACAAGAATTGTTCATGAATAACTTGAGGAATCTAATTAACACACATTTATGAAATAATTGCTACAATAGAAGTAAATGTACAAAAAATGAAGTGAGGGATAGTTACCTTGAGTGGCCCTTGCTCAAGTGACTACCTACACTTATCTAACTCAAATCTAGCTCTTTAGATTAACACAAAAATAATAATTCAAAACCATTCATTGCATAACTCTAGAATATCACATAAGATTTTGTTGGGATATCTTATTCATGAAATCATGATTGAACAACAAACATTTTTTGAGTAGGAACAACAACTAACTAAAAATATTTGGTAACCATATATGTTGTTTGAACAAATTAACTCTCCTAATACCTCAAACACCGAGCCATACATATAAGCATGGAGGATTTTTTTAAAACAAGAAATCTAAACTAAAATCGTAAATCACTACTCCCTATATATATCAGAGCATGATAAAGACTAAGAAATCTTTAATTAAAAAAGAAAAAAGAGTCCACGTAGAACTAAGACTCTGTTGTAACAGAATTGGAATGTGGACTATTTGAATTAGTCGCATTGGACTCCTAACTACAACAAGGTTTTTTTCCTTCAAATATTTATTGGACGTTATAATGCTACACAATCATCTTCATTAAGTGCCTCCATGTTGTAGTTGTTGCACTTAGTTTATTTTGGAACCTCCCTTGCTTTGTTTTCTAGGATCTCCTTTGGTTGTGGGTTGCACCTTGCAGTTATTACGAGCTATAGTCTACCTCCTCTAGGCTGCAAAGAGTTAGTTCATAAAGCATGTACACAATACTAACAACCATAGCTAAGCACAAATATCCATTATAATTCATACATATCCACACATTAATTATGCAATAACCATTACATCATAACCATATTTCCATATATTTTAAATCGGGTTCAAGGTTGCATAATAAGCATAAAAGATATCATAGTGTAGGAATATGTATAAGATAAGTGTTTGAGAATGTTTATGAACTTGCACAAAAACATAAGAAAACTATCTAATGAGTAGACTCATCAATAAAAACCAATATAAGAACTCAAGGAAAAGTTACCATCCTTTTTATACCACATACAATAATCCAAAGTTCCTTTCAAATACCTAAAAAAAAATTCACTGCTTTCTCATGATTTTGCTCAGTATTAGCTTAACATTTGGCAACCAAACATATTGCATGCATAATATCAGGTCTAGAAGTAATTAATTACAATAATCCTCCAATTATAGACCTATAAAGAGTTTGATCAACCTTCAAAGACTCATCAACTTTGCTTAGGTGAGAAGCAGTGACCATAGGAGTACCTACTGGTTTGGAATCGTCCATGCCAAACATTTTCAGCATCTCCTTTACATACTTAGCTCGAGAAATAAAGATACCATCATCTAGCTGAACAATTTGAAGACCAAGGAAGAAAGACAACTCACCAATCATAGACATCTCAAACTCTGTTTGCATCACCTCTGCAAACTTCTTTTAGATATCATCATCTCCACCAAAGATGATGTCATCAACATATACAACCACAATAAAAAAGATTTCATCTTGAACCTTAATGTATAGATTACTATCTACAATACCTTTCTTGAATCCTTTATGAAGTAAGTACTTATCCAACCAATCATACCAAGCTCTAGGAGCTTGCTTGAGTCCACAAAAAATCATTCTTGAGCCTACACACCATATTCAGATTTTTTGATAAATAGAAACCAAATGGTTGCTCAATATACACCTCTTTCTCTAAATCACCATTCAATAATGCTAACTTGACATCCATTTGATAGACTTTGAAGTTATAATGAGAAAAAAAATCAAGAAACATCCTTATTGCCTTCATTCTAACTACCAGAGCAAAAGTCACTTCAAAATCAATACATTTAATTTGTGAATAGCCCTTGTAAACCAACCTCACATTGTTCCTAACAACTTCACCATATTCATTCATCTTGTTCTAAAACACCCACTTTGTTCCTATTATACTCTTATAAACTAGTCTGGGAACCAACTCTCATGGTTGGTTCTTTTCTATCTGGTCCAATTATTCTTCTATTTCCTTCAACCAACCTTCATCTTTGCTAGCATTTGCAATGTTCTTGGGCTCAACCTTTAACATTAAAAACAAATTCACTTGCTCACTTTCTCTTGCAATCATTCTCTTGGTTAGCACACCTTCATTCCTGTGTATTGTTGGATTCTCGGGAGCCTTCAGTAGTTCCAATTCCTTCTCTTCCTTCTCTTCTCCTTCTTCAATCTAGCTTGAGGTATATCAAATCCACAAACTTAAGGTTCTTGTGATATCCAACACAAGTCTTCATCTACTTTAAGGGTTGTTCTTTCAATCATCCTTCCCAATCTCTTATTGTAACACTTGTAGGCCTTGCTTCTGATAGAGTACCCAAGAAAGATCCTTTCATCACACCTTGAATCAAACTTTCCAAGCTCTTCTTCATCTCTTCTAATATAGCACTTTTTGCCAATGATTTTGAAGTATCTAACAGTGGGAGGCCTTCCATACCATAGCTTATAAGGGTTCTTAGTGCATTGACCCTCAATTGTAATTTGTTAAGCAAGTAAATAGCAGTATGAATTGCTTCCTTCCAATACATATAAAAAAAAATTGCATCTTTCATCATTGTTATATCCATCTCTTGCACGTTCCTATTCTTTCTCTCCACAACCCCATTCTATTGAGGAGTTCTAAGAGATGAAAGATGTATCCTAATACCACGATCTTCACAAAATATTTCAAATTCATTTGAAGTAAATTCACCCCCTCTATCTGATCTCAAGTATTTGATCTTAGCATCCATTTCATTCTCTACTTTTTCTTTAAATATTTTAAACTTATCAAAAGCTTCGAATTAATCTCTTAAAAATTGTAACCCAAGTCATTCTAGTGTAATCATCTATAAGAAACATGAAATACCTTTCACCTTGTTGACTTCTTTTTCTTGTAGGTCTACATAGGTTTGTGTGAATCAACTCTAGTGGTATTATAATAGAGCACTCCTTGATCTTGAAACTTGTCTTTGTTTGCTTTCCTATTTGACACTCCTTGTATAAAGTGTTTGTAGGCTTAGTTATATTAGGCATATCTCTTACTGCATGAGTAGAACTAATCTTTACCATATCGTCAAAATTGGTATGCCCATTCTCTTGTGCCACAACCAACACTCACCAAATTGAGCTAGTAAGCATATTCTTCCATTTTCCTCCTTTATATGATAGACATTTCCATTTGTTCTTATTCCTTCAACAACTAATTTTTCAGACCCTGCCTTTCTGATCTCACAACCATTCAAGTATGAAAAGTAAGATTGTATCCTTTGCTACACATCTAATTGGCATTGAGAAGAATATGCTTCAGACCTTTGACATAGAGAACATCCTCAATCCTATTCTTTCCATCAATTGTTATAGCACTCTTTCCACATATTTGTGTTGACTCATCACCACCAAACTTAATAGCTCCACCACTAACCTTCTTAAGATTAATGAACTTTCTCTTGTCACCAATCATATGGTTAGAGAAACCATTGTCAATCACCCAAGCATTTTCTTCTTCCTTTGAATGAAAGGCAGTCCACAAAACTATTGATCTTTCATTAACTTTATCGGCCTGTAAAGTACCGAACCTCTTGCATTCTCCAATATTGCTCTTTTTGTCTCGAGCTTTCAATGCCATGAAGAGAGTTTCATCATTCAAATCATTATTCTCATCTTTTGAGGAATAATTGCTTTCCTTGAAATAGAGACCTCTTTTAACCTTCTCTCTTTTTTAACCATCTTCAAATTCTTTATATGGACATTTAGATGAAAAATGGCCAATCCTTACACAATTAAAACACTTGAAATAACTCACCTTTGTATTTGTCAATGCATTTCTTCAATCTTCTTACAAAGTTTGCTTCTACTTCATCAAAATCATCATTTTGATCAGCTACTTCATCTTCAAACTTCTTATTGACTTTGAATGTTGCTTCTTTCTTTGGAACAACTTTGTCAAATCCTCTCATTTCAAAGGTTGTGAGAGCACCAAACACTTCATCTACTAAATACTTATCCAAATCCTTAGATTCTTCAATAGTAGACACCTTATGACTATAATATTTAGGAAGAGATCTCAAATTCTTCACAATCTCATCTTCTTTCACTTCTTCACCAAGACCTCTAATGCCAAAAACAACTTCATCCACCTGAAGCATGTAGCTAGCAATGTCTTCATCCTCGGGGTCTCAAATCTTCTTTTGAAGATCTACATCTTGGGTTGCTTCATTTTGTTATCTCCTTCATAGATGTTGCTCAAGTTTTCTCATACCTCTATAGAAGTGTTGCAACTGATCACCTTCAAAAGTTTTGAATCAGCTAACCCACACATGATAGCATTCTACACCTTGGCATTGTTCTCATATAGTCTAATCTTAGTTGGATATGTAGGAGAAGCAGAAGGAGAAATGTAACCATCTTTGATTGATTGTCAAATACCAAACCCTAGAGAGCTTAGATGGCCTTGCATTCTTACTTTCCAAAAGGTGTAGTTTGTCCCATCAAATCTAGGACCCTTATAAGATCCATCATGTGCCATCCTGGACCTTTCCTCAAGCAGTTAAGCTTTTTCAGAGGAACTTGGCTCTAATACCAATTGTTGAAGATACTTTGATAATAAGAGGGGTGAATTAGTATCTAATAAAACTTAACCCTTTCAAATATTAAACCCTTCAATAAAACTCAATTTCAAAATTTTAACAGGATCAACAACTTATGAACATATCAACAATACATAATCAAATCAACAACACACATGCACAAGATAACACTAGATTTATGTGAAAAACCTAAGAAGGGAAAAAACCACAGAGAGAAAACTCTCAATATAGAAGCTCACTACTTACAAAATTGCAATTTATTTTAAGGCTCACTACCCAAGGAAGCACACTACTCCTAGAAGGACTTACAACCTTAGGGAAAGATACAAAGGACTTATAGAACTAAGGAGCACAACCCTAGGAAAAAATATAAATCATAAGGACCTGATGAGATTCACTATCTTAAAGTAGGACACATGAATATTTAGGAGTTACAACATTTGTTAACACAACACTCTATTGAATGAGGCATTCAAGTTCATTTATCTTTTCTTCTCATAACTAATTTATTTATTTCATGCTCGCAAATCACCACACTCGCTCATCTTGCAACATAATTGTTCTTGCTTTTATATCCTTTGCAAGATCAGAAAACATCAATTAGGTCAACCAAAATAGAATATAAAAAATAATCTCAACAAGTCATCCCCAAAAACATAATGTAGTCCTATCCAGAAGATGAGAGGACCAAAAACAACTTATTACAACTTCCAATGTGATCCCAAACAATACACATAGTAGCACACATCAACCCAAGTCAAAAACAAGGAAACATGTAGCACATAACTAGACGACCCAAAAACATACTTTCAATTGAATTTACTCAATGTGATCCTCAACAAGATAGGTTAGGACCTAAAACTATCTTAACACAATCTCAAATACTAGCGTAAATGCCCAAGCATGTAGTGCAAGCAAGACAACAAGCCCTGTTAGCTAGATATCCACAAGTTACCCAAAAAACCAACTCAAGATAATATGCGACATAAAAGAGATCAACAACAGATGTGTAGATCACAAAGAGATATTCCTTGAAAATCCAACAATGCTTCCAAACACTTCTTTTACATTTTTCATGTCATCAACAACCACTGTAGACCAAACATAAATAGAATACTTCATCCCAAAAGCACAAAATACACAATCGTGAGATAGAGCATTATCAAACTAACTTGCAAAATAGTCCATTACATGAAAATTGAACTCAGATACTACACAAACACTAATAGCACACCCACCAAGCCACAAGAGAAAAAGCATCAAAGCGGGGAAATGCAGAGCATTTTTTGACTAGTCTAGACAACCAACAAAACTATCAACCTTTTGCAATAACCATAAACCTCCTCGGCAACACAAGTGACCTAAAACGATAGGATTGCAACATCCATAGAACACAAACACTAAATCCCAAACCACAATACCATATCTTCAACAACGGGGGAGTGCAAAGCATTCTCCTGAACAGTCTTCAAGGCAACTTCCAGAAGAAAAAAAACCTTCACCAACTTGTGGAGACCAAAACTTTCTTGTAGCAATGCATAATTCCTCAAGAACAATGGGAGAGAACATACAACATACTATAGACCATCAACAACATCTCTCCACTATTAGCATTACTTCTAATCTTCATCTTAAGCAACCATACACAATACAACTTTACATGACATCCAACTATGAACATTAGTAACATCAACATACACCAATGGCATATGTGCATCAATCTCACCAGTTGTTGAGAACCATTTCCAACAATCTCATCAATGATGTAACCAATGCCAAACATACAATAATCTCACCAAGTGTTGACATCAATGGCAACCGATGCTAGCATAAGTTATATTTATCAAGTTTCCACAATCCATCTTGCTTGTTTGTTTGAATCAGTTATATTGTTGTACCTATGAATTATTTCATAACTCTAATAGTTCCCTCATAGTAGCATTTTCTTTGCTTATCCATATGTTCCATCCTTCTAATTCAAAACAATCAACTTCACATCATGTGTGTAGACCTCAAACAAAATCTCTCAAAAATAATATTTTACATGTGCATAGTCCTAAGAATTAACTTTCCAAAAAATATTTAATATAAAATATTTTTGTATCATATTTTTTATTTATATTATAAAAAAGATTGTTTTATTACAAAAATTAAGACCTCTATTCAAGAAAATTAGGAGAAATAACAAACTAAGTGAAAAAAAATCAAAGTATTGCACTATACTTGGATTAATGCTCTTATTTTAACAAAAAATAATAATTTTGATTAATAGAAAAAGAGAAATGTGTTACAATCAAATGCTTAGTCTAATTTTTGTTAGTAAAAATTAAAAATTATTAATAATAAAATATTCAATAACAAATTATCAAAGATATATTGGAGTTAAAAATCTAATTCTAAGAAATTCTAGAAATATTTTATTTATATTAAATATTGCATGTGATAAAATGTGTTAAGTGTAAAATAATAGCAAAAAATATAAAAAAGATGAAAAATAGTCAAAAGTGAAATATTTTTTCTATTTTTTTTAAATTATAAAATGAATTGTTAAAAAAATTGCACAAATCACTAATTTGCATCATCTTTAAATTATTAACAACGTGTTCAATATAATTAATAGAAAGTGTTGAATGCTAAAAAATAATGATAATTATGATCCATTAAGGTTGAAAAATGGGATGTACGCTATTGTGCTTTCACCATATGAAAACATCAACATGCGCACATTTTTAATATATTGAACCATTTGAAGATTTAATTGTGCATTCTTTAAAAAATATAATATACAATATTTTTAATATAATATAAAATATTTTCCTCAACAAAAAATATAATATAAAATATTTTTAATATAATAAACATTATATTTTTTAATATACCTAATACTATGTTGGTTCAATTGAAGGTATGTTTCAATGATTTTTTTTTATCAAAATCATTTAATACGTGAATGGCACCATGTGGTCCACTATGGTGGTATAACATTAAATAGAAGGTCCTACAATCAAACATATTTTGAAGCCCTTTGAATAAGGAAAGTGTGTCAAAATGGACTTATTCTTCCTCTTATTGATATGATAGCTATGAACTATCATATCTATGAATTGGGAGCTACATGGTTTCCCCACATTCAATAACTCTAATTTAAAAGTGGTGGAGGTTTCAACAATCTAGTCTCTATGATGAAGTCATTCGTTATTAGATGTTATTTGACTTAGCATACATAATTTTTTACCACAATACTCATTTGGATTAAGGGAGAGGGGCTAACAATTGGTGGGATCTTATTGTTGGTATTGTTTCTTATGGTTATAGGATTTAGTCTTGAAATATATTTAATTTTATATTGTCAATAATTATTCCACATGTAAATAAAAAAAAATCAAATGTTTGTCAAGATGGACCCTTACATGATTGCATGAGAACTTATGAATGACATAAAAATCATAAAAGCATTCATTACCAAGTGTAATAAATATTTTTTTATTTTATACAAAACATCATAGCTATCCAAAAAAAGTGTCATTTAAAGTTGAATATAAGTAGTGTGTTATTTTGATAACAATAAAGAGTATTTGTGTTTAACTATTGGATCATTTAGTTTGCATATAAGTTATATTTTAAATAAGCATATGATGTTTTAATAACAAATGATATATATATATATATAATTTATTTATTGGGCGTTTCCTATTGGTGGATTCCACAACTAGAGATTTTGGGCACACTACGGTCGCGCGACTGTTAGTTGATTTGGACATCTCCAAGCCTCTTCCTGGAGATGTGGTTTTACTAGTGGAGGATAGACCATGGAAGCAACTCTTGGACTATGAGGGTCTCCCCTTTCGGTGTAGGAGGTGCTTTTCGGTGGGTCATTTGGCCTCTGCCTGTCCTCATGCTCGCCGCAAGGGCGCTGCGATTTGGTGGAAGGACGCTCTTTTTGATCATTTCACAGTTGGTTCTTCCTTGGAGGTTTCAAAGCTTTCTTCTGAGGAGGTTGACCCTTTGTCTGTTGCTCTTGTCCCTGATCGTTCTTCTTCTCAACCACCTTTGGACCTTTCTGCAGACACTGTTGTGCCTGTCCTTGCTGTCGATGCTCTGCGTGACCCTGTTCGCCCTTTGGTGGGTGCTGCTGCTGGTCCATTAGTGGGTTCGTTCCTTACTGCCTCGTTGCTTTCTCCCTCACTGCTTGTGGGCTCTTCGCCTGTGTTGGCTGAGGTTGAGCCGATTTCTCGTTCTGAGCCTCCTTAGACGGTGGTTCTTCGGAAGAGAAGTTCTGGGTCTACTTCTCGATCTCGGGCCCCTGTTGTCAGTCTTGACCCTTCGATGTCTGGGGCTACTTAATCTCTTTGTGTGTTCACAGCTATCTATCAACTTTGGTTTCCTTAGCTATCTGTCAACTGTTTCTGATTTTTCCTATAGTTCAAATTTTGCTTTGAACTATGTTGTTCTTTGGCCCCTTGGGCCCTTTGTGAAGGGTACAACACCCTCTTAATGTTGCTTAATTTTTCAAAAACAAATGACATTTTTTTGCTCAACTACTAGGGCTTCCATGATAATATTTTATTCATATATTTAAAAAATTATTTTAAAGACAACTCTCAAATTAAACGTATTGATGTGGCAATTTGATGATGAGTCACATCTCCAAACCTTAATTGTAGATAGATAAGATTTCATATAAAAAAATTAAAATGAAAATCTTATAAAAATTTATTTACTCGTAACATACAAACTTAGCCCACATAACAATTGAACCCTCTCCCCTATAGATTTGAAGAGGTTGCATACTTTTAAATATGACCTACCTTCCAAGGACTAGCAATTAGGGATTCAACTCATGGCGGTGTATTCAATCACCTAACAAAGTTATAGAGTTGGGATCACCTAATTTAGAACAATAAAATGATAATTTCATCTAGTAGGAAAAGATTTTTTCACTTTATTGAGAATCCAATTCCCATATGTGACAAAGCAACCCTTAAATATTAAAATGTTGAAATCGATCCATCATTTTGGTTGATAGAGCCTCATGTAAGATAGTAGTAGTGGAAGTTGAAGCAAAAAAAATACACACAACAAACACAAATTTAAGTCATCCATGAGTTATTTGGGTTAGATTTTTGGAAATGACTTTGTTAACCATTGGTCACCATGTTTATTTATTGCTTAAGTTTTGATAAATTCATAGAATTTTGATTTTATAAATTATTTATAATTTAAAAATAATAAGAATTGATGCAAAGAGAACTGAAAAAAATACAAAATAAATTTAAATCTTTCATACTTTGTAAATATTAACCCAAGCAATATTAAAAATATAGATTAATAAATTTGATGTAAAAAATAAATATTTTAATTCTAATAAACATTATAAAATATATAGAACTAATAAAATATAGAATAATCTTATAAAATTTATCACATGTATCCTCTAATAAAATATGGGTGATGCAAGTAATGAGACTTATTCTTAATTCTTTTGAGGGTATTAATGAGACGAATAAGAAACTCCTTATGGATACAAAGTTTAACTCCTTTTGAACATTAATATTGGATAACAATAGAATATTAAGAAACACAATTTATTTAATTTACAATTTATATCACATGGGCACAAAAATCAATATTACAAGATTCAGAAATCACAATTTAAAAATCAATATTACAAGATTCAAAAATCACAATTTAAAAATTCACATTGAATGTCATTTTAAAATTTAAAATTTGAGTTTGGATCCCCATAATAAAAATCTAATATTTTAATCAATTGAACTCGTCCCCTTAAACTTATAAAGACGTACAAATATTAACTACGATTAAGATAAAACAAGATCAGAGTCACCCCACATAAATCTGACAAAACAAACCATTTGATCAGATGTAGGTCATAAACTCCTACTCTTATAAGATAAAGTAACACCCTTCGCATATCTCCACCATCTCTTCTGTTAAGGAATAATATGTTACAAAAGCCATGCTCCAGCCCAATAAAAATAAAATAAAACAAAAATAAAAATATATTTTACCCTTCATATTTCTCTGCTTTACATCAATTAATTCATCAAAAATTAAATTTAAAAAATAACATATTTTCCATTTTTGGTCATAATGGCAAATGCATTCTTTTGCATGAGGGAATGGAGAATCGAACTTCAGATCGTTTCATTTTGTTGGTCCGTATAACTTGAAGAAACTTCCACCCAAAGACGCTGTATGGACTTTTTAATCATTATTAATTAGGATTTTGGAAAAATAATCCATATATATATCTATGTGTTTGTTTTAAATATTTTAATATATAATTTGTTTATAAATTATTTAAAATCAAAGCATTTAGTTTCCACATGTCATGATAATCAAGTGTCAACTATTTCTAGACTGGAACTGTGTCAATTTTTATATCATTTCAGATAATACTCCACGATCCACGATCCATCATCACGATGATATGCAAGCAATTTCATTTTGTTGGTCCGAACTTCCACCAAAACACACCGTATGCACTTTTTAATCATTATTATTTAGAACTTGGAAAAATAATCCATATACAACCTTTGACCCTAATGGCAACATAACGGTGTTTACTTGTGGATGCTACATCCTCTTCAATATAAAATTTCCATGCTAATGATATATTGAACAAATTACTAGAATTTTATTTTTGCATGTTATTTAAAATTTTGAATAAGACAAGAATTGATGCTAATGCAAAAATAAGAAATTTTAAAAAATAAAATATAAAATATATATATTTTTTTTCTTAGGCACATATAAATAGTCCTGTTTAGCCAAGCACTGTATATTTATTTATTTATTTTAAATTATTTGATGCGAGGCTTGGTCAATAGAAGTTTGATAGAAGTATTTATATGTGCCTATTGGTTATCCAATAACACCTATAATTGCTTTTACTAGTTTAATCTTTCCCCTGTTTGTAACCAGTTTTTTGATCGATATGATAATGGAGGAGTTTATTATCAAATTGAATAACTGAAGACCACATTACTTCAAAAAGAAAAAGAAAAATCATGAACACTAAAAAGTCTTCTATTCTTCTATCCTATTGTATTCTAAGCATTTCCTTCAACATATTTTCTTTTCCAATAAATCTTTGGGTAATCAACTAAGATGTTTTTATCCACAGACAAATTATGTTGCATGGTATATCACCCAGATATACTCAGAGCTCAAAATCAGCAGCAGAAAGTAAAGAAAATCTCAAATGTATCATCCCTCCAAATTATTTTGGAGACACCGAAGGAGAATTTACTATTTTAAGATTATAGACAAAAATAAAATTTCTTATCTTGGAACGATCGATTTGGTTAGAAGGCCTCATTTTGAATGGAAAATAACCATCCATGCCAATCCTACATAGGAACTTAAAAATGTTACTATGCATGTTGGGCCAAATACTCTTAATCCAAACTATCAGTTTTCCTAGGAAATGATTGCAGCTATTATAATTAGCCACAAGCTAAGTTGGGAATAATATTTATCTATCAATCTGCTTTGCAATAGTACTAACACTGGCTAGAATCTACAGCATCATTTCCAACTAAAAGAGCATTATGAGGCCTTTCAAAGAGGAAGATATATTTGAAGAACTCGATGCATGTAAATAAAATTTTGATCCTGTTCCTGTCGCACTAGAAGTCTCTTTTTCTAACAATTGTTAATAATGAAGCCATGAGTTTTAGAGTCCATAAGCAATTATATGCTCTTCTCTTGCACTTTAAGCGATCTACAAAATCAAAAAATTGCTTATCAGCTGTAAAATATTAGAAGCCATAACCATTTGGCCATCAACCTCCACCATTGTTATGCCCATTCCGCTAGCTGTGACCTCTGAATCTGTTAGGTGACAGGAGTGATTCATTGCTGGCAGAGTTCTGTAAACCAATACACTTCATAATTTGCAGGGACATCAGCTAAAGCTGGTCACTATCTTACTTTTGTTGCTCCAAAGGCAAGTCTTGCAACTCAGATGGTTGGAACAATGGGTGTGGCTCTGTCAGTTTGTACCATACTGGATCAAGTCACATCAGATAGATTAGGTCCTGGGAAAATGGAGCTTGGCCTCAAAATAGATGCACCTCTGTTTTAAGTACTGGCACTT
Organism: Sequoiadendron giganteum; assembly: GCA_007115665.2. Lineage (NCBI taxonomy): Eukaryota > Viridiplantae > Streptophyta > Pinopsida > Cupressales > Cupressaceae > Sequoiadendron > Sequoiadendron giganteum. The sequence continues at coordinate 534,436,789 of CM021106.1, forward strand.
GCTTTCTAAGCTAATGAGCTAAGGCAAAATCATCTACATCTGGAGCATGGTGAACCTAGAGTTGTAGTAGCTAATTTAAAACCAGTTAATGTCATTGTTTCTCATGTTCTTAAAACAGATTTTGACCAATGAACCACAGTACATTCCAACAAAACATTGAAGTAAGGTTGCATTATTGGTGAATGGGCTGGGTGCCACACCTTTTATGGAAATAATGATTGTAGCTAGAAAGTCAGTTGCTGAACACAACTAGACCAGGGTCTTGCTGTCCAACAGGTTTAGACAGGTTTCTTTATGACTTCTTTTGATATGGCAGGTTTTTCCTTATCTGTTATTAAGGTTGATTCAACAATTCTTCCATGCTTAGATGCTTACACGAAGGCACCTTACTGGCCTGTTGGAGTTCATGGACCTCACCTATCAATAACAATACATGTTCCTATGCCTACTCATCCTATGGAAGCAAATAAGACTCCTTATCAGCCATAAGATCGGACCGTGCAAGGTAAAGTTCTTGAAGTTTTTATCACGGCTAGTGTTCAGGAGCTTATTCAGCTTAAGGACACATTAAATGAGTGGGACAAGAGATTGAGATTGTGGGACCACAATGTGTAAAGAAGCAAGTGCATTTCTTGAGGATATGAAGAATTTATATCCTTTAAATGACATAATTGAGGCTGTAAACGAAGTTGGATTCACTCTTTGAATAGTTATGGTTGGCACAAGAGATACTATATGATATATTATGCAAAGCTGAATATACCAAGTTGAAGGAAAACTCTTCATCAAGCATCCTAGCCACACAATGGGATTGCTGAACTGGATGTTGCTGTAACTGCTGTGAGTATGGCGGTGTTGTCACAGGGTATCGAATGATGTTAGATACTCTGTTTCCTAAATCCCTTGCATTGCAAGAGAGGCTAGATGTAGGGGTTGATCCATTGATTACTTTGTTACATCTGAGGCAAGTCCACAGAATATGGAAGCTCAGGCTAGTTGGTTTACATATGTACCAGGTGATGTTCTTTCATCTGTTCCAGACACTGGTGCAAATGCAACAACAGCATGGTATGGGAAAGTGGCTAATGATATTGCAGACTATTAAGAGAAGGTTTTGTGAATCCATTTGGCTAAAGATTCAGGTTAAATGCTTACTTCTGAGTCCATTCTTAGAGATCAAGGCAGTTTGATGTGCACTTTAAGGTTTCTGAACACAATTGTTTGGATTCTTCAATCTGGAATAAGGGATTTATAGTTTACTGTAACTGGGTATAGTACATCGAATATTGTTCCTTACATATCCATGGCATGTCCATGCTATTAGGTTTAGAAGGAATTGATGATATATTGGCATTGAGAAAAAACTAAAGGAACTGGGAGAAAAAAAACATCCTGCTGTGTTGACTTCTATTGAACAACAATCAAAACAGTCTAATATATGGAAAAACTCCAGAGGCCTTGTATCTAAGTTGTATGCTAATAAAAATGAGGACAACAGGTGTCTTCTTAGTGCAAAGCTAGAGCATGTGGAATCTAAATAGAAAATCTGAAGCAAGCTTCAATGGAAAAGGAAGAGCAAGAGCATAACATGCTTCAGTTGATGTTGCAAGTAGAAAAGAAGCAAAGGCTTAGAGAGGATGCACATAGATTTGGAAAAAGATGCAGCTATACAATGACATGCTACATTTATCTGCTTGAGGTGAAGTTTGAAGAGATCATGAATAAAGTTATTATGACAGAAAGGAGGTCCACTATGGCAGAAAGCATGTTGGAAGCTATGCTGCAATCTCAACCTAGTCAGAAAACTCCAAAAAGAAGAACACGATATTCTCCACAGTTTGAAGAACCATAAAATTTATCCTTATAACAAAGTGGATACAAAAAAGGAGCAAATTAAGCACTTGAACAATTATTGGAAAGAAGGTGAGTACTCATGTCCTTGGATGAATTATAAAACATCTCTGACATGAAGAGCCAGAGAATTTCGAGCCCTCAAGTTTTATTCTGTGAGGATATAATGGGAACAGAGATTTGTGGGTGAACATAGCCGATGTATAATCACCACAATGCTTTATGTTCACTCATATGCTGCAGTAAGTATTCTCAACAAATGCATGTAGGTTTTTGGTGGTGGTAATGAAGGTTTGTGGTATGATAGTGTTGAAGTGTATGAACAGAAAGACAATGCCATGTGGAAATCCAAGAGTGATGGCCTTTGTACATAAGGTAAATGTCAATGATAGCCTTCAGTCCTTGAATGTGTACCACACGGGGGCAGTCTGGTTCACTTTCAATAAATCTATAAATTAGAATGGCTGCTCTGTTTCATCTAGAGAAGTTTCGATATTTGTTTTGAACCATTGATTTGTTTCAAGTGATGCATGGGCTAAGGTTGACAAAACCGTGTGTCCCTATGAATACTTGAATCTAAACTAAGATGATCTCACATAGGTATAAGAGATATCTGAATATCGCCTTGTCAAGCAACCATTGAAAATTCTATCAGGGACATAAGAGTTATATGGGTTTTAAGATTTTATTCAAATATTATAGGCCGTTGGCCCAGCAGCATATATTTCTTATTTGCTAAAGTGAACATGGAAGCCATATGCAGGAAACAAAAAAAATTACTTTTTTCGAGCCATGTATTTACACAAAAAATTACATTTTTTTATCTCCCTTCAGAGCTGATATTTACACAGCAAAACTCGTAATTCTTTTATTCCCCTTTGGAGTTCAAATGCAAATATTTATTATCATTCAGAGACAAGCAGAATGGCCTGCACATAACTAAATGTATTCCCTTATTCAGATTGAGCATATGAAGAAAAGGCAGGAAAATGAACAGATCTCATGTATTTGAGAAATCTGGGGCAGAATTATTTGATATAAAATGCAATTCTTCTGTGTGGAAAAATATCTTTGGACTGAGTTTATGAACAAGGCAGGTTAAAGGGTGTTGAAAAGGTTAGTATTAAATCTGGTGAAGGATTTGCAGGCAAATACAACACACCAAGGAATGAGCAATGGTGGGGGCAGGGTAGGATAAGGTCATTTGTCAACTTCCACACAAAAATACGCCAACATACACACTAGTCAATGCAAAAAGGGCAACCTAATCAGTGCAAGTCAAAACCAAATGAGAAAAAGGGATTGGTATGGGATTTTCACCATTACAATAGTGCATGGGTTTTTTAATGTTTCATTTAAGTTTATTTGCTCAGTGGCAGCATGTTTTCTGCAACAACTATGATGAATCTCAAGTTTTTAAATAAAAAAGATTTGCCTCATTTAGAAATTAAGGAGAAAGTTTCAAACCTTCATCAACACCATACAGAGCTCATTTAACCTGTGAGGTTTTCTCATAAGAAATTTAGGCAGCTAATGTGGGGGAAGCTAGTTAGATGAGACATTTAAGCTTTCTTTTATGTCTAATGGCAGCCATGTCATTGCGCTTTTGGTTCCACAAAATATAGGATCATGTGGAACCATGTCTATGCAAAGTGTTCTCTCAAACAGCACCAGCTGAGGAAAATATTGCAGCTTCCCTCTTGCAATCATTTACCCAAATGTTATATGGAATATACATGTTGTCCATAGGTTGATGTTGAATCATCTTGCAAAGATAGATAAAGTAGAATAAAATAAATAAGATAGGTGCAGCTCATACTTCTAAAAACGCCTAATAAAGATAGAATTAAAAAAAATCGTAACTGTATACAGAAATATGATATTATGTTTACCTGTGAGAAGCGTGTTCCTAATTCTAGCAGCAGAAACTGCAAAGGAAAATTAGAGAACTCATGCTATAGAACCTGTGATGAGCTTTGCATAAGATTATTTTAGTAGATTTTTAGTTAACATGATAGAATGACTTGTCCAATGGGATGCATTTAAGTGATAAAAGTAGAAATATTTTCAAAGTTGCGCTCAAATTCAATGGTCATGGGTTCAAGCCTCGGTTGGGTCAGGTAGCTTGCAGCCTTTGTGTCCCTGTTGAGCCCTCGTGCCCTAAATGATAGACATTGATAGATGCTATAAACCAATATAATCTCAAGGATGTTATCATTATCCATAGGGTTGTTTTTGAAAATGTAAATCTGAAGGTTGGTGTGTTAGGATAATTTAACAATCAAAGGGTTTTGCCTCCAACTACCTAGGTGAAAAGGGGTCAATACATTTCAAGAACCTCTCGATGAAAAGGGAGCCAATACCTCTCAAGAATCTCTACTATTGAGGGGCCCCTGTGCACAACAGAGCCAAAATTCATTATCTTTGTTAATAACTCAAATTCTGGGAAGCCATGTCTGTCAACTTGTGATCTATAAATTATCTCTAATGTTAAGGAACTGAAATACATTATACCACCTATTCAAAAATCTAGGTTCTACAAACACTGTGATGTACATAGATATATAGAAGTTTAGAAACATTAAAATCAGCGTGGTTAAAAAAAGTCCTTATGATTTAAATCTACAATGCTAGGGCCAATTGTGAGCGCTGATGGAGGAATTACTCCATTCAACTATAATTTTATAAAAATTATCACCATATTATGAAAGTTATAGCTTAACATTATAAGGCCCCAGCGCACAGATTAGGAAAAGCCTTTAAGCTATGTTCAGCCAAGGTTTAGGTTCAAATCTGGTTGGACTTATATTGGGCTTCAATGGGGACGTCTGCAGGCCCTGTTATCATGCTGCAAACTTACGGGTAATCTCCCAAGGTATAAAAATTTGAGCAACTGCAAATTTCAAAATCTTTAACTCGAAATTAGTAGATATTGTTTTAAGAAATATAATTCTAGATGGTGCTAGGAGCCATATATTTGCAATTGCTGCTCATAGATTTAACGATGGTATCTGACAAATTGCATTATCTGCAGGGTTAAAATTATTTACTGGTAAATTGATATGTAGAACCCTAAAAACAGATGCAGAGGCAAAGAAACAGTTTTTTCCAGAAATTGTTTCACTGTACAATTCTCTTAAACTCTCTGAGCAGTCCCTGCTAAGAGGAACACAATTTGAAGTTCAGTTTGACCTCGCTAGTTTAGACAGTTCTACTTAATATGCATTTAAAAAAATTGAAAATCAAAATAAATAAGATAGTTGATTGATCCACTACTAGTGGTGATCGATTTTAACTACTAAAGAGAGATAAGCAACTGATTGGGTAGACTATCTGATATTTTTCATCTTAAATTCCAAACTCAAAACCAAATACTTTGAATTTGAGTCTCAACCAAAAATAAAACAAACTTTTTGTAAGGGACTTATTTTTAGGACTTTATACTGTTAGTGAAGCGTGTAAGATACACACAGACAACAGACTGCGAAAAATGCAAAAACTTACCTGAATAAATTCTTCCCTAATAATTATTCAGTGGTTAATACAAACAAATAGCCTTAAAACAAAATGCAAAGCAGAAAGATCTCGCCAAGTAACAAAACCCGGTATGATAGTCTCACTTCTGCTGCTCTGCATATCCCGAAGTAGGGTTTGCCCTCCCCAATTAACAGTTACCTAGAATAGAGTGCCCAATAATTCCAACAGAAGCTGTCTATTTGTCAGAAAATTCGAACTAAGCATATTTCAATATATCTCAGAGTGGGCACTCTTCATAACTCGATGAAAACCCTTTGATATGAAATTTTTAAAAATTTGTCCGAATCCTAATCTACAAAATCAAAAACGTGATATGGATGATTGAAGAATAAAAACACCACGCCATTTGGGTTTTACGTAGATCCAGAGCAAGAAAATGACGAATCCACTAAATAAAAAACTGGTTCCTAACATTTCATAATTTATAAACATTTATTCCAACGAGAAAAATGAAAAAAAGGTATTGTACCTGCTGCTTCCATCAAATTGCAGAGAAAGAAATTGTATTATCATTCTCCACAACTGAAATGGGGTCTGGTAGAAATCGTAAATAGAAATGCATCTTTTATCTCGTCTAGATCTTCTCCAGATTCCCCATTCCATTTATAGCCTAATGATGTGCCGCAAATCCTAGATAATCCATAGCAAGGAAACAATCTGGAGATCTACGACATGTGACTTACCACATATATGAATAAATGGTGCAATCACAGGAAATTTGAATCCCGCTTTTGCGGGCTTCAAAGAAGAACAAAAGATAATTACTGCGCATTGCAAAGAAAAGGGTTTAGAAGAAACCAACAACTAAATAAAGGAGGAGATCGGCTGCTTGTGCGCCTTTGACTACTTGTCCTTCCTCTCGCCTGATGCATCTACCCGAACCCGCCCCGCCTAGACGTAGAAGGTAAAGGTCCTAAAGTGGGATGGGCTGACGTGTTCTGTACTAAGAGGAGGCCGTAAATTCAAATGGCCCCACCCCTTATAATAGTAGTTTAGTTTTTTTTTGTATTGAAGTAATACCTATTACTAGAGAATAAAGAATAGATTGTACAGACAATAATAATAAACTTTATTTAAATATGACTCGCAAGAAATTTATATAAATGAGATTAATTTTTAATTCTTTATCAACATTAATAAGATTAATAATACACTCCAAGATCATTTAGATAATATATAACTTAATTATTCAGATTACATCATATTAACACTAAAAAACAACAATAAAAGATTAAAAATTATAACTAAAAAATTTCACATTAAATATTATTTTGAAATTTGAATTAAGATCTCCACAATAAAAACTTTACCATTTTAATCAATTGAAATCATCCTTACATTAAAATAACAACTTACAAAATATAGAGCACTTTTGCTTATCCTTCACAAAGACGTACAAATATTAACTACGGTTGAGATAAAATAAGATTACACACACCCCACACCCTTCTCATATTAAGCGGCCCCTCCAAATGTTTTGCCTTGGCATTTTGCCATTTCAATATATTCAGCCACGCAGGCTGTGATTTTCTCCACCATCTCTCCTTGGTCACTGAAACAGTAAAGGAATAATATGTTACGAAAGCCATGCTCCAGCCCAATAAAAATAAAATAAAATAAAACTTAAAATGCATTTTACCCTTCGCTAATAAATCCTTCCAGGAGGGAAACCCAACGCAGAGCGTCTTTCCATTTCTCAAGCGTTCGACTATCGAATTTGCCAGCCTGTTTATGCATTTGGAAAGCTCTGACATACACTCCATTCTTGTACTCCATTCGAACGTCAGAAGGTCGGATTTCCCAAAACACGGGGACAATTGGAACCCCTGTTTTAGAGATCAAAAGTAATTCATCAAGGCACCACTCGGATTGAGCATAGTTAGGAGACAGGATTACAATATGAACTGACGCAGTGCGTATTGCGCAAGTTATAGCTTGAGGTATGTATTGCCCTGCTCGTAGAGATTTTTTGTCCAAAAACACTTTAAATCCTCTATTCTGAAGATTATGATATAAGATACTTGCAAGAAATTGCTTTGTGTCCTTTCCGCAGTGATTAATGAAAATCTGATATGCAGGAATGGGAACAAGATAATGGATAGAGGGACTGACATCAGATAGCGGGGATGGAGAATGGGAAGAAATGATATTTCCCATGGTAGAAAAGATGCTTAGGAAAATGGGAAAAAGTTTATAGCCGTCGTCCGTATAAATAGGCTTTTTAAGGATTGGAAATTTGGAACACCCAATTGAAGAAAAAATCCATGTAAAAAGCCACGTTCTTAATGAATAGTGGGCGGTTGGCCGAAAATGTCATATTCCTAAAGAAAAGCCAGCGCAGCTCAATGTAAGAAAAATATCGGTGGAAAATGTGACTTGAAAAATATCGGTGGAAAATGTCACTTTTTGAATGAAAAGTTCGGTAGCACTCTTCAAAACGAGGGATTTCAATTCAGAATAAAATAATATTTTTCACTGTTTAAATAAGAAGTTTGTACAGCTTAAAACAAAGAGTAATTTCAATTCAGAGATAATATTTTCTATTGTTTAAATGAAAAGTCAGTAGGGATCTCATTTCAGAATAAGATAATATTTTTCATTTTTTAAATGAAAAGTTAGTATTACTCAAAGCAAAAACGGATCTCAAGTCTGATTAAGATAATATTTTCCACTATTTCAATGAAAAGTTAGTAGGGATCTCATTTCAGAGTAAGATAATATTTTCTATTTTTTAAATGAAAAGTTAGTATTATTCAAAATAAAGAGAGATCTCAAGTCTGACTAAGATAATATTTTCCACTGTTTAAATGAAAAGTTAGTAAGGATCTCATTTCAGAATAAGATAATATTTTCCATTTTTTAAATGAAAAATTTGTACTGCACAAAACAAAGAGTGCTCTATGATCAGAATAAGATAATATTTTTCATTTTTTAATGAAAAGTTAGTCCAAAACAAAAAGGGATTTCAACTCAAAATAAGATAATAGAAAACAAAATATATAAGTTAAAAATATCACAGCCTTCAACAAAAGGAACCCCAATCCAGAAAAAAATATATATATAAAAGAAAAATGTCAACACCCTTAGTCAAAAGGAAACACCAGTTCAGAATTAAATAATAGAAAACATATAACAGTAACTACTTCAGACTGAATAAACTTTTCGTTTCCATTTTTTTCCTCTGATCTTTTCTGCCAAGTTGCCAGCATAGAGGTGTCACATTTACCTTTATACAAATATATATTTGAGAGCCAATTAACTAGGTGAAAGAATTCTAGGCAATCTAAAACTAAATATAAGGTTGAAAAATATACCTATCTTCCCCCAGCTAGGAAGTCGTCTCATCAGACGTAGTAGTGGAAAAGCTTGATAATATTTGTTTAAAATATATCTTTTGTCTTTTTATTCCAAATACAATAAATTCATATTTTATACAAGAATTAGTATTTATACTATATAAATATTAATTTTAGTTAATTTTTTATTTCAATTGTATTAATTTAACATTGAGTTAGTATATTTTATGTAAGAATTAACATCTAAATTATGTCTTATTTAATTTTAAGTCTTTATTTCTTAGTGGCATGGAGTCAATCTTCATCTTTATTATTTCTTATAACTAAATTTATGAATCAACTAAATTAACTTTCAATTAGTTTTAGAAAATTAGATTAAATTAGATAAGTTTTTATCTCATTTTAATAATTCTAGAAGGGAATTTTGACATTTATGTTATTGGTAAAGGGTGGTTTTAAAAAGTACTAGAAGAGTTTGTTGTGCTAGGCGAGAAATGTGACTAGCTTAACACCTTTTATATCAACCAAACCTTTCGACCAACTTAACAATTTTGAACAAGTTAGAAGACATCCCCAAAAAAAAAAAGCGTATATTTGTCCTTATGATCTTATTTGTTGATGCAAATCTTTTGGATGCTCAAGTGATTGAATATTGAGTGAATAGCAATGATATCCAATAATCTCTGGAATGAGCTAAAAATATATATTTTAAAATATACAACACCTTAATATTGAAACTTGAGTATTGCATGCTTGAGTTGGCACATGAGGGGAAATTAGGTTGGGCCCATTATAAAAAAATAAATTTAGTTCAATTTAAGAATAAAAGTCACAAATACAATTTTGAACCAAGGTTAGAATCATAAATTTTAGTTTTAAATTAAAATAAGGAATAACAAAGATGAAGATTAACTCCACACTACTAAGAGACAAGTACTTAGAATTAAATAAAATATAATTTAGATGTTAATTCTTACATAAAACATACTAATTCAATGTTTAATTATGTCGAGAGGTATTCTAAAATTGTATATGAATGTGAAAGATCCGTGTACATAAAAATAATTACATTGAGAGGCATAACCCTATAGTGGCAACAAAGTTGCCTAAAGGAGGTCAAAACAATTAATGCAAGAAAAAAAAAATCAACTACTAATTGACTTGATTCTTATCTATTTCAAAAGTTGAAACTACCAACATGGATAAAATGCAACAATGTATATTTTTTCGTTAAATTTAACTATGATTGATGCCTTATATAGGCAATCACCTTTTACACAAGTCATGAGCCTATGTAATGGGTCACACCCACTACTCAAGCAATGAGAAATTGCAAAAGATGTCATCTCATTAAAGACCAAAATTTGTTCATTCTTAGGGAAGTCTTGATCCTCTTTCTAAGGTGTAGAAGGCTTCAAAGGGTGATATGACCTATTAATTAAATCAAAATTTAATTTAATTTCATTTCATTTTGTTTTATTGCATATCAGATAATTATTGAAGTGTTGTTTACAACTTTGTGTTTTTCTAATCGAATCTCATCACATGTGGCCTCGTGAATCCCTTTTAAGGGTTCAGGGTTTGATGTGTTTAAAACATTTAAAGAGCAAGCCTCCCCTTTCATATTTTTGGGAAAAATGTAAGATCTATGTATGTTTTTGAATTGAATTGGGTGATTCGATCTAGTGGTTGTGTCAATCGATAAGCGGGAGAAATTAGTGAGTTTGAATTTTTTGAGGTTTTTCCAATTTGATCACCTTATTAGATCCATCAAGTGGCATTTTTATTTCAAAAATAAAAAGAATAAGATATGGCTAAATTCTTCTTTGTGATTTTTCTGTGAATCTCACAAATTTAGAGTTTATTGTAGTTTAATTTGAAATTTATATAAGAAAATAAAAGGCCTTATTGAAGGGTAGAAGCTTGTTTGTTTTAGTTTAAAAATAAGATACAAACTATCAAATTTAAGATCATTAGTGTTTTTTATTCCAAGATTTGATTATATTCCCTAAATTAGAGAGCTTACTGAACTATAGAAGCCCCTAAATATTTAAAATAAGCCCTTAAATTTTTATTTTTTTAACATACTCAACTTATAAAGCAATAATTACTTAATGAATTAATTAAAAAATAACTGTGTAAAAGTACAAAGTTATGTCACACTTTTATAAAGGAAATGACCAACACTGATCTAACTTTTAAACTTCAATCACTAGAAAGTGGCATATATTTTTTTAATTTTGAAATGATGTAAACTAATAAAATGTGTATTTTTTAGTATATTTTATGTTTGTATTTTTTATTTTTTTTAAATAAAAAATTATTTGAATATAGTTTTTTTTATAAATTAACATTATAATTTAGTTGCTATAAAATGTTGAAAAAATAACGCTACATGAGACGTTAGGTTTTATATAGTAATTATTTTTTTTTCCTTCAAATTTTTTGTGTATATTTATAACTAGAAACTTTAGGGCATGGATATTGTTTTTGCAATTTTAATAAATATATATTTTTTTAAAAATATTTAAATGTGGGTGAATTAAAATACTATTGTTTGTAGTCGACGTCAACTTTTATATTAAATATTTATCTAAAATAAAAACAAATTATGCTATCTTATTCTTGATTCTTTTATTAGGGCATCATATTTTTTAATTTTTTTTAATAAGTTTTAGTATTTTTCTTGGCATGGTAATCAACCTAATATTTTTGTGTTGATAACCTACTTTTACTAAAAAATAAAAATAAAATAAAAATAATAATTGAACTATTAAAATAAATATATATTTTAAAACTACACTTAAATGGATCTACAAAAGGGTATTTTTACATTTAAAAAAAATGTTATTTATATGAGTAGGAGATGTTGAAATATTAAATTTTTATAATAAATTAACCTTAAAGTGGTACTACATATGCATTTAGCCAACAATTTTAGTTGGAAAAGTTGTGGAAGTATTTAACTTATTTATAATGAATTTTACTAGATCATATGTTTGACCAAAATTGATTTTTAGTTATAAATACTAAAATTCACTTGTGTTGATAAGTTGGCCAAAAGTGTGACACAACTTTGTACTTTTACCCAATTACCACATGCTAAAATCTGATAGTAAAAAAAATTAACTTTCATAAAACATTCATTTAACATGATCCATAATAAAATGAATACTACAACTTTGAATTTGTAATGTAATAATTACAAATTGGAAAATAAGATAACCTTCTCTTTTACATATTTACATAAATGAATTGTATTTAAAAATAACAAGTTTATAATACACAGTAAGTTTTATAAAGTCTTCCATATATGGATATCTGCATCTATCTCACAAGTTTCAATGAAGTCATCCACAAGGGGGAGAGCATCACCTAAGTTTTTTACCTCCAACCATAGACCAACAATGCCCCACACACCTTCCATCTGGAAGTGGCCCTACCCTTCATGAAGAGTATAGACAAAGGAAACCAACAAATATATGTTATCGTTCCAGTGGTGTGTCCTACATAACCAATTGACCATATAACTTTAGACAACTTCTAACTAAGTATGACCAATTTGACTGGATTATGCAATCTAGAACACTGTGAACTGAATAATGCAAATAGAGATTTTTACATTACTTTGGGTAATGTTTTACAATAAAATAAACACTTCCATAGGAAATGTAGTCGTGAGTTTACACACCTCTAGCTCGACTTGGAAACAACCTTTCACCTAAGGTTAAACACATCGTTGACTTGTAGACTATTATCTAACTTTTCACATGGATTTAAGAAATAAAAATGTATAACTAAATATATGGCCGATAAATTACTAAGGTCATGGAAACATAATCCTAACAATGAACATCCATTTATCGCGTACTTGCAATATCTCGAATCCTGACTACTACAACTTCTTGATAAGGTTTTGCATTTATTTCCAAGAGTGAAATACTCTCCTATTTTTGTACACAATACTTTTAGAATTATTTTACAAGTTATAGTATTTTCAAATAATGACACTAACTGGTGACTCTTTATCTTTCACTTGAGTTCTTATCAACTCATAACAAGAAAAATAAGAGTTTCATGAACACTAATATCAAAATACTTCATAAATAATTCTAGGTTTTCTATATTTTCCTCTTCATTCTTCGTACAAGAACACATTTTATAATGCTGATAAATATACAACATATTTTCAAATTCTTTTGCAAGAATAAGTACATAACTTGATGTTTAAACCTTTTTAATAACTTTGAATAAATTAATCTAATTTCTTTTAGTCAAAATATCAATGTAAGCTTTAAGCTTATCATACAAATTTATAAATATATTACAAAATATATTTTACATGTTATAATATATTACATAATATATATGGGTTAGTGCAAGATCATGGGGGTCCAAACTATGTCCTTAAATGGGAATAAAAATTCAGAAAAACAAAGTTAAGCAACTTGACATAAAAAATTGAATAGGTTATTAACATAGTTTGAAAAATATGTAAAAATAGAATTTGTAGCAAATTGAATGTAGTTTCTAAGATACTAGTCTTTTTTTGGAAAAAGTTAAATCTATTTGGTAAAAAATTGAAATTTCAATGCAGTAGTAATACATTTTTAGGAAAAAGATAAAAAACACGTGTACATTTGACCAACCTAAGTACAAGAAAAAATAATTTTTTTTTGAAAATTTCAATATGAATAAAGGACACATGCCAGATGTGTTGCATTTTTTTGCAATTAAATAATTAATTATGTTTTTTTATTAGAAATTTTTAAAAATATTAAAACTTGTTTGTCTGACCACTATAACTTGGTCAAAAATTTATGAAATTCAATTTTATTTTTTATCCTATAGTATGGGAAGCATAGAATGTGACATATCTTTCAAATTTGAAAAATGTGAAATAGTTTGAAAATTATAGATGTTTTTCAACCAACCTATCAATTAGGACTTTAGTCATAATGCATGTAGAAAATCAATAATAATTATCTATTAAATTCAAAATAAGGCATATCTTATATTGGTGGAAAGCTGGCAATTTTCTCAATAAACCCTTTTCGTTTCATCAAATTTGGATTAAAAAATAGTCGTCAACCATAAGGGTGAAATCTAGAAAACTAAGGAAATTTTCTAAACATGTTTTTGTAGTTGACTTTCCAAGTATGACACCCCCAAGCCAAATCCCAAGGCAACCCCAAGGAAAATGCTGAGGTTGTTGATTTTGTTAGAAAAATGGATATTTGTTTCAATCAAGTACTCGTTTAGGATATACATTTGTAACATATATGTACATTACCTTTAAATTGTATTTAAAATATTTTATATTATTGATATATAATAAATATATTATATGTATTAATATATAGTATATTATCTTATATATACTACATATATATTATGTACTATATATAGAGTGAGAGAGAGAAAGGGGGAGTGAGAGAGAGTTATCTAGGTAGGGTGGGAGGGAGAGACCTAAGAGATAGAGGGATAGAGGGAGGGAGAGAACAAAGAGAGAAAGGGAGTGATAGAGAGTTATCTAAGTAGGGTTGGAGGAAGAGACCTGAGAGAGGGAAAGAGAGAAATTTATCTAGGTAGGGTGGGAGAGAGACTTAAGAGAGAGAGGGGACTAGGAGGGATAGTGGGAGGGATAGACTTGAGAGGGAGATGAGAGGGAGGGAGAGAGAGTTTTCTAGGTAGGGTGGGAGGGATAGAGGGAGGGAGAGACTTGAGAGAGAGAGAGGGAATTATTTAGTTAGGGTGGGAGGGAGAGACCTGAGAGAGAGAGGGGGTTGGAGGGAAGGAGGGAGGGAGAATCCTAAGAGAGAGAGGGAAGGAAGGAGGGATAGAGAGAGAGGGACAAAGAGACAAAGGGAGGGATAAAGGGAGAGACTTAAGAAAGAGAGGGGGTGGGAGGGATAGAGGGAGAGACTTAAGAGAGAGAAGGGGTGGGGGGATAGAGGGAGGGAGAGACTTGAGAGGGAGGGAGGGATGGACATATAGACATAGAGAGAGGGATGGAGGGATGGAGAAGGGAGGGAGGGACGGGGAGAGAGGTGGAGTGAGAGAGAGGGGGGTGGGAGGGATAGAGGGAGGGAGAGACCTAAGAGAGAGAGAGAGATGGAGTTATCTAGTTAGGGTGGGAGGGAGAGACCTAAGAGAGAGAGGGGGGTTGGAGGGATAGAGGGTGGGAAGAAGGGATAGAGAGAGAGGGATGGAGGAAGGGATGGATGAATAAAGAGAGATGAACAGAGGGACAAAGGAACAAAGAGACCTAACAAAGAGGATGGAAAAATAAAGAGAGAGAGGGATGAAGGGATGGAGGGAGAGACCTAACAAAGAGAGAGTGGGTGGGAGGGATAGAGGGAGGGAGAGACTAGAGAGAGAGTGTGTAGCAACCTTCATTTATAAAAGTTAGCAAATTACACATATTACACATAAGAACTTCATATGACATGACATGTGTCCAATAAACAAAAGAAGAGACAAGGAATTACATTATTTAATAAATTTTAGAGTACATATGTTGATAACATGGCAGTTCACATATAGGAACATGTTCCTTACAATGGACCACATGGTTGAGAACAAGATTATACAATGATCCTTGACAAGGACCTTCCTGACATGATTCTTGCGACATTTAAATACTTCGATCATATCAAGGGTGAGAACATTGTTGGAGCGTGTTTCCACCCTACCATTAAGTGTTTCACTTCCTCAAAATTCTTCTTGAAAGAAGAATACTCGACCCAACTTGAGAAAAAATAGCAATACAAATCTGATAGGAGTAATGGAATTGTGAAGTGAAATAACTACATCTAATGATAATAAGAATTTTAAACACAACAAAGAACTCTCTGAATAGCATAATTTCAATCACATAAAGCAACATATATTTTCATCTTTAATGTCATTAAGTCAACATAACTAGACACAGTATGTAACAACTAGCTATAATAGAGATTTTTTTAAAAATATATATTAATGTAAGAATCATTCTACCATTATAAAGAAATAACCCATTACTGCATAACTTTAAAATAATTTGAATTTCAACATCTTGGTTCAAAAATTTGCATTGATACATAAATCCAGTAAATTTTCTCACCACCCAACCTTATTGACATCCTAAAGCCACGTGGACTCTAGAAAAACCCTCGAGCAAAGAAGGGACTACCAATAAACTTAATTTATTAATGATAGCCAAATTATCTAAGTGCTTGAAAAAATAGTGGGTATGCAACCCTTTGTAGGATTTAAACTCCCACACACTTCTTCTTCTCCACCTGTTTTTGTCTCTACTCATGTGCTCCCTGCTCCTGCCCATTGTCGAGGCACTTGTGCCTACTTCTCCACATTTTTTTGTCTCTACTCGCATGCTCACTGCTCCTGGCCCTATCCAGGAGGATGTCCTTGCACCGACCATGGTTGTGGAGGATACTCTTATTGCAAAACAGGAACCTCCTGTCTCTTCTCAGGTTGCAGCTTCTGGTGCCTAGAGCCAACATAACTGGCTTGCTTGTGAATGCAAGCATAGGAGAGAAGCATGAATCCTATTTTTGCACCTTCTTTCCTGCTATGTCTCTTCCTTTTGCTCCTTTTACTTCAATTCCAATTACATATCTTTTGCTTCCAGCTCCCTCGATGGGTGCTGATGATCCTCACCCCAAAAGGGTGCAGGTATTCACTGCTCCTTCCGTGGAGCCTCCTCTTTTGATTTCCCTCTTGGACATCCCTCCCTTTTCCTAACCCATAGACATGTTGAACATGATGATACCACAATGTTTGTTGTGGCTCTATCTTCTCCCTCCTTTGCCTCCACTTCTTTCGTGGGGATCCAACATCATCCGCTGAAGTACAAGCTAGAGGGTGACCTCACTTCGAGTGGTGGTTAGAAGAAGGGTTCACCTTCTTTGGAGCTAGTCTTGTTTTGGATTGTGTCATCCTTGTGATAGAGGTGACCCTTTTATCCCTTGAGTTTGTCACTACCCCTCTCAACGAGGTCGACAGTGGATCTTGGGCACCTCCTTCTTTTCCCACCCGATTAACACATGGCACTCTAGTGAAGTGCATGTTTAACTTGATGGATGATATCCTGGCTCTGTCCTCGATCTTTGTGAAATTGATGACCTTTACCTCACAAGAGCTTAGTAAAGAAGACCTTGAGGGGCCTTCTTCCTTGGCCCTTGTTGTAGGAGATTTAAAGGGTACTGCCCTTGCTATCTTGCCCTTGTAGGACCATCCTCCCTCCCCCTATAATGATCTAGATTGGGAGTAGGATGACCTCCTAGTCGATGAGGAGTAGGGTGGTACCTCTTCTTTACTTGTAGATTAGATTTGTGTGTGTTTGTTTTCCCCCATGCTTGATTTTATGTGTTTGTTATTGTAGACATGCAAAACTAACATCATGCATCATGCATTCCGCTCTAATTAACATTAATTTCTTCTATTAATCAATTAAAATATTTTATTGATTAAATCCCTAATATTCATCAGACTTAATTAAATAAATCAAATTATTTCAATAAGTCCTAAGTTCTTCTTATTTGATTTGATAAATCAAACTTATTTAAATCAAATATCAAATCCCTAAAATCCCCTAAGTTAATTAATCTAAATTAATTAACTTCTAATCATAATTACCATTCTCTAGCTTTTGACTCAACTAGAGTCAAATCTAAACTCCTAACTAACCCACCCACTTGCACTAATAAATCAATTTATTTGATTTATTAAAAAAACTTATTTTCCCTCAATAACTCTCATCTTTGACTTTTTTGGATAAAGATAATTCCGCCCAAAACCCTCAACAACATGCATTTATTGACATTTTTCAAATTTGAATGGGCACATTGGCCAAAACTTGCACAAGCTTTGGCCAATCCCATTGTGACAAGTGTCTCTATCCTATTGGATGGGATTTAGTCCCACATTGCCTAATCTTGGCCTCTTTTCTCTCAAGTTCTCCTATGAATGCAAAGCATCTTCTCTCATTCAACATCTACATTTTGAATGCATCTAAACTATAGGCAACTTGAGCTCATAGCAACTCATTGTTTATTTCATTTAGCTTGGAAAGGGGTTGGGAAAGGGATCTCTCACATCTTCATGGAGGGCACCAATCCACCATAGAATAGGTTGTATTTCATTTTCTCTATTGCATGTTTGTCTTAGTTTTATCAATTTGTTTGGAGTAATGATATATGTTATTCTATGAGGATGCTAGTCTATACAATCCATGTGTAGATTTGGCATCCTACAGTTATCCTACCTAAAGGACCCTTGCTACCCTTGTAGGTGCTTAGATATAGTCTTGAGTTTTTTTTCGTGAACTTCTTCTATGTGTATCATCATTCTTCTATATGTTGTAAATTTGTTTTTCGACAATTGGGGACGATGCAAAGCATTGGGGGAATTTAGTCTCTCTTCCATGTTGACCCAATTTTTAATTTTCATTTTTTCTTCATGTGCTCTTCTCCATGATCTAGAAACTTTGGAAATTGATGGTCCTTCATTCATACATCATGTGCTACCTATTTATATATATGAACAGCCTTGACCTTGAACTCCCAGATCTCCCCATCTCCTGATTTCTTTGTTTCTACTTGTCTCTCATTTTTTGTCTTTGTTTGTCTCTCTCTATCTACTTAGTGATGTTGTGGTGCTTATCTGTTATCCCTCACATTCATGACAACATTCCATGATTACATCTCGCTATGTCACGCAGCCCTCAACATCTCCATCTCTTATTTCACTCCTTAGGATGTTATGTGCTCCCCTATGTAGCACGCACCATCCCAAGGGGGCCTAGCATGCTTTTTTGATTTTCAATAAGGTGAATTCTATGGCCAAAGAATCCCTTACTAAATTTTTTTCATTTTCCAAATGATGCATTCTTCAACAAGGACTTCTTAGTAAAAATTTTCTTTTGAAAATGAATTTCCTTCGAAAAAGGAATAATTTTTGTGATGTAGAAGTCTAAAAATTTTCCTTTAAGAAGGAGCATTATTTTCACCAAATTCCTTAATGAAAGAGATCTTTCAAAAGGATTCCTTGATGATAAAATCACTTGCAAAAAATGTCATGTTTTTCAAGTCAGAGTGTCACTTTGAGTGGGACCCTTGTTGTCTTGAAGGGTTCCCGAAGGGATCCCTTTGAAAAATTCTCCTTCAATTGCATGCTTTGTGATGTGTCTATTTGTTTTCATTTTTTGCCTAACATGTTTTATCTCCAGCTTAACATGTTGCTTTATAGGATTGAGTACTTGTAAATCTCCTCTACAATCAAGCTTGCCTAGCAGGACCGAGCACCTCCTCAATCTTGCCTAATAGGACCAATAACCTATAAGGATCTTTCATATCAAATTTTGCAGGACCAAGAACCTATAGAAGCCTTTCATATGAAGCCCTACAGGACAGAGAACTTGTAGTTCTTCCTTTGTAGGACTAAGAACCTATGAAGTTGATGTCAAACTTTGAAGGACCAAGAACCTATGGAGCTACCTCCTTTATGTCTAGGTGTGTCAGATCGAAGATATACTTCCTTGACGATTGAGGTATATTCTCTTCAATCTCTTTCTACTTTACCTCACATTTGCATTGATATGTATGCTCATTAAAGTGGGGGAAAAATGTAATGGCATGAATTTGCACCCTAGGAAAATTCCCCATTTAATTTCCCCTACTTTAGAAAATATAAACTCGATGATGTAAAATCCACCACCACCGCTTTATCCCTTCCACTTGACCACATATTTTTGCGTTGGTGGAGTAGTTTTTATTAGGGATGCATGCATGCCACCTAGATTTCTACGTGCTACACTACCATCTTGACAAGATTCATGCCCTTAGGATTTGCAGAAACGTTAGCTTTTTCCATTGGCTACGAAGAGTAATGTTCCCTGCCTCCCTTGATCGATGAAACTTGACCTCTTACCTCCATTTTTTCCATTCAAACTCAATTCATTATAATTCATTCACTTGATTCATTCTTCTAGGCTCTCTCTCATGTTCTAACACATTCATTCTCTCATTATCTCATTCTCACACTCTTGCTTCACTCTACACCATTATTCTTCTGGCTGTAAGATCGTAGTTTGGCTCCAACAATGTACTCTCATTGCAACACCTCTCTCATTGCAAGATCATCAAGCTTCATCTTCTCTACGTGGTGGTGTTACTCTATTCCTTTCGCTATTGGCCTTGAGAGCTCGTAGTTGGGAAGGTAACTTTGTATCTTTCTATTTGGTTGCATCATCGTGCTTATTGGATACCATTTCAGTTGTCTTTTCTTTCTATCTAGTTGCACTACTTCCTTTATAATTTCTTTATCGATTTCCATATCTTGTGGCATCTTGGTTGTTCGTGGAGGTGGGAACACCAAAACGGGGGTTTGACTGAGGAAAACCTCAAACACAACCTAACATTTTTCTCATTTCTATGTGTGTAGGCACGTACGAGTGGAGCTAATTGAAGAATCAAGTCATGGGAAGCACAATACCCTTTTCTATCCTCTCTTTGTCATTTATAGAATAGTCCATTTCAAATAGTTTCCTATCAAGTATTTTTTTTCTACATTTGCAGTACTTTCTATCAAATAGTAAAACATAACCAATCATATAGTTAGTAGACTCATAGTGTGTTCCATTTTCTTTCCAAACCTATGTCCGTAAAGGATTCCAACACATCCCTGAGATGCTAGCTCACCATGTTGGAGTCTAAGATCTACGTCATTGTCCTTAGATAGTAAGCTATTTAGGTAGTAGACCAAAACTTCTGTAGCTAGCTCTTCTGATTCTGTAAACACTTGGTTTTTGCAGAAGGAAAGTGGTGTGCTACTTGCCCTTCCTTTTTAGCCTTAGTCTTTCATCCTTGCAAACCTATCAAGTCAACTCAAGGTAGTTTAGGGTAGTCTAGTCCTTGGGACTCTTCAGTGACTTGGAGTCCCGGGGGTGATAGATTCCCCTATCATACATAATTAACTCACATATATAAATAACAACATCAATTACAAAAGGCTCACTTCTGGAAGAGCTCACTACCCAAAAGAAAACAAGGGATCATTTCTAAGGGCTCACTACCCAAAGGACTCACTACCTTGAAATAGAAGAGAATAGAAGAAGACTATTACAAGAATGTCTACACCATTAGGCTTGTGCTTGTGCGATTTGTGGATGAGATGATTTTATATCTAGAGTTTTAGGCTCTATATCAAACACATCTTCCACTGCCACATGATCTAGAGCCTGAAACTCTAGATATAAAAAATCTGAACACCTTTGATCATCTCATCCAAACCACACAAGCACATCTTCAACCATGAAGAAATGTGGAGCACAACGCAGAACACAACTTTGTAATCTTGTACACTCTATTCAAATTTTCTCAAAAGCACTTGGAAACCAAGTGAACTAGTTGCATCACCAAGACCTTCTCAAAACCACAAATCCTACAACAATCTCCCCATTTGCAACACCTGCTCAACAAGACAACTCATCACAACCACACTAGAGGTTGACATAGGTTGAAATCAATGACAACATAGTGCAACAATCTCCTTGTTGACATCAATGACAATACTAATCTCCAATAGTCTCCCCCTTTTATTGATGGCAACATCAGCTCTGAAAAACCATCAACAAAAAAAGCGACCCTATGATGACAACACCAACTCACAAAAGTAACCTTGGAATAACAACACTCCCCCTTACTTGGACATTTCTTACATTTCACGCTTTTTTCTTTCTCCCCTTTCTTCTTCAGGCTTCATTCTCCCCTTGACATCACTTTCTCCATGTTTTTCAAGCTTCCCTCCCCCTTTGACATCAATGGAAAAGGGAAACACCTGCATACTTCACTTCAGATAACACCTACAAAATTATTTCTCTCTACTACTATCTCCCACTTAGGGGCACAAGATATGCTCCCCTTGACTGCACCGACCAAAGACACCACTACCTACTCCTCTTGAGAGGTAGCCTTAATCAATCTAAGACAAATAATATAAATCTTGAATTGTTCACCTAAACAAATGCACCAACTCATGCATCTAGTTGAAATGAAGGGAAATAAAACCTAGCTTCTGCCTGAGATACTCAAATGTATCTTTTGAAAGAGCCTTTGTGAAAATACCTACTATTTGATCTTTTGTAGGCACATACTCCAACTTCACTTCATTCTCTACAACTTTCTCTCTTAAATTGATACCAGATAGAGATATGATTTGTCCTTGAATGCATTATCAATTTTTTTGAAATGTTGGTAGCACTTGTATTATCACACAAGATAGGAATAGGTTCATCATATGATACTCTAATATCCTTTAATGTTTGCTTCATCTATAACACCTGTCTGCAACAAGATGTTGTTGCAATATATTCTACCTTTGTAGCAAATAGTGACACTAAAGCTTGATTATTACTTAACCAAGAAAACAATCCACTTCCAAGAAAGAAAGCACCCCCACTTATACTTATTGTCATCTATACAACCTACCCAGCACTAAAACTCCTTCTCATCACAACCACACTAGAGGTTGAGATAGGTTGACATCAATGACAACACTAAAGACAACATAGTGTAACAATATCCAACAATCTCCTCGTTGACATAATTGAAAACACTAATCTCCAATATAATATATATAAAAATGATTATTAATCTCAATGATAATGATCTTTGACAAGCGTTGGACAGTTGTACCACTTGTGAGTTGCTCAAAAATGAATGTTAGATGAGGAAAATGACTCAAAAAACCTAGCAATTGTAGTCTAAAATAAAAGCACAACTTTACCTAACAGAGGCACCAATTTATGCAATACAAAACCAACTTGGTGATGCAAAGGTGCAAATTTATGAAGCAAAGGCACAACTTTGTGAAATAGAGGTGCCACTCTATGAAATAAAGGCATAGTTTCACAAATAAAGCTTCAAAATAGCCTTCAAGAGTCGAAAAATGAAGTTTTTCACCAACCCAGTTGGAAAACTTGCAAGGTGAAGATATATGAAACTTAAAAAAATAAACATCTAATCAAAATATGTTAGGTTATATGCTCAAAAGATCTCAAAATGAAGAAAAACCCAAGATACCCTAGAAAACTTGTAAGAAACCCTAAATTTTGCAAGAAAATAATGAATCAAACTACAAAAGTAGGGTGCTAGAATGATGTAATCCTACAAACAAGGTCTCAAAGGTAAGACAAACCCTATATCTAGCTCAAATTGATCAAATGCAAGATGTAAAAAGAAAGAACGGTTCTAGGTGACAGAGGCATCACTTTACAGAATAGAGGCACCACTTTATGCAATAGGGGTGTAGCTCTATGAGACAAAGGAACCACTTCATATTCTAAGGCCAAAAAATGGAATATGCACCACAAAAACTTACAAAAGCTTCACAAAAACATTAGAAATAGGATGTGGGTCCCATTAGGTATGCCAAAATGAAGAGGGTTAAAAGATATTGAAGGCGAACAAAGGAAGATAAAAGAAATACAAAAGCACAATGCCTTCACCTAGAATCTTTGCTTCTCTCCTTGATGAGTGGAAATATAGTGCACCCTTTATTCTATTTGATTTTCTCTTTGATGTTGATATGTTGATTGCTCAATGATCTAACATAACCTTGATATGATTTGATAGTGATATAATGATAAACTTGATTCAATAGAGAAAATGATAGCATGGAAGTATGACAATAGATTCTAGATATGAAAATGAAGGGTGAGAGCCTCTAGATAGAGAGTCTTGAAGAGACCAAATCAATGGCTAGAACTAATTGATAATGGATGGCTAAGATTGATTTGAGGTTTGGATCAAGGATGCAATCATATGATCACATGATAGAGAGGATCTAGGTTTAG
The DNA here is from genome assembly GCA_007115665.2 of Sequoiadendron giganteum. Taxonomy (NCBI): domain Eukaryota; kingdom Viridiplantae; phylum Streptophyta; class Pinopsida; order Cupressales; family Cupressaceae; genus Sequoiadendron; species Sequoiadendron giganteum. Next base: position 534,460,330 of record CM021106.1, read on the forward strand.
GATTGAGATAAGGACAAAAATCCTTATGGAAATGGCTAATATTAAGAGGTTAAATGAGATGAATGGATAAGATGAAAAGGTAGTTCAAGAATTTTGGATAGGTGTCTAGATTCAATGAATTTAGAAAAGAGTTAGTTAGACATGTGAATGAGATATTTGTCACATGAAGATAAATTTAGATTATGATCCATGTGAACAAGATGAAGGGCTAGAATTAGATGGACAAGGATAGAGAATAAAGGGTAATTAATTAATTAATTAAAATATTGATTTAATTAATGAGATCATGATGAAGGGATAATAATTAATTAAATAAAAAATATTGTTTAAGTAAAAGATTACATGATAAAGATGGGAATAATTAAATAATTAATAGATATTTACTCAATTAATGGCTAAAGAAATGCTAAAATTAGGTGTGGTTCTATATTTGAAGATTGAACTTGATCAATGTGCAACATCTACAACCACCGATTTACTATAAATACAACTTTCTCATTGTTTTAATTATTTGTTAATCTGATCTCATATTTTATCTAAATATTATTGGTGTTGTCCAATTTACAATTTAATTAGGCTCTACTATTGTAGGGTGCTCTTTTAATCCCTCAATAATGTGCAAGAAATATTATAGAAAAGGTTAATATGTATCTACAACAATTTATGTATAACTTCATGATCATTGATGCATATTGCATTAAATAGGTTCTAAGATTTATATTACAAATGACATGGATGTCTTTTATAGACTAATAAATTGGTTGTGCAATACAATAAAGTGGTTGATAAAAAATAGTTAAATTAAATATTAGTTATTATCAAATATGGTTTGTATATATCAAGAGGTTAAATATAAATCCCAACAATTACAGGAGAAGAATAATGGCCTTCGTACAATGATATGAAAAAAGAAGACAAACCTCAAGTTGTAATTTTAAGACGGATTGATAGATATGATTATTTGACATGTACTTGCATATGTATGATTGATGCAATACAAAAAAGATTATATGCAAAATCAACAATTATTGAATCAAACCCAATGATTTTTTAAAATAGTTTATGAACTTTAATTTCATTGACTACTAAAAACATTATCAAATAGTATTAACAAATCAATATACACATATTTATAACCGTTTTTATTGTGATTGCTATAACGAACATTTCTTTAATTTCCGCTAATATAATATTCATGTGAAAATGCCTTTCGTTACACTTCGCTCTAGACTTCCAATTGGCAACTCGTGGCATTCAGCTGTTAGACATATTTTAAAGGCACAAATAAAAACATAAGCACAAGGCAATCTGAAGCTGCAGCGAGATTTGAACCTTAGACGTCTTCTGCAACAACAATGGCGGCACCTGTGAGAACATACGCGCTCGTTCTGGCATTAATAATTGGATTGATGGTGTTCATGGCGGCAATAGGAAGAGGGGGCCATGGAGTGATGGCACAGCAGACATACGCAAACATGGATTGCACCAACCCCATCGTGAGCCTCTTGCCATGCCTGTCTTACATGACGATACCAGCTAATCCTTACATTCCAGACGATGATTGCTGTGCGGTACTGGCCGCAGTCATCACCAGCGACGCAGAGTGCTTGTGCCAGCTCTTCGCCACTAACTATTTTCTAGGTTTTCCTATTAATCGAATCCTCGCTATCTCGCTCCCCGCCGCCTGCAACCTCGACTTTCCACTTGAAATTGGCCAGTGCACAGGTATATGTGCAATTATAAGTTGCCTGCATTGTTTGCTGCGTTCTTTGCTTTCAAGCTCTTCAAGATTGGAATCCTTGACCTTGGAAAATGAAAGATGAGTATAGGTGTTTAAATTGTTGTTTTCTAACCTTGCCTTTTGGTTTCGCGCAGGTGTATTCCGACCTCCTAGCGCCGGTACTGTTAATCAGCCTGGTATGACCGAATCTTTACTTCGTTTCGCATTCCTGGCATCTTTCAAACTCTTTTTTCCTTATGAGGTCTTTTGAATTCTTGGACATTCCGTGGAATTCTTTTTGTTTTCTACTAATCATCAAAGTGCAGCCTGAGTGGAGGTTTTTAAGCAAAAGTATACACACTCTGAATTGAAACGAAGTCCTTAATTACAATAGGGTTGGTAGCTCTCTGGTAAAGCATTCCAGCAGTATATGTGAAGCATTAGGGAAGTTGCAGTCCGTCCTTTAAAACTTGGCATGGTATGAGAGGTCGATAAGAATATTAGGTACAGAACTGTGGCTTTGCTGCCATCGTTTTAAGTTTTAACTGGCATACACAGTTGATTATAGCAAACAAAGACTTTTTAAAAGGAAAATTGTTAGAAGACTTTGGAACCTGTGACCTGCTTCTAAGGATACAGCTTATAAATTCTTTAATTTAAAAAGGTAAGAAGGGCAACCTGTATACAGGAGGACCTAGGATTCCATTGAAAAGAAATTGAAGCGCGCCTGACATGTGTTCGTCCTCTGGAATTTTCGAATTTCTTGACTTCTAAATGATTTTATTGTATGTCATGCAGAAAATCCAGCTGTTCTTTTCATGTTTTACCGTTCATCTTCTTGAATTTTAGAATTTCTTGAATTCTAAATGATTTTATTGTATGTCATGCAGAAAATCCTACTGTTCTTTTCATGTTTTACTGTTCAACTTCTTGAATTTTCAAATTTCTTGACTTCTAGATGTTTTTATTGTATGTCATGCAGAAAATCCTACTGTTCTTTTCATGTTTTACAGTTCATCTTCTTGAATTTTCAAATTTCTTGACTTCTAAATGATTTTTTTTCTTGAATTTTCAAATTTCTTGACTTCTAAATGATTTTATTTATGTCATGCAGAAAATCCAACGGTTCTTTTCAGGTTTTATATTGTTGATGTTTGACATTAATGTTTTTGCGTAATTGGTCCCAGGGTCGAATCCCCCGCCGCCGTTTGACGCTTTTCCTCCCGGTAACCTGCCGCCACTTCGGCCGAGGGAGAGCATTCCTGTAGGATCTCCACCGTCAATAAATGTTCCTCACAGATCTCCTGATAACGAGCATGATTCGCCCTCTCCGAGGCCTAGCGGCGCTGGAGCCCTCTTCACACCATCTGTGTTACGGCTTTTCTGGGTTTCACTTATCGGCATTTTAACTGTCGGTAATTTGCGTTGAAGTTTGATTTGGTGGAATTTCTGTATCTAGAAGTTCAACTGGGTTTTGAAGGCATTCTTGAATATATCTTCTTCGGCGATGGAAACAGAATTCAAAGTTAGATTTAGCAGTAAATGAATTGCTGTTGCGCTGTTCTCTTGTATGTGTTTCGAATTTTGAGACTGTTCTTTGTAATCATTGTTACATACTTGGTGCAATCGGTAGGGTGAACATGTGATAAAGATAATTTATTTCTCTGTAGTTTTACAGAGATAGTCTCCTCGCTTAAATTGTGGAGTACTTTTGAATGAATGATGTGTTTCTTCAATATGTTTTAGATGGATATTCATGTTTCAAGTCTACAGATATTTATTTCGGTCATGTAATGATGGACAAATTGATTTCATTATTGATACTACGTATTATCTAATGTGGCGGCGGCTCAATTATCAGAATATCCAGTGAAACTCTTTAAATAAAGATTTTTGGTAGTCATGTTCACAAAATCGTATTCAAAAGTTACTTTACTGTTTTTCATTGCCATGTTCCAAATGATGAGTATTTAAATATTTTTATCCATTTAAAAAGTGGAGCTGGTGAACAAAGGGAGAAGCTAATCTCCCGACAAAAAGCACCTATGTATGTAACATTATAACATAACACTTTATCTCCCATCCCACGGGCTGGACAAAACACACTGACGGAAAGATTTGACGAACCGCGTTGACGGACAATTAGACATGTATCATTTGGAGTGCCGTAACATGTCTTGTCGTGGGAGAAGTTTGGCAGCAGCGGCAGGTTCTTCAAAAAAAAAATTAAATGGACAAAAAACCCAAAACGTTGCCATTTTTGACATTCGCATTTTGGAGGTTGTTAGGGAGCATGGAAGGGAGTTGTAGGTGTTTAGAGGCCAAAGTAGAGCGGACACTCTCCCTAACAAAAAGCATTTGACATGCGCACTCAGCTAGCTAGCAGGTACGTACATTTGCCAGAAATATATGCCATTTTGCCTAGAATTGTGAAGAATTAAATGACCATTCATTGCGAAGATGGGTTTTCAGTGACGGGTTTCCAAGGATTTTCCTTGCGAAAAGGGGTTTTTATTTGAAATGTAGAGCTATTTATGTGCTTTTGTGTTGAGGGATTTTTAATTTTGCCATTTTAATGTTCTCACCAAATAAATGAATAACGTTTAGAGAAACCAAAAAGGAAAACGCAATGTGGGTTCTACGTCGGGTGCTTTTGTGTTGAGGGTTTTTTAATTTTTCCATTTTAATGTTCTCATTGAATAAATGAATAATGTTTAGAGAAAACATAAAGGAAAATGCAATGTGGGTTCCTCACTAGGTGCTTTTGTGTCGAGGGTTTTTTAATTTGGTCATTTTAATGTTGTCACTAAAACACAATGTGGGTTTTACGCCGACGGGTTTTCAAAATCACAATTTGGAATGGACAAAAAGCCCAAAAAATTGCCATTTTTGACATTCTCATTTTGAAGGTTGTTGTTTGTAAATGGTTTTCAAACATTAAGTAGGTTGCAGGTTTTGTAAAAACCAGTGTTATGCATCCTACAATTTTACAAAATAGTATGAATGTCTTGAAAATCTTTTGTTATTTATATCATAGGAATGTTATGAAAGACACCATTTTATTAAAACCCAATAAGGTATTTGGCTTCAGTTTGTAGAGGGCTTTACAACATTGTGTGGGTTGGAGGTTTCATAAATCATGTTGTCACCTCCCACTATGTTTTCCAACCTGCAATCATACTGATCATGTATATTTGGATCATATTAAGAAATTCAAATGCAATTTTTACTTTACGTAAGACTTGTTATAAGGTGAATTTCATTACATTCATACTATCTAAATTACATTCATACTGTTTTATAAAATTCCAGGTTGCAAAACACTAGTTTTTTGAAATCTGCAACCCACATAATGTTTTAAAACCCTTTAAAAGTAACAAGCCAATTGGTTACAAACCCCTCACCTCAATTTGATTTGTTTTTCATCTTCCCCACCTGCAACTCTGCCCCCTTCTCTCCAACCTTTCGCTTTCAACCTGTAGAATGAAAAACCCACAACACAGTGTTTTCTGATAACAATAGATTAAACAATTAGTAATAAGTGCTAAATAATGGGAGAAGCTAATCTCCTGAAAAAACACAGGTCTATGTATAGACATTATAACATACCACCACATCCTCCATCCCACTCTCCTAACAAAACACATTGACGTAAAGACTTGATGGACTGAGTTGACGAACAATAACAATACTTGTTACATTTTAGAATGCATGTCTTAGTCACATTAACCTTCCCACCTACAGTGCACATATAGCTTCTCGCACATGCCACCATGCCAATGAATTCGAAGCAATGGGAAAAATGAGGGATTTCATTTGGCTTCAGTGTGCAGAAGGTTTTACAACATTATGCGGGTTGGAGGTTTCATAGATCATGTACTCACCTCCCACTACGTTTTCCAACTTGCAATCATATTATGCATATATATGGTTGTTGGAACACATTGGGTTTTTATAAAACAATGTCTTTCATTACATTCCTACTGCCTAATTAACAAAATATTTTCAAGACATTCATACTATTTTATAAAATTCTAGGTTGCAAATAACTAGTTTTACAAAATATGCAACCCACATAATGTTTTAAAAACCTTTACAAGTAACAACCCAATTGGTTACTCACCCCTCACCTCAATTTGGTATGTTTTGTAATTGTCTTGAGAACCTTTTGTGAATTAGATAGTAAGAATGTAATGAAATTGGAAAAACACTAGGTGTTAAGAAATTTGCAACCCACACAATGTTGTAAAACCCTCTATAGATGTAACAACCCAATTGGTTAGTCGAGAAAAGTGAGCTGACACCGTCGTTATCTCCACGCTTCCCTTGCCATGAAGTTTGCTCCCGTCTTTCGGTTTCATCACTTTTATCATCTATCTTGGCAAGCCCTGCACTATGACATCCCATCATGTTATGTATATTTCTATGTACATTTTTATGTATGTTTTTATGTGTCTTTGTATGTACATAGGTGCGTTTTGTTGGGAGATTAGTTGCGTCCATAGAGGTTTTCATAAATCATGCACTCACCTCCCACTGTGTTTTCCAGCCTCCAATCATATAGAGTGCTAATGATTGTTAGAAAACATTGGGTGTTTATAAAATGATGCCTTTCATTACATTCCTACTATCTAATTAACAAAATATTCTCAAGACATTCCTCCCCGTGCTCTCCACCATGTAGCTTTGAATGTATATAATGAAATAAATGGAAAACCACATTGTGTTTTCCAACCTGCAATTATATTCTACATTTATTTTTAAATCATATGAGGAAATTGAAATGCAATTTTTAGCATAAGTAAGAGTTGCTATAAATTGTGAAAGTGAATGAACTTCACTACATTCTTATTGTCTACAAACTTAAAGGTTTTCATTAGAAGCATGCTGCCTATATATAATTACATGTTGGAAAACACTATGTGTTATGAAACCTGCAACCCAAATAATTTTCTCAACTTTGAGAGTGTCTTTTTTATTAGAGAATGCAAATGTTTTGTTTTTAATAAGTTTTTTATAAAATTTGTCTACCTTTTCATATAGAACTCTCATGTCTCCACCCAAACTGATTCTCTTTTTTGCATTGGCATCTCATATTGTCTTCTTTTCATGCTATGTATGTTTTTATGTGTTTTTGTATGTACATAGGTGCATTTTGTTAGGAGATTAGCTACCATTTTTTTGTCCATCAAGGTGATCACCAAGGTTTTTTTTGACTTATTAATCTTTATTCTTGCATAGCTGATGCACACCGTGATTAGAAACTAATGTGTCTTGCAATAATATATATTTTTTCAGTCGTCTGTACAAGTAATGGTTTAGTTTGCAATATCATTGAACAATGGTTATGATACCGATACGTCATTTAGGTGTTCATTGAGAGACACAGGAAAAAAGTTTGATAGTTGTACATGGTATCCTTCTTGTCTATCTTCTCTGCCCTAATTGATTATGTAAGTTATGGCCTCTGTCATATGCCAGGAGAGATGGTTTTTCATATATCCGAATGAACATTTAGTGCTTCACAGTTCTAGTGGAATGGAAAAATGGCAGATATAATTGCTGATATATATTACTAATGTTAGTGATAGGTTAAATCAGAAATTAAATTCCCATCGTATAGTTTAATATGTTTATTTATTATCTATACAAGATGGCATGTTGTAGTCACCACAACATATAGTCCTATATTGGTGAAATTTGGAATAAAATGAATTATTTGTAGCACCAAATGTCTTTAATTTACCAATCTAATCTATCACTAACACTTGTCTTCCTTCTAGTTGGTTGATATATTTGAGGAAATAAAATTGAATAAAATAAGGGTAGGTGGATTGAGAAGGATGCTTTAGGAGATGTGAAGCTTCTGCACTTAATATAGGCGATTCTATCTATCATAGCTTGAATTGCTAGTGTATTGGATAGTTAAATTTCCAAAATTAGTTTTGCATTTAGAAGTTATAATTTATTTATAGATGAGATTCTTACTGTGGCGAATGCAAACAATTTCCAGTTTAATTTAAATAAAATAAATGTTACATTATTGTGTGCCTATTATATCCCAAAATTTTATGCGAAGGATGTTTCCTCCTTGAAGTGTGAGTGTTACATGGGAAATTCTCAAAACAATAGTGAACGATGATACTGCATCCTTTTAATTATCCTCCTCATAATTGATTTGTGTTAATTTTAGGATGATTTCTCCAGCAGTACATCTATATGATTTATCTCCCAAAATAGAATAGGAACCTTTGAATCCTTGGTAATTAGATTAAAGATATATTTGCAAAAGAACATAATATATATTTCATTTTACATAATTAACATTATTTCTCAATTTAAATTATGTACTTTTGTTTAGTTGTGAAGCATCCTTGCATTATTAGGTTTCATAAGGTTGTGATTAAGGAACATTTTTATTAAAATTATTTTTACTTAGTATAATATACCATACAAAATGCCAAGACGAGACCATAATAACACACAAATGACAATTAGGCTTCCCAAATGTTTTGTATTGGAATTTTTGTTTAATAAACACATTGCAAAATTTTTGTAAACACAATGTGTTTTGCAATGTAGAAGCCTCTTTACAAATATGGGTATTCCCAGTTGCCCATTTTGGAGCTTTAGAAACACAATGTGTTGTGAACTATACAGACTCTTATGTCATGCTCTCCTTGCATTATGAAGTGTGTACTCTGAAGTGCACTATGTATTGATGATTGATAGAGTTCGCCTTTAATGAGAAATGTGATATTTGACAAAATAGAACCACATCTATATGTTTGTATATGTACATTTCACGACAAATCTTCAAATTATTAGGAAGAAATTGTGGATCCATGAAGCCAACCATTTTCAACTATTCAAAGTTTGTTTTAAAATTGGTAGGAAAGATAAAGTAAAATTGAATGCACTTGAAGCTCTCAACTTTATTGAGAGAAAAGCTGTAGACATGTGTTCAATTAGAAATTTGAGTTACTGAATTTTGGAGGGAAGAAATATTATTAAATAAAACAATTGAAATTTGTTTATTTAATAAAAGGGGATGATAATTACATAAACTATGTGATTTTTTTAATTTAATTAAGATGGAAGAATTGGATAATTAAATTAAAACAAACTATTGAATTTGTTTATTTAATTAAGATGGGAGAATTAGATATTTAAATAAAACAACTATTGAATTTGTTTATTTAATAGAAGAAAATAGAATGTGAATCATATAAATAAATATTTCTATTTATTTATAGATAGATGAATAAAAGGTTAATTAATCAAATAATTGTATTTAATTAATCAGATTTATCCAGACCATTTTTAGGTGTATACATTTTCCCTCTCTTTGAAGTGATGTGTTTACATATTGCTTCAAAGAATCTATTTTGCTACTAGTATTAAGAAAACAAATCCTAATATGCCCCATATGCTGATTTTTGAGTGATAACAAATGTGTGTCCCCTTAGGAGATAAATTGATGATTTGTTTTTGGAAATTTTGGAATTTTAATTTTTTTTATGACTTTATGATGAATTGATGATGATTTGATATTGAAGCGATTTATCTCTCGACAAATGATGTTGGAATTGCCCTTGCGATGAATGAATGGATTAAGCCCTCTTTGATAAATAAAATAAATAAACCCCATAATATCCCTCTTATTTAGCCCTTAAAAGGGTAAAAAGGTGAATTTGAAATTCATTTGTGCATTTAATTTTGAAATTTGAGTGTGATTTAGCATATTGTGCATTTAGAGAAAAATAGTGATTTCTTACCAGACACATTGATTTGAGTGTGTGCAACATCACAACCGACTGACAATGTGTGGACCTCTGGTACATACATTGGTAATCCTCCTCATAATTCATCCATTTTGATTTCTCACACTTTTCACATTTTAAATTCTAGTTTCATAATTTAGCGCTTTGATAGCTCGATGTAGCGCATTAGATAACTATTTTAGCACATTCACTTGTTTTGTGCATTGAAGTATACATTTAGCACATAGGTATATCTTTGTAGCACATAGATTTAGATAGCACTTTGAAAACCTAGATTAGCGCTTCGATAGACTGAAATGGTGCATAGACTATTATGGCGCATTGAATATCTGTTCTATGCATTAGTAGCCTGAAATGGTGCATTGACCCATTTTGTGCATTGATAGTCTGTTCTGGCACATTGACCACTTGAAATGGTTCATTGAACTTTTTAGTGCTTTGATAGACTATTTTAGCACATTTAAGTCAGAAAGATTTGTTTTTTAGTAATTTTTTTGATTTTGATGTTATTCGATCACGCTAGCCTTTGATGTGATTTTGTTTGATGATCATGATAGATTAGATGATTATTGATGTCATGATAGGTAATATTCAATGTTTGATTGATGATAATTGACCTCATGATAGGCAAGGAATAATTATATTTTGATTGATTAACCTCATGATAGGTGAGGTTGATTGATTGATGATAATTGACCTCATGATAGGTGAGGAACAATTATATTTTGATTGATTAACCTCTTGATAGGCAAGGTTGATTGATTGATAGATTGATTAACCTCATGATAGGTGAGGTTTTGATAGATTGATGCTCACAAGATTTGATCAAAGTCTTACCAGAGCTGATTAGATTGATAGGCTAATTGATTTTGATTGATTTTGAAAAGTTTACTGATTTATGAATTTTGTGATGATAGGAGCCTTTGGCGAATCTTCAGATTCGCAAGAGGTTCCCTAGGACATGGTATTTGATACCCCAACTGACACAACCTAAGATAGGTGTGATTGCTCATTGTGGTTTATCGTTCTTGTTATCCATGCCCTAGATTAGGATTAATCGGGAACTCTTGCCAGCCCTAGGTAAGAGGTGGCATAGTGAGCACAACACCTTTCACCTTCCTATCGGTGAGATGACAGTTACTCCAGAGGATGTGTACCATATATTGAGGAAACCTGTGGTTGGAGAGCTTGTTTTGTACAATCATACTAAGAAAGGAGGTACCGATTCCTTGTGCAGAGTGTTTGAGGATGAGAGGATTTGTGGTTATGAGATTCCCTGGAGGGAGATGGTGGATGCATATGCTACGCTTCCATCTGTGCTTGCAAGTTTCATCAGAGGTTTCTTATGTCTCAATCATAGGTCAAAGGGGCTTTCAGTTGGATGGGGTCAAATTTTGGAGTAGATGATCATGCAGGGTACTAGATATGCTAGGGGTTGTTGTATGTTAGCCCACTTATACCATGATTTACACCAGGTCATTTATCTTAGAGGACTCAATTTTTCGGCCAGTGTCACTTTATTATAGATATGGGCATGGGAGCATATTTCCATCACACATCCCATTGCAGATAGACAACGGACAATCGAGAGACCATATGTTCATGGGTACATGGGTCCGGTTGTTCAGCATAGGTTGGGCAAACTAGAGTATTAGAGATGTATGTTGGATGATCTCGAGGCAGTTGTATGGCGGCCTTACATTGGCTGTGAGGCATGGGTAGAGGATGATATTGAGATGTTGTATCTGTGTCAGTCTATGTATTTGATCGAGATGACCTGATTTATCATTAAGAGGTTTATGTTGAGGAGGGTGATGCAACAATATGGTCGGTTATAGGGCATTCCGTAGGGTGTTGCACATTATGCATGGTGATAGATGGATGCTGCAGAGTGGGGGCCCACCCTATCATTTGATGTTGTAGTGGAGGAGTATTAGGGTTTATAGCCGATCATGTGGGATTATCATCCAAAGGTCGTTGAGGCTGTGATATCCGAGGAGTATGCTTAGTACTTGTTTTTACATCCATTTCCCTAGATCTCTAGCCCAGATGAGGGAGTTCCATTGCTAGATCAGGAGGAGAGGGCAGTGGTACATGGATGTAGATGGAGGAGGGGTGGAGGAGATGTTGAGGAGGGGATGGAGGAGGAGGAGATTGAGGTGGCTGTGAGTAGTGATGATAGTGATGATGATGACGGTGATGATGGAGATGGGGGTGGTGGTGGTAGAGGTGTTGCATTTGATGTTAGAGAATTTTTTATTCCTCGGTGGAGGAGATCTTTGGTCGCTGTAGCACAACAACGTGTACAGATTGGGCTACCCTTGCAGCAACAACAAACACAGATTGTTGCCTTATAGGTACATGTACAGACATTGTAGGGGTAGTTAGCACAGGTGCATGCATTGCTCACTCAGGCATAGGCAAAGGTTACCACTTTAACTATTAAGAGAGATGCCACTAGATGGCAGGGTGAGTAGGCAACGACCCTAGTTGACAGATTATAGAGAGTGGCAGAGGGGACCACTATGGGTGCAATGATGATAGGGGTTACTAGAGTCACTCGAGAGGCCGAGTATTATCGTGGCCGATATCATGAGGTTGTTTCGGCAGAGCAGAGAGTGAGTTATGCAATATCCATATTAGGTTGTAGCCATTCTCATACAACTAGCATGGGCATGACACAACCACCATGTTGAGATCCTAGTGTAGTAGGGGTAGGTACTTTTGGTGTAGGAGGTCTTGCGAGGCCAGTGAGTTCTGGGGGGAGCACCTCACATGATCCTTCTTGATGTATTAGGAGATATTTGATGATGTATATGTCGATTTTGACCCACTGCCATGTTGTTATTGTATCACTTGACATTTATTCAGAATTCATTATATGCTTGACATTTATGATTTTGAGATTTATATGATATGCGGCGGTTCATGATCCATATGTGTTCTATTTGATTATATGATGGTTGTTTTATGATATATGCTTTTAATTTCCCTATGCTATGTGGTGCTTATATGATAATGATGTTATGAATATGTAGTGATGGATTTATTATGTATGGATGCAATATTAAATTGATGTTAATATGAATTTCCATGAGATGAATGTGATAATGCCAATGATATGTGATTCTTTGGTAATGATTTATATGCATTATGAATTATGTGAATGTTATATGAAATGGATTCATGATATGATATGTAATGCAACTTGTTTTTGATATTTTCTCGATGCATTTATATGATGTGATGCATAAATGAATTATTGTTCATGCAACTATATGAGAATGATATTGTTTTTGTTTATGTCAAGTATACTCAGTCAATTTAAATGATAGAGATAACATTGTTTTTGAAATCTTTGCCAACCTCGACGCTATTTTTTTTTTTTTTGCAGATGCAAAGCTAATATGAATGCAATCTAATATAAGTATGCAAATCTACATATGCAAAATTTTTCATCTTAACAATCCATGTATCGTGCTTTTTATCATCATTGAGCCTTTAAAATGTTGAAATTGAGCACAAGCATCAATGGTATAAGTTAGATCATAATGACTTGCTTACTTCTTTCATGATTTTTGATATTGCAAGTTAACACAAGCATCTAGGTATAATTAAACCAATATGACCTAAGCATTTCTTGCATAAAACAGACAAGAATCAATCATGTTCCTATGCAAACTCTGAATGTCATCAGTGATACTTGGTAGACCACGTCGCATGATAATTCACATAAGAATAATGATTAATTCACAGACAATAGACAAAGAAAAATCATACTCTTTCCTTGCTTCTTTGGTTCAATACATCATCAAGTTACTCCAAAGATATGATAACAAAAATCAAAGTACAACATTTGAACATTCAAGCTAAAGCGATAAAATCATGATTTAAAAGAATATCATCCATTTAGATTTGATTGATTGATTCAAGCTGTTTGATTGGATAGTTTGATCTTTTGATGATTGCTGATTTGTTAGATCTTGAGTTCCCTATGATCAATGTGTTTGTTGTGTTGTCATACTATTGTTTTCCTATTTGTTTTAGCCCATAGTTTATTGCCCCCAGTGAGTTCAGGATTTTTCCCCCAAGCTAGGGTGAGACACGATTGCATTGCCAGGATATGTATATGAGATTCTGAATGATAAGAAGAGTGATGGCGAAAGTGAATGACCCAAAAATGATCAAATAGATGGTACAACTAGTCTGTCACAAATAGCACCTATTTCCAGGTTTTCACTACTTGTTTTTATTACACCTTTTCAGTTTTTATGATTTTTTTTTTGTTTTTTCACTTTTTTTTTGTATTTCTTAGAACTTTCACTATGCACTAGATAATTCAAGTATAGAAATTTCTAAGGTGGATACTATTGATAGGTTCATCAAACAGATCCCCCTCAGGTGTAGACAATTTGTAAGCTCCCAATCTATAGACCGATATGATGACGAAGGGACCTAACCAATTTGGTTCAAACTTACCCTTCTTTTCATGATCCCGTTGATTGTGAGGGTTTTCCTTTAATACAAAGTCACCTACCTGAAATGCCCTTAGTTTGACTCTATGATCATAGCTTTTGGACATCCTTTGTTGATACACTTTTAGGTAATCCACAACTTGTTGACGATGCTCATCTAACAGTTCTAACTCCTGAAGTCTAGGCACTTGGTAGTCCTCATCTAAAATGATCCCTTTTAGTGAAACACAAAGGGATGGTATTTAAACCTAAATAGGTAGAATAGCCTCTGATCCATATACCAAGGCATATGGTGTAGCTCCTGTAGGTGTTTTGATACTGGTTTTGTATGCCCATAAAGAAGGATTTAGTTGAACGTGCCAATCACGCCCAACATCATTGACCGTTTTCTTCAAGATTTTGAGAATAGTTTTTTTTGAGGCCTCTACCTGGCTATTTCCTTGAGGATATTATGGTGTTGAAAAGTGATGCTGGATATGAAACCGCTCACACAATTCTTGGACATTCTAATTCTTAAAAGTTCTACCATTATCGGTGATGATGGATTGATGAACACCATACCGACAGATAAGGTAATTCAAGATGAAGGATGAATTTTTTTTCCTTTGATGGTGGTAAGGGGTATAGCTTCAATCCACTTTGTAAAGTACTCTGTGGTTGTAATGATAAATTTATGTCCATTGGATGAAGAAAGATGAATTTTACCTACCAGATCCAGTCCCCACTAACAAAAAGGCCATGTTGTTGTGAAAGGTTGTAGTTCCCATGCTAGTGCATGTATTAGGTTGCTATGGGTTTTTACATTTTTGGTATTTTTTTACATACTGATAGGACTCCTTCTCCATGTTCGACCGGTAATACCCTAAACGGAGGATTTTCTTTGCTAGAGTTAGATCACTTGAGTGAGCCCACAAATAACTTCGTGAATCTCTAGCAAGGCTGTTTCAGCTTTGTTACATCTTCTTTGGTCCGATATTTGCAAGAAAGAAGCAATTGTAGCCATTGCATCAAAAACTTTGTTATCTTCCCTTGGTATTTGTTCAAATTTGATTTGAACAAATTACTTCTTGAAATCATCTACCATTTTCTTGTATGGTAGCAACTTGTCATCCCTTGTTTGATAATCATCATTTACCTAATTAATGACGAGTTGTGAATCTCCATAGACCTGTAGTTCTGTGATATTCCATTCAATTGCTACTTTGATGCCAATAATTAATGCCTCATATTCAGCTACATTATTTGTACAAGGAAAACTTATTCTATCAGACTTTGGAATGGTGTGTCCTTGGAGTGTGATAAATAAGATCCCAACACTTGATCCATGTTGCATGTAGGATCCATCAAAATATAGCATCCATTGTTGTGAGGTGAGAGTGAGATCATTTGCATCTGGAAATTCAATGTTCATTGGTTGATCATCTTGTAGAGGTGCTTCAGCTAACTGATCAACTATGACTTGTCCTTTGATGCTTTGCAATCTACATATTGGATATCAAACTCACTCAAGATCATGACCCATTTGGCTAGCCTTCCTGTTAAAGCAACTTTGTTGAGTAAGTATTTTAGTGGATCGGTCTTTGCTATGAGTTTAACTATGTGAGTTAACATATAATGATGCAGATTTTGAGTAGAAAATACTACCACCAAGCAATATTTCTCAATGAAGGTGTAATTGATCTCATATCCATCCAAGGTTCTACTGATGTAATAAATAGCTTGTTCCTTTCCTATAGGATCTTCTTGTGCCAATAAAATCCTTAAATTTTTTTTTGTTGTTGTTATATAAAGTAGTAATGGTTTTCCTTCTGTAGGCAACACCAATATTTGTGGAGACATAAAATATTTCTTTAGTTGATTGAAAGTAGAGTCACATTTTTCATACCATTTGAAAGAGAAATTCTTATGTACCAAGTGATTGAGCAAATGACTCTTGTTTGCTAGTTGAGAAATGAACCTTTGGATTGACTGAAGCCTTCCCTATAGAGACCATAGTTGACTGATGTTTCTAGGTGGTGGAATCTCCATAATAGCCTTGACCTTGGCAGGATCTACTTCAATACCTTTCTTTGAAACTATGTACTCTAGAAGCTTTGCTGATGTTATGCCAATCACACATTTCTTGGGATTTAATCCGACGTTGAATTTTTCTAGACAAGTGAAAATTTTGTCTAGGATCTCAAGATGTCCCTCCCTGGTATATGATTTTTCCAATAGATCGTCCACATAGTCCTCCATAAAATTATGCATCATGTCATAGAAGATGGTGGTCATTGCTCTCTGATATGTAGCCCTTGCATTTTTCAACCCAAAAGGCATCACATTCCAGAAAAATGTTCCCCATGGATAGGTGAATACTGTCTTTTCTTGATCCTCTAGTGCTATCTTGATTTTATTATAACCTGAGAAGCCATCCATCAAGGATAACATGGTGTGTCTAGCTGTCAAGTCTACAATAATGTCAATATCTAGTTACAAAGGAAATCCATCCTTTGGACATGCTTTTTTGAGATCTTTGAAGTTGGTACATATCCTGATACTGCCATCTAGTTTAGAAATAGGTACAATATTTGATATCCACTCAGCATAATCAATTGGACGAATGAAACCAACATCTATCAATTTCTTGAGTTCTGCCTTCACCAACAAGGTGATATGAGGATGCATTTTTCTTAGCTTTTGCTTGATAGGTTTCACACCAGTAGGTAGAGATAGATGATGCATCAGGAGATCTGGATCTAAACTTGGCATATCAGAATAAGACCAAGCAAAGTTGATCTGTCATTCTTCAAAGAAATTGGTGAATGCCAACTTTTCTTGTTCAGTCATTGATGCTGCTAGATGTAATGTCTTTACTTTGTCTTCTATGCCCACATTGATCTAGATTGAGTTGGCTCAACCAACACTCATGATCTCTCATGATAATGTTTGGAAAGAGTGTCAAATCCCCCATCTTTTAGTGCCTTAGTGAGGTTTTCACTATCAGATGTGCTTTACTTCTACTTTTTTTAGATCTAATACTGCCATTAAATGGTTTTCACCATTAGATCTTTTGTTTATATATTCATTTTTGTAGCTGGAAGATTTGACACCCCTCTGAATTGAAGCTTCATTATGAGTTTCATGGTTGGAACTTGTTTCAAGGTTGTTGGGACAAAGATAGTTAATGATGGCATCGTCATTCACAAATATAGGAATGTTAGAAGCCTCAGTTTGGTCCCAATCGATAAGCTTGAGGTGTAGTAAGGGTAAAAGATCATTAGAATTGATGAAGGTCAACAACAGTGAAAGTTAGAATAGAAATGTCGTCAATTTTTTTGGTAGGGGTGTCATGGTTTATGATGACTACTCTCCTCCAAGTCTATCTCACTCGAAGTTTGTTCATCCTCACTTGAGTCGTCAATATTTTGTGATCCAAACACAAGGGGTCTAGTCCCTGAGCTTTGTCCCTCTTCACACATAGGTGCATACCTTTGTATTACATCCATTTGTTTGTCTTGAAAATATACCTCAGATAGTGAATCCCACTCATACTCATTATATAGTCTGTCTCATAGCTATCACTAGCTTGCAATTATAGGATTCGTTCAACAAATTTCTGGGTGGCTTCTTCTTTTAATTTCTCTTTTTATCCCAATCCACTTTTGTCTCTTGCTTGAAGTGTGAGAGGTTGAATAGGTTCTACAATGCCTTCCTTCCTTGCACCAATAGGTCCTTGTCCTTCATACCCCATCTTCTCTAGGATTGTCTTTCCTTTTCCATATTTATCTGTTTGTATATTGGGGTTGTTGATGTAGATGATTCCTCATCTTTGTAGAGCCAATTCAGGATAGCCTTATCTTCTGATTCACCAATCAAAGTGCCAGCCTTTACAAATTTTCCATCTAAAACTGTGATAGGTTGTGATAATTGTTGCATTGATGTTGAAGGTTGTCCATAAGTTCTAGGTGAAGGAAATACTTGTGAAAGACATAAATATTATTGAATGAAATACTCTCCCATGCCTTTCTCTGTTAACTGGATCTTTCCTTTAAATTTCTTTAATAAATAATTTTCATTATTTGCTATGGTCGAATCAGCAATACCTTTGTCCTTTGATTGGTCCTTCTTTTCAACCCATTTTGACACAACATTTGATTGTCTCTCATTGTTTGATGAATTTGAAGTGTTAGACTTTGTGTTATGAGGAATAAAAGTATCTTGAGCTGCCTTAAGCATGTTGCATTGTTGGGGATTATTTGAATAAGCTGAGATAGTTATTTCTTGTCCATTGATTGGGAACTTCAAGCACTGATGATAGGTGGATGGTACTACTTGCATCTCGTGAATCCATGGATGTCCCAAAAGTATATTATATGTCAAATCCTTGTCCAACACTTGGCAGATTATGTCTTTCACAATTGGTCCCACTTGGATAGGAAGAACAATCAATCCTTCGGAAGATCTCTCTTCGTCATCATATGCTTTTATTGTGATTTTCCTTCTTGGGTCAATAGAATTATCAGAATATCCTAATGCATAGATCAGTATCAAAGTACAAATATTCAAACCAACTCCACCATCTATAAGAACACGCTTGACTTGGTGTTTGTGAATGAGAACCTCAATGTGGAGGGCAACATTGTGTGGATGGTTTAGTGATACATCATCATGCTCAGAAAAGGATAGGCAGTGAGGAGTAGTTAAGTGTCCCACCATAGCTTGGAATTGGTCAAATTCCAGATTATTGGGTATTGTTGTGGCAACAAGAGCTTGTTCTAGGATCTCCTTGTGTGCTGGTGATATTTTCAAGAGTTCTAAAATTGAGATTTGTGCTGGTATTTTCTTCAATTGATCGATTATGTTGTAATGATTTATAGGGGCAGAAGTTGTTTTGATTGTAGGAGGAGCATCAAATGATTTATTGGAATCTCCTTTTAGTATTACCTTTCCTTGTCCCCTTGTTGTTACATTGATTCTCTCTTTTTTTTATGACATTGATATGATTTTCACTTGTAACAATGTTTGTGGTTTGATGATCATCTGTAATGATGCTATTTTTGTCATAATTTTCTGCATTATGGGTTTGATAATCAGCTGCAATCATGTCATCATTACAATTTCCAATAGCAATAAATTTATTTATCTGATTTTTAGCAGCAACAAGGTCATGTTCATCATTGATTTGAGAATTATTTGTTTGATCTTCAACTACTTTGATATGGAGAATGGTGGAGTCATAAACGTAGTTTACATTTTTGCCTTTATTGTTTGAAGAGGATGATTCACCTTTGTCATAACTGGGTAGAGGGTTCTTGAAAGAAGCACCATTCAATCATTGTTTGTTTGTGATCCTTCAACTAATATTTTCTTGTTTTCAATCATATCTTGGATCAAATGTTTGAGTTGCCACCAGTCATTTGTTTTGTGACCTTTATTCTTGTGATAGTCACAGTAGTGTGTGTCATTCCACCAAAATGGTTTCTTGTGGGTCCCAATTTCTTGACTCTTATAATGTTACAAGTTTGGCTTCAGTAAGTTCCTTTAATGCTGATTCTAATGATTGTCTTAACGGTGTGAATTTCCTCTGATTCGATTGCTTTTGGAATGGTTGTGATTTAGATCGAGCATTGTTCGAATTGCTGTTTTTATTTGCATTTAGATTGTTACCTTGGTTGTTGTCTTGAGTTGTCTTTGTTGCAACTACTATTAGATTGAATACTGGTTTTGCATTTTGTGTTTCAGTCATAGCTTCATTATTTCCAGCATTTCTATATTTTTTCCAAAACTTTGGTTTATCGTTGTTGTTGTTGTGATTAGAGGAATTGGGATTGTTTGATCCTTCATTGTATGTTTTTAGAACTCCTCTTTTGACCAAAGCTTCTTCTATCTTGAGACCATTTTCAATCTTTTTCTCGAATGTAGGTGGACATTGTAGTTCAAGTCTATAACTCATACCATCATTTAAATTATCAATGAATAGTCCCATCTTTTCCTTTTTAGGTATGGAACGTGGATATCTTGCAAAAAGACTTCTCCATCTTTGCAAAAATGAGAGAAATATTTCACCTTTCTTTTATTTAGCATTGCAGAGATCTTTCATTGTGATAGCATGTTGTATATTGTAGGAGTATTGAGTTATAAAATTGTTAACCGGATCTTCAAAGGATCTAATTCCTAGAGTTAATTGAGAAAACCACTCCATACATTATCCACCTAAGCTTCTTGGAAATAGCCTCATCAAGTATATCTCTTCATGGGAAAATTCTAAGCTCATAGATCAAAATTCTCTTACACGGTCAAGAGGATCTGTTTTCCCATTGTATTTATCATACATGGGAAACTCACAACGTTTGGGAAATGGAATCAGATTCATGTTTTGAGAAAAAGGATATGGACAAATATCCTATAGCAAGTATCTCTTAGTAGTTCCAGTCTACATATCTTAGAATTGCTATTGTAAGGTTTGTAATTGTTGTTTCATTGCATCCACTTCAACTATATTTTCTGGTTCAGTCTCAAATATTTTAGGTGTTCCTGTTAGTCTATTAATATCAAAGTCCTTTGGAACTTTAACACCCAAATCAGCTAACATTAACAAATATTTTTCCCCATCCCTTTGCAGAATTTTCTCCATGAACTTATGGAACTTGGGGTCTTGTTGCATAGTTTGTATTTCCTCTTCAGATATTTCATCATTATCATGTTTGTTGGATCTATTCAGCAGATTTTCCTCAATCTCAAACATTTTTTTCTGGATTTCAATTTCTTTCTCTTGAAGTTTTAGTCTTTGTGACCTTTTAAAAACTGGCATACAGATGTTATAATTATCCACTAAACTTTGATCTAGGTTTGAAATAGTGTCAAGGATGTTAACTTGAGTCAAATAGAATGATAGATTCTATTGATTAGACTAAGTTGACAAGTGTGATTATACAACTTTGTTTCTTGGAGTAGGATGACTGATCCTGATAGCAAAACTTGGATTTTAATCAGATGTATTGATTTAAACACTTTTGGATGGTAGATCTGAGTTTAATTCTGAAGAATTCCACTTGTATGGTTTAGTTTTGAAAGTTTAAGACTCTGGTTCAATTTGAGAGACATATGTTCTAGTAAAATCTGAATTCTGGTGTAAAAAGTCTGATAGACAGTGACAACAACTCTCTAGTTTTTGTTTTGGTGTATGCACTATAACAGTCCTTTGATGCACTAAAGGTATTGGAAGATGCACTAACAAACTCATTTGATGTGCTGTGAAACTGATTGGATGCGTTGTATTGTTCCTCCTATGCACTAGAATTTTTTGTCAATGCTCTAGATTGCTCCTCTTATGTGCTAGACTATTCCTCCTATGCAATAAAAGATGGGTCAATGCACTGCTAAATAGGTTGTATGCGCTATAACAGAGAGTGAATGCGCTATTATGGAAGTATTCAAGATTTTGATAGTTTATTTTCGTTCTGGTTTTTGATAGTGAACTCTTTTGACTCCAGGGTATAAATTTTTGATTGATGACCTTGTATCTAATTTTCTTGCTTTGTGGACTAGGGAAAAATGATTGCTTTGATTGGATGATTTCCTTTTAAAAATGACTTACACACACAACAAAAAGTTTGCAAATAGTTGTTTCAATTCTACACATTAAACAAATAGAGTGTGTTCTCGAATCAGGTTTGATTCTTTGAATGTTCACTGGTATAACACAATAAAGACAATTCAAGCACTTTTTCTATCTCAAAAGGTCACTAAAAATACCACAACCCACATCTTGAAACTATGTCAGCTCACACAGTTGTGTCACCCCCTAGAGGGTGCCCATGTTTTTGCCTTTCCCAAGTCTTAACCAAAGTCGAATCCTCCACTTTTGGCCAAGGTCTCTGATAGTTATATGGTGAGTGTCTTGGGGGAAAATTCTTCCCTCCCCTTGCACTTTGATATAGAAAACATTCAGAAACTAAAACAGTTTGATTCTAACTTAAGGTTCATAGATAGAGTTTTCGTTCGATGTGTCAAATAGATAAAATCCCTTAGGAGACCTCCCAACCTTTAGAACAAAGGCTTTGGGGATGGTTATCTTGCACATTTCCATCGAATTTTGGACTTTCCCTGAATTTACTTTTGATTATAGTGGGTTAGAAAACTTGGCTTTGGTTGTTCCCAGTTAGGTCGTTCCCATAGGTTGAGTAATTTTTTCCACTACTATAGGCCCTCTAAAGGTGTCAATAAAGCATGAAAAGTGAGTCTAGCATTCTGATCACCCAGTGAAGGGGGGAGTATAAGCCTATCACTTCAACCATAGTAAACAGGGGGTTCAATTATCCTTTTACCTAAGCTAGATTCCTAACTTAACCAAAGGAAAGCAATAACAAAATTCAAAACCTTGCAAACACCATTAGTAATTTGTAGTATTTTTCTTTGATCAGTGTAAATGTTTCCAAAAATTGTCTTTGACCAGAGTACCTTGTACCTGTAACACAAAAAACAAAGATTAATATCCAAAATGATTCAATTTTCTATAAAAATAGTCCAATGCGCTAAACCTATAAGAATATGCGCTAAAACTTAGATGCGCCAAAGTAATAAATGAAAGTGTTGAAATAATTATCAAATGCACTATAAAAATGATTGAATGCGATGAAACATTGTTTGGATACGCTAAAATATTTGTCAAATGCACCATAAGAACTTTTGATCGCGCTAAAACAGAATCACATCAAAATATGTAGGCACTTTCCAAAAAATGTTGAAAATGGGGATTTTTCCTCATGGTGTGTGCCAATTTATGTGTGTGGAAAATATGTGTAAGTGAAGTAAATAAAAACACACCTTAATGCAACATTATTAGAGAATTCAAACAATAGATTTAATCTAATTGAAAAGTAATAAAATCTCTAAAACTGTTCCATTGCTCTCTAACTCCAAGGATTTATTAAATCAAAGTGGCTCTTAGATTGTGTGCACTATGACTGTTAAAATGACAACCTAGAGAATGAGAATGATGATCTAAATGATATGTTGTGATGAAGTGATATGATAATAAAATTTGTGGTAATGATAATGAAAGCTATGATGCTGATATGAAATGATATGATAAGATATTGTAAACTAGAATGCAACTGGTATGGCAAGCTATGACATGATTGTAATCTAATATGATTGCTAAAATGATTCTATTTGATAATTGCTAAATGTTGTAAGATAAAATGCTCTAATATGATTCCTGTAGAGTAAAATTGCATGCAAGTGGGGTCCATTTCCTATGGCAAGAGGTTGCTTTAATAGATTTTCAAAGGAAATTCATGATGTGGCAGCAAGAAATGGTTCATATTTGATCTGGATAAATCAATGGTAGAAGATAAAGAATTTGGTGAGGAATAAGGGGAAATTCTTTCCCTAAGCAAAACATTGTGGCAAATGATAAGGAAGAAATTGTGGATCCACGAAGCCAACTATTTCCAACTGTTCAAAGTTTGTTTCAAAATTGGATGGAAAGATAAAGTAAAATTGAATGCACTTGAAGCTTTCAACTTTATTGAGAGAAAATTTGTAGACATGTGCTCAATTAGAAATTTGAGTTATTGAATTTTGAAGGGAAAAAATATTATTAAATAAAAAAATTGAAATTTTTTTATTTAATAAAAGAGGATGATAATTAAATAAAATATATGATTTTTTTTATTTAATTAAGATGGAAGAATTGGATAATTAAATTTTAATAGAAGAAAATAGAATGTGAATCATATAAATAAATATTTGCATTTATTTATAAATAGATGAATAAAAGGTTAATTAATCAAATAATTGTATTTAATTAATCAGATTTATCCAGACTATTTTTAGGTGTATACAAATAGAGTTCGCCTTTAATGAGAAATGTGATCTTTGACAAAATAAAACCACATCTATATGTTTGTATATCTGCATTTCACAAAAAATCTTAGGTATAAGTAAAGGTAGGCTTCAAAACACATTGTGTTTTTATGCTCTTCCTATCAGACACAACTAATCTCTCGAAAAAACACACCGTGCATAGGCATGTAACATACAAAAAATAGATAAAATGATACATAAAAATATGCATAGAAACATAGATAAGATGATGAGATGGTGTAGTGTGGGGCCCACGAGATGGGGGACAAAAGTGACGAAACCAGTAGATGGGAGCAAACATTATAGAAATGGAAGGGAGCCCCTAACGGTGTCATTGGGTCAATTTTCCCATCAAGTCTTTTTGTCAGTGCATTTTATCCAGCGCATGGGATGGGGGATGGGGTGTTATGTTATAGTGTTACACACATAGGTGCTTTTTTTTAGGATATTAGCTTCTCCCCTAATGGTGATATCGGCTTGGTTCTCTTGTCACTTCAAATAACATCGACATTTTTTGCCTTGCGTGAGAAGCTATCTGTTCACCATAGGTGAGAAGGGGAGTAGACATGATTATGACATGTATTTTAAACTGTAACAAGAACTGTTATTGGAAAACACTATGTGTTGTGGGTTTTCTCATTTTGTAGGCTGAAAGTGAAAGGTTGGAGAGTAGGGGTAGAGTTGCAGGTGGGGGACACGAAAAGCCAACGAAATTGAGGTGAGGGGTTTGTAACTGATTGGGTTGTTACTTTTAAATGGTTTTAAAACATTATGTGGGTAGCAAATTTTGAAAAACTAGTGTTTTGATACCTATAATTTTATAGAACAATATGAATGTCTTCAAAATATTTTATTATTTTGACCATAGGAATGCAATGAAAGGCACCATTTTGTAAACACTAGTGTTTTCCAACAACCATTAACACTCTATATGATTGCAAGTTGGAAAAAATAGTGGGAGGTGAGTGCATGATTTATGAAACCTCCAACCCACACAATGTTGTAAAACCCTCTACGAATGCAACTAATCTCTCGATAAAATGCACCTATGTACATACAAAAATGCATAAAAACATACGGGTAAGTGCACCAAGATGGTTCCCAAAAAGGGGACTTAAGTGGACAACTTTTTTCTGAAATCAGGAAATACTGACCTTGGACGTGAAATTGAGGATACTTAGACTCAAAATTTTGAGATGGAACAGAAAGAAGGATTCAAGTGCTCCGAGTCTACTTTCTAAACTACTAATTTATTTTGAAAATGGTTGAGATTAAGGGGTTCAAACAAGGGATGTACATAAATTGGTGTTGTTTTTGTCAGAAAAACATAACATAGCAACTCTTGTACGACCCTCGTACGGTGAAATTTTTTTTAGTATTTTTAAAATCGCAATGGTCAGAAGTTAGCTAACAGTATGTAGTTGATGCATGGTTTTTCTAATAATTTTTTAATGAATATTTGATTTTTTACTAATTTGCGAAGTGGGCATATCCTGAAAATAGAATTTTGGCCGTGCTACCCCTACAAATTTTGGAAACTAATTTATTTGTTTTTTTTTTAATTTTTTTAATTTTGTAGAATGGAGTCTAGTTTCTAAAAATGTAATTTATTTCAAAAATTGATGAACGGTTAATTTATAATGAAAAAAATACCAAATACTGCTTTTTGGCAAAAAAAAGACATATAGATAAAATAAATTATGGATGAAAGACTTAACTTTTTCAGAAAGTGAAAAAAATTACATCGTTGGATAGCTAAGAGATAACCCAACATTACCCATGTGCTCGATTTTTTTGATATTGAACCACGTGCAATCCTGATGGGGAGCATGAACTCGATTATGAGAAATATGGTGGATTTTTTAAAAACACGTCTCTGGTCGTTGGGAATGCCCTCCAAGCCTTTGGGTTGGTATTCGAAGGTATCTCACTTTTGACATGGTTTTTGCTTCTGCGGGGAACATATCTACTAGCACATAATGCGATCACGTTATAATACGCTCACGTTATGTCTTACTTTATTTTAAATGTTAATATATTAATGTATGCTAATATATTTTTATGTACATGTATATATGTATGCTTGTATGGATGTAAGATTATATGTACATATGTATTATGCTTGTATGTATGCATTTATGTATGTCTTTAGATGAAAGGAGAATTGAGAGAGATTCTAGAGAGATGGAGAGGGGGTCGAAGTGAGGGTTTAAGAGAGAGGGAGTGGGAGAGAAGGGGTTGGATTGAGGGAGACTTAGCTAGGTAGGGTGGGAGGGATAGAGGGAGGGAGAGAGAGAGAGGGGGGGCGTGGGAGAGAGAGAATTGAGGGAGAGGGAGAGAGAGAGGGGTGTGGGAGAGAGAGAATTGAGGGAGAGGGAGAGAGAGAGATAGACAACGAGAAAGAGAGAGTTATGTAGGTAGGGTGCGAAAGGGAGAGACTTGAGAGTGTGAGAGGGAGAGACTTGAGAGTGTGAGTGGGGTGAGAGGGAGAGACTTGAGAGATAGGTAGTGAGAGGGAGTGTGAGAGAGAGAGAGTGGGAGAGAGAGGGAGTGTGAGTGAGAGACTTGAGAGAGGGAGAGGGTGTGAGAGGGAGTGACCTGATAGAGGTAGAGAAAGAGGGAGGTGGAGTGAGAGGGACTTATCTAGGCAGGGTTGGAGGGATAGATAGAGAGAGGGGAGAGAGACAAAGAGAGAGTTACCTAGGTAGGTTGTCAGATGGAGAGACCTTAGAGAGAGAGGGGGTGGGAGGAAGAGACATGAGAGAGAGGTAGTGGGAGAGAGTGGGATGGAGTGGGAGGGACATAAAGAGAGATGGATAGAGGGAGTGAGAGAGGATGGTAGGGATTGATTGAATGAGAGGTACACAGAAAGTGGGAGACAATAGATAGAGACAATTAGAGAAGGTGGGAGGGAGGGAAGGAGGGAGAGGTGAGATGTATAGATAGAGAGAAAGTGATAGGGGTTGAGGGTATAGGGTTGAGGGATTAGGGTGGAGGACCTATAGGGTTGATGGTTTCTAGAGTATTAGGGTTTAAGGTTTGAGGGTTGAGGGAATAGGTTTGATGGTACAGGGTATTTGGTTGAGGGTATAGGGTAGAGGGTTTAAGGTTTAAATGTTTAGGGTTGAAGGGTTTGGGGTTAAGGGTTTAGGATTAAGGGTTTACTTGGTTCAGGGTAGAGGGTTTAGGGTATAGGTTTGAGGGTATATGGTTGAAGAATTAGGTTCAGGGTCCAATGTAAGGGGTAGAGGGTTTAGGGTTTAAGGATTCAGGATTGAGGGATTAAGGGTTGAGGGTTGAGAATTGAGGGTTGAGTGTTTAATGTATAGGGTAAAGGGTAGAGGGTTTAAGGGTTGAGGGTTGAAGATTGAGGGTTTAAGGTATAGGGTCGAGGGATTAGGGTTGAGGGTCCAATATATAGGGTAGAGGTTATAGGGGTTGAGAGATTAAGGGTTGAGGGATTAGGGTTTAGGGTAGAGAGTATTGGGTTGAGGGTAGAGGTTAGAGGGTAGAGGGTAGAGGGTAAAGGGTTTAACAGTTTAGGGTTTAAGGGGTTAGGGTTGAGGGTCAAGGGTTTAGGGTTGAGTATTTAAGGGTTTAAGGGTTGAGGGTTTAAGGGTCGAGAGGGTTGAGGGATTAGGGTAGAGAGTTTACTAAGTGGGTTTGAGGGTTGGGGGACTAGGGTTGAGGGTAGAGGGTATAGGATTGGCGGTAGAGGGTAGAGGGTTTATGGGTTAGGGTTTAAGGGTTTAGGGTTTAGGGATGAGGGATTAATAGGTTATAGGAGTTGAGGGATTAGGGTTTAAGGGTTGAGGGTTGAGGGATTCAGAGGGTATAGGGGTTGAGGGATTAAAGTTTAAGGGTTGAGGGTTGAGGGTTGAGGGATAAAGAGGGTATAGTGGTTGAGGGATTAGGCTTTTAATGGTTTGAGGTTGAGGGTTCAAGTTAAGAGGAATTATAGGGGTTGAGGATTAGGGTTTTAGGGTTGAGGGTTGAAGGGGATTAAGAGGCTATAGGGTTGGTGTTTTAGGGTTTTAGGGTTGAGGGGTTGAGGGTTCAAAAGATTAAGAAGGGTATAGAATTAGAGGGATTAAGGTTGAGGTTGAGGGTTGAGGGATTAAGAGGGTATAAGGGGTTGAGGGATTAGGGTTTAAGGGTTGAGGGTTGAGGGTTGAGGGATTAAGAGGATATAGGGGTTGAGGGATTAGGGTTTTAGGGTTGAGGGATTAAGAGGGTATAGGGGTTGAGGGATTAGGGTTTAAGCATTGAGGGTTGAGGGTTGAGGGTTGACGGATTATGAGGGTATAAGGGTTGAGGGATTAGGGTTTAAGGGTTGAGGGATGAAGAGGGTATAGGGGTTGAGGGATTAGGGTTTAAGAGTTGAGGGTTGAGGAATTAAGAGGGTATAGGGGTTGAGGGATTAGGGTTTAAGGGTTTAAGAGGGTATAAGGATTGAGGGATTAAGAGAGGGATTAGGATTTAAGGGTTGAGGGTTGAGGGAATAGGGTTTAAGGGTTGAGGGATGAAGAGGGTATAGGGGTTGAGGGAAGGGTTTAAGGGTTGAGGGTTGAGGGATTAAGAGGGTATAGGGGTTGAGGGATTAGGGTTTAAGGGTTGAGGGTTGAGGGATTAAGAGGGTATAGGGGTTGCAGGATTAGGGTTTAAGGGTTAAGGGTTGAGGGATTAAGAGGGTATAGGGGTTGATTGTTTAGGGTTTGAGGGTTGAGGGTTGAGGGTTCAAAGATTAAGAGGGTATAGGGGTTGATTGTTTAGGTTTTGAGGGTTGAGGGTTGAGGGTTCAAGGATTAAGAGGGTATAGGGGTAGAGGGATTAAGGTTGAAGGGTTGAGGGTTGAGGGTTGAGGGATTAAGAGGGTATATGGATTGAGGGATTAGGGTTTAGGGTTGAGGTTGAGGGGTTCAGGACTAAGAGGGTATGGGGTTGAGGGGATTAGGGTTGAAGTTAAGAATATGGGGTTGAGGATTAGAGGGTTTAGGGTTGAGGGTTTAAGGTTGAGGGGATTAAGAGGGTATAGGGGTTGAGGGATTAGGGTTTGGGAGGTTGAGGTTGAGGATTAGGGTTTTAGGGTTGAGGGTTGAGGGATTAAGAGGTATAGGGGTTGAGGATTAGGATTGGGATTTAGAGGGTTTAAGGGTTGAGGGTTGAGGGTTGAGGGATTAAGAGGGTATAGGGATTGAGGGATTAGGGTTTAAGGGTTGAGGGTTGAGGGATTAGGGTTTTAGGGTTGAGGGATTAAGAGGGTATAGGGGTTGAGGGATTAGGGTTTAAGGGTTGAGGGTTGAGGGTTGAGGGATTAAGAGGGTATAGGGATTGAGGGATTAGGGTGTAAGGGTTGAGGATTGAGGGTTGAGGGATTAAGAGGGTATAGGGGTTGAGGGATTAGGTTTTAAGGGTTGAGGGATTAAGAGGGTATAGGGGTAGAGGGATTAAGGTTGAAGGGTTAAGGGTTGAGGGTTGAGGGTTGAGGGTTGAGGGATTAAGAAGGTATAGGAGTTGAGGGATTAGGGTTTAAGGGTTGAGGGTTCAAGGATTAAGAGGGTATAGGGGTAGAGGGATTAAGGTTGAAGGGTTGAGGGTTGAGGGTTGAGGGATTAAGAGGGTATATGGATTGAGGGATTAGGGTTTAAGGGTTGAGGGTTGAGGGATTAGGGTTTGAGGGTTGAGGGATTATTTAGGGTATAGGGGTTAAGGGATTAGGGTTTAAGGGTTGAGGGTTGAGGGTTGAGGGTTGACAGATTAAGAGGGTATAGGGGTTGAGGGATTAGGATTTAAGGGTTGAGGGTTGAAGGACTAGGGTTTAAGGGTTGAGGGATGAAGAGGGTATAGGGTTGAGGGATTAGGGTTTAAGGGTTTAAGATGGTATAAGGGTTGAGGGATTAGGGTTTGGGGGTAGAGGGATTAAGAGGGTATAGGGGTTGAGGGATTAGTGTTTAAGGGTTGAAGGATTAAGAGGGTATATAGATTGAGGCTCCCCTTCTCCCACTCTCCCCTTCTCCTCCTCTCTCCCTCCCACTCTCTATATCTCCCACTCTCCCCCTCTCTCCCTCCCACTCTCTCTTTCTCCCACTCTCCCCTTATCCCACTCTCCCCCACTCTCTCCCTCCCTCATCCCCTCTCTTGATCTCCACTCTCTGCTTCTCCCCTTCTCCACTCTCTTTCTCCTCTCCCTCCTCTCCTCCTCTCATCTCCTCCCTCTCTCCTCCCACTCTCTCTTCCTTGTACCCCTCTCTCCAACTCTATCCTTCTCCTCACCCATCTCTCCTCCCTCTCCTATCTCCTCTCAGCTTCTCTTTCTCCCACTCTCCCCCACTCTATCCCACTCTATCTTTATCCCACTCTCACCATCTCTCCCTCCCTCTCTATCTCCCACTTTTCACTTCTCCCCTTCTCCCACTCTCACCATCTCTCCCTCCCTCTCTATCTTCCACTCTCTGCTTCTCCTCTTCTCCCACTCTCTCCCACTCTACGTTTCTCCCACTCTCCCCCTATCTCCCTCCCTCTCTATCTCCCACTCTCCCCCTCTCTCCCTCCCACTCTATCTCCCACTCTCCCCCTCTCTCCCTCCCACTCTCTCTTTCTCACACTCTTCCCCTCTCTCCCTCCCACTCTCTCTTTCTCCCAGACTCAAAAATATACTAAGAAAACCAAATTTCGCATAACACGAGCGCGTTTTTTACTCCACTAAAATGGTAAAAAAATCTATATACCCATGATTTGAAGGCCCACAGTTTGCATATTCCCTTGGTTCTGTACGTGTTCTGACGAAAAATAGCTTTTTGATGATGTTGTGAAGTGTGCAAGCATATTTTTCACATTCCATCACCTTTTCCATGATCTTTTTACCACCTTTGCATGAAATAGCAGAGTTTCCTCATTGAAAGACATATAATATCAATTGAAGTTTGAATTCCATTGAAAACTGATATACAATTGAAGTGTGGCAGGGAACAAGCTTTTGAACAAGTCAAATTGTTGTGGAGTTTGAAGAAAGAAGAAGCTAAGGCTACATAATTGGGTTGAACTCCTCCATTTGAAAGTCTTGTTTTTAAGGTATGTGAAGTATTTACACATTTTATTTCATTCTATTATGGCTTGCTTTGATTTTTGTTTGTCATTATAACCTTAGGTTGTCAATGCACAATTTAAATTACCATTATATACACAATTATAAACACTTGCCAATTACCATTTTAATCTTAATGCAGAGCATCTACCAGGATCCACAAATCATCAAGGGTACTTCTGACCCTAACTTAAATTGAAGAAGATCAACAAACAAACTCAATAATCTTTTCATCAAAACATTAGAACTTGGTTTCAAATTTTTTCAGACTCAAAAAAATAGATTAACCATTATAAAATTGATTGTAACATAGCATAAAGCTGATTAGAAACTCAGAACCATTCACGAAAATTCATCCTTTAAGACAACTCCAAGCCTCTCCCATTCCTCCGAAGGATCCAAACACCTTCTAATACCTCTACACAAACTGATGCAGTACAAAGGAAGAAATCAACACCTTTCTTGACACACTTATTCAACTAAATTTCCCTTCACAAAACATTTGATTTGTATACTCAAATTAGTATTAAGAGTTCCCAATTCCTTAAGAGCCGTAAAAAAACCTTGAAATTTTTGAAAATAATTGATTACAATCAACTAGGTTCCTCAAAACATCAAACAATCATTATGTCATGCACAAGTTGTCTTAAATCTTCCATAATGGCACCATTGTTTACAAACACAAACTATAATTCTTAAGGCACAACCAAACCATTATTTGCTTAATAAATCTTTGTTTGAGTTAGTACAACAAAAATGAAACCTTTCAAAAGTATACCCTTACACAAAAACTTAGTTCCTTTGTTCACTATCCACATTACTAGTAGCCAAGCATCTGTAAACTATCACATGTATCTCCCAAACCATGAACACACTTCAAACTGTGATACTCATTTTTGATGCAGAGTTAGAGGACCCAAAACCATTGAAGATGTCAACTTGCCTTCAAGAGGAATCTAAGAAGATTAAAAAGGTGTAATGGACCAATTTCAATACTCCTCAAAGCTGGACAACAAACAAAAACATTATTTCCCACATTTCACCCTTGGTATCTAGTTACTGTGCAAAACTAGTTTTGGGCCCTTAACTCCAAAACTTTCCAAAACACCAGGAAAATAAAAGAATGATTGTAGCACCAATTTTAGAGTTGCAAGACATACCTTAACCCATCACATGAATCCTTTGGGACAACTTTAATAAAACTAACCTTTTCACTATTTTAGGCCTCCAAGTAGGCCAATTTTACAAAGGAACTACCCTTAGATCTTCACACCAGACTTCAAAACCCAAAAAAAGTCTTTAATTAGGTCTCAAAACAAGATAATTTCTAGGTCTTAGGACCTTACCCACTCAACTAGGCTTCCAATACAAAAAACCCCATTTTTCAATGCAAAGAGGGAGGGTTTATAGAAACTCCTATACCTGGACCTTCCCAGACCATTCCAAAGCATCAAACAACTTCAAAATACCCTGCACAAGGTCAAAAGTTCATTACATAGACCACTCCTTCAACACTTTTTCAAAATCACTCCTTGGTTCCTCAAATTCTCATGGAAAGTGCTTGTTTGAGCTAAGAACCCCATCCTATTGTTAACTTTTGTACACGATGATTGTAAGTATTATTAAAATGAAGCCTTCAATGACATATATTTTTCAATTAACTTGAATGGATACATTTTTATTAACTAATATTTGTCTCATTACCATGGTATAGATAAAATTATCCGCCATGCCGAAGAAAAAGACAAAGAGGAAACTAATAGATGAAGAGAACGAAACCTTGAAAGAAAAGGAGAGAGTTCGGGTGGCGGAATATCGTGAAAAGAAGAAACTGGAAATGATTGATGAAAACAACCCAATTGTAGAGGAACCTCAATCATCAAAAAAGAGAACGAGAATTGGCAGCACAACAGGCACGAATGTGAAAGCATCATCGTAAGATAGATTCAAATACCGTAGTTGGAGACACACCCTCTATGACAAGTGAATATGAAGGGACACCATTAAGCACAAGCGAATATGGAGGGACACCATGTACCGCAAGTGAATATTGTTGGACACCATCCAACACATCTCAAGTTGAGAGTACATCATCACTCGAAATTGATGAAGAAGGTATTCCATCTCCCCATGTGAACTTCAAGGTATGTCTTCTTCTCCACCCTCAATCAAAGGTACGCAATCTAGCCCACCTCAATTAAATATTGATGAAATTCATAATGTTGAGATGTATGTACCTAGGAGAACACCACCTAGAATTTTGTGTAGAAAGCAAAAGTATTTGATTAATATTGATGATGAGATTTTGTAGCACATGGAAGGTAAGATTTCAAGATGCACTTGTTGAAGATATGCTGATAAGATTTGGGAATGATTCTTTGAAAGGCTAAATGAGACTGCAAGATGTCAACTATTTGTTGAAATGATGCGGGGTGTAAAGTATAGGAACATCATGAAGACTCTTGGGTTGAAAACATCGAATGCATCGAGTGAAGACACTATTGTGAAGAATCTAATGGATGCTTATGAGAGTGTGGGTAAGACCTCACATTCAAAGGATAGTAATGTCACCCGACGTGTCATTACATCAACTTTGGGAAGCTATCAAACAAAGAGAGCTCATTTAATTAAAAAGACTAGTGAACAAACGGGAATTAGTAGAAATTTTTTATCAAGAGCCATTCAAAGGAAACAAAGAATTGAGGGAAATGATACAAATGAATTATGGGAATTCTCGAGGAGACTGTCACGAAAAGATAAAGAAGTTGTCCAAGCCTTGAGAACACTAATTGAAGAGTATTGGAAGAATAACACAAGCCCGTCTCCGAATCAAAGGGATGTAGTAAGAAGGAGAATCGGTAGTTGGAATCGTGAGCCACATCCAAAGCATTTTTCGGATATGACTCAAACCCAATTTTTTCAGAAATTTGAAAAATGATTATCCTCAAATTAGTATTTCTCAAAGATTGTTTGAAATGCTTAAGCCTTTTTATGTCAAGATAAATCACACACACACACTACTTCTTGTTGTAGACTACATATTGCGTTTTCTAACCATTATGATGTTTATCGTTCTATATGTTTAGATTTGCATACTAACGATGTTTTGCAGGATTGTGGCATATAAGCCCCACCAAAATCTTCAAGAGAGTTCTTATCAAAAAATTTATGTGAAAGAGAGGATGGCTAGATATTCTATAGGACAACATGCTTGGATGGTTCATGAGATCGTTGCGGTGGCTTCCAGCGTATGCCAGTATGTCAACATATGGAAAGCACAAATGAGGTGGGACAAAAACTAGTAGAGTTTAGGAAGTATAAAACAGTGGCATATGCTACAAAAGATGGGTCTCAAGCAAAAAGGTGTGATTTGGTTATTGAGAAGATTCCAGTGTACCAATTTATGACCATATTTCATGATAGTATACTGTCTAAGTATGTAATGCATACCCATAGAGCCTGATGGTTTGACAAGCAGTTCAAGCTATGCAAGGACACCTTTCTAGTTGGAAGCATAGTATCCGTGGTTGAATTCACAGAGAACTACACTCTAGAGCCACAACATGAGGTGCAGTCACAATATTACAACTCCACACAAGTTTTGATATTTGTGCACATAGAATTCATTCATGCATCTGATAGTACAGATGAGCAAAGGAAGGTATTGAGGGAGTACCACTTTTACATTAGTGATGATCGCACACATTCTCCAGAGTTCGTGCAAGGTTGCTTCCAGATGTTCTATAGTGGTTTGGCTCAGAGGGGCATAGAATATGATCAACATATAATATGGTCTGATAACTGTGCAACACAGTTCAACAACTCATGCATGTTCTACTGGTTGTGCAGGATGCATGTCATTATAGGTGTTCAACATATGTGGAACTATTGTGAGGCCGAACATGGAAAGGGGGAGCATGATGGTGTAGGAGCATACCTGTAAAGAGCATTAGCATAAGAAGAGTTAAAGTATAAAGACAGTGCAAAGTTGACAGATGCAAAATCAATTGTCGAGTGGTGTAATGCTTTGATGGGTCCAGGTAATGAAGGTACATCTTTAGTTCGTAGATTTTTTGGTTGATGGATGATACTAACATTGCACCATATGAAGATTGTTGTACACTAATAGGATCAAGTGCAAGGTACACTCTTTCCTTAGCTCAAATGCAAGTTCATGGAGTATCGATACACGAAAGATGGCATGCTTTTGTTCTTCATGTACAATGCAAGACTGGAATGATTGTGAGTCAAGGAGTGGGTTGACAAATGGTTCACAAGTTATCATAGCCCACTTCACACGTATCGCCCTCCGATGGCATTGGAACTGACATAGATAGAATCATCGATCAACTTTGACCACATATCAGATCTAGTTCAACGAGGTGATATATATACTTTCTTAGTTGTTGAAATTCCATATCATTAGATCTTACTTTGTACTGTATTCGTAATGTTGACAAATTTCAAGAGATTTTTTGCACATATCAATGTAGGGCATGTTTATGCAGTTATTGCAGATGAAGACAATGAAGAGGGAACAAACTATTACTTGTGTCATTGTGTTGAGACCAAAAAGAAATTGGAGGCCCTAGTTATAGATGGAGAAAACATCTAATAGCCTACAGGCTCAGTTGTGATTACTGGAACATGGCTTAGAAGGTACCCACATTCAAGTGTTAAACATTGGCTATTTAAGGAATTTGACATGCATTGTAAGATTCTTCATTACTCGAACCTTGTCGTGGCATCCAATGTTCATTTGACCAAATATGGGGGTAGACCTTTGAACAAGACTTTATGGAAGGTCCGTGAGTCTGACCATGAGGCAATACTTGACACAATAAAGAGTAGCGTAGACCTGGATGGTTCGTTGGATTAATTTGTAAGTATTTGCACATTGGTTCTTATTAATTTATACTTGTATGCACATTAATTTGTTTGATGCCAATGCTATCATCTTCTTTTACAGTGATTGGTGTCCCCTTGCAAAAAATGAAGATATATGAGCCATCCAAGAGAATGTCAGCCATAAAAGCAATGCAACATCCTTATTTTGATGCCTGCATGCAACATCTGTAAGTGCCTTCCATCTATTTTTATTTCATTTCCATTTTGGATGCTCTTTCTTTTTCTCTTTTACTTTGCATATTTGTAAGTAAACTACTAAAAATTGATTGATATTTCGTTGCAGAAAATACTGATCTAAGAGCCATCAAAGAGAATCTCAGCCAAAAAAGCAATGCAACATACTTATTTTGATGATTTTGAAAAATATCAATTTTGATTTCAAGCCATTATAAGAGAGCATGTGAAGCTTAGCGAGGGAATCTCAAGTTACTCATTTGAAGTTAACCTCATAATCAGCACCTATGATGTAGACATTTAAAGAGAATCTTGAATGTATGAGTGACATTGTAAAAGATCTGAGAGAATGAAGTGCAAGAGGCATTGTAATAAGATTTAATTATATAATGAGATATATTCAAATATTTTAAGGTTGGAGTTCATGTTTGGTGTAGTAGCACCCTATTCTATAAATGCCTTGAGTAGGAAAATTTACAAACTTTGAATTTTGAAATGTAAACAATGTGAAAGGTCATATAAAGGTCATGTAAACAATTTGTACACATTTTTTTGCAACTCGTGTGACCAAGAGGACTATTCCAACATGTCCAAATAGGTATGTTTATGCTAGGCATGGTCCTCTTTCACACCAAAACACGTAGAATCACTCTGAGCTATGTTCCATCGGATTGATCCCTTAAGGGTCCAAAGTGCAAAATGGCTGCAAACTTTAGCATGCTATTACTCAGATACTATGACACTTAGAAACTTCTCATCTAATCCTACAGAAAGGTATTGGGACCCTCTAGAAAAACATCTCTCAGTTTTGGCTATCTTGGAGTGGTTTTCTCGTGGCAGCGAATTTTCACTTGATGGAAAAAGCATCAAATGCAAGCAGTGCAAAGTTGCAAAGTGGTGCAACTTCCATTTTGCAACTTGTGTAACCAACCAGACTATTCCAACACATCTGAATAGGTATTTTTATGCTAGGCATGGTCCTCTTTTGCACCGAAACATGTGGAATCGCTCTGAGCTATGTTCCACCGGATCGATCCTTTAAGGGTCCAAAGTGCAAAATGGCTGCAAAATTCAGCATGCTATTACTCAGATACCGTGACACTTAGAAACTTCTCATCTAATTCTACAAAAAGGCATTTTTCCCCTCTAGAAAAACCTCTCTCGGTTTTGGATATCTTGGAGTGGTTTTCTCATGGCAGCGGATTTTCACTTGATGGAAAAAGTGTCAAATTTAAACAGTGAAAGTTGCAAAGTGGTGCAACTCTTGCTCAACAACTTGTGTGACCAAAGTAACTGCTCCAAAATGTCCGAATAGGTATTTTTATGCAAGGCATGGTCTTTTTCGCACTGAAACACGTGGAATCGCTCCAAGCTACATTCCACCGGATCGATCCCTTAAGGGTCCAAAGTGCAAAATGGCTGCAAACTTTAGATTGCTATTACTCAGATACCATGAGACTTAGAAACTTCTCGTATGATCCTACAGAAAGGAATTGAGCCCCTCTACAAAAACCTCTCTTAGTTTTGGCAATCTCAGAGTGGTTTTCTTGTGGTGGCAGATTTTCACTTGATGTAAAAAGTGTCAAATTCAAGCTGTGCAAAGTTGCAAAGTGGTGCAACTTTCGCTCTGCAACTCGTGACCAAGCAAACTGTTCCAATATATCTGAATAGGTATTTTTATGCTAGGAATGGTCCTCTTTCACACTGAAACACGCGGAATCACTCTAAGCTATGTTCCACCGGATCGATCCCTTAAGCGTCCAAAGTGGAAAATGGCTGCAAACTTTAACATGCTATTACTCGGATACCGTGACACTTAGAAAATTCTCGTCTGATCCTACAGAAAGGCATTGGGCCCCTCTAGAAAAAATCTCTCGATTTTGGCTATCTTAGAGTGGTTTTCTCATGGCAGTGGATTTTCACTTGATGGAAAAAGTGTCAAATTCAAGCAATGCAAAGTTGCAAAGTGGTGCAACTTTCGCTTTGCAACTTGTGTGACCAAACTAATTGCTCCAACACATCTGAATAGGTATGATTATGATAGGCATGGCCTTTTTTCACACTGAAACACGTGGAATCACTCTGAGCTACGCTCCATGGAATCGATCCCTTAAGGGTCCAAATTGCAAAATGGCTGCAAACTTCAACATGCTACTACTCAGATATCGTGAAACTTAGAAACTTCTCATCTAATCCTATAGGATCGCGTTGAGCCCCTCTACAAAAACCTCTCTCAGTTTTGGCTATCTTGGAGTGGTTTTCCCATGGTGGCAGATTTTCACTTGATGGAAAAAGCATGAAATGCAAGCAGTGCAAAGTTGGAAAGTGGTGCAACTTCCGTTCTGCAACTTGTGTGACCAAGTGAACTATTCCAACACATCTGAATAGGTATTTTTACACTAGGCATGGTCCTCTTTCGCACCAAAACATGTGGAATCGCTCCGAGCTATGTTCCACCGGATCGATCCCTTAAGGGTCCAAAGTGCAAAATAGATGGAAACTTCAGCATGCTATTACTTGGATACCATAACACTTAGAAAATTATCGTCTAATCCCACAGACAGGCATTGGACCCTTCTAGAAAAACCTCTCTTAGTTTTGGCTATCTTGGAGTGGTTTTCTCGTGGCAGCGGATTTTCACTTGATGGAAAAAGTGTCAAATTCAAGCTGTGCAAAGTTGAAAAGTGGTGCAAATTTCGCTCTGCAACTTGTGTGACCAAGCAGACTATTCCAACACATTTGAATAGGTATTTTTATGCTAGGAATGGTCCTCTTTTGCACCGAAACATGTGGAATCGCTTCGAGCTATGTTCCACCGGATCGATCCCTTAAGGGTCTAAAGTGCAAAATGGTTGCAAACTTCAGCATGTTATTACTTAGATACCGTGATGCTTAGAAACCTCTCATCTAATCCTATAGGATCATGTTGAGCCTATCTACAAAAACCTCTTTCTATTTTGGTTATCTCACAATGGTTTTCCAGTGGTGGCAGATTTTCACTTGATGGAAAAAGCATCAAAGGCAAGTAGTGCAAAGTTGCAAAGTGGTGCAACTTTCATTCTGCAACTTGTGTGACCAAGCGGATTATTCCAACATGTCTAAATAGGTATGTTTATGCTAGGCATGGTCCTCTTTTGCACCGAAACACGTGAAATCACTCCGAGCTATGTTCCATCGGATCGATCGCTTAGGTTGGAGGAGTCTAAAGTTGCAAATTTTTAAGTTGCTTAAAGCAACAAATTTGAAATGATATTGAATGGCCCACTTAGCACTCATTGAATCTAGGTGATGCTCACAGAGGTGAGGCACTATGCCTTCTCGAGAGGTCACCCATTCCAGTATACTCCAACTCAGGTGCTTAACCATGAAGTTTTTTCCCCAAGGTTAAGCCCACTTAGCTTGCAACCCCATTTGCAAAACTGTCAGCAAGTGTTGTTCCTTATGAAACATTCATTATAGAGCCCCTTTAGCTCATCAATTGATAAGTAGGAGGTATTTTCTACAATGTGTCAAATTGTGATATTGCTATCAGGATTCCATTGAGTAGTCATTTGTAGTATTAGATATAGCTCTAGCTTCTACAGTATTGCACATGATTGCAGACAGTTTCAATGATCTAGATGACATCAATAGTTCACATTACTCAAGAAGGATGAACATCTTAAAGAAATTTGCGGAAATCAGGACAAGTAACCTTCTTGTGGACTTAAGGTTGCAATATTTGATCTACAACATGTTCCACCATTTCTTCAGTAGGATCAAGAACACACATAATGAAGGTGTGTTTGTAGCCATGAAAGATTATGGTTTGAACTATCCAGAAGAGATGTTTTATCTCGACAAACCATATCTATACCATGGTTTGTTTGGAAACAAGGATGGGTTCTCTCTTCATTGGCATATACATTATTCCTTGATGTGTTCACACTAGTGTTACAAGACTAGGACTCGCCTTGGACTTAACAAGCCATTTTTTGACTTGGACTCGGGCTCGGAGCCCAAACTCGACAAATAGAAAAACCTAAGAAATTCAAAGATTTGTAAGGATTTAAAACTTGTTTCATGCACCCTTTAATAAATAAACCTTAAAGACACAATAGCATCATCAAAGAGAAATTACTATGATCCCATACACAAACATACATCAATCACATAAGTATAAGCACAAATTTTAGCTGAAGGAAATAACACATTTAGATATATAAATATTGTGATATTGCTGTCAAGATTCAATCGTGTAGTTTTACAAGTCAAACTCATTGACCCATGATTCATCAGTAGTAGTTCACAAGAACCCATCTCTCATAATAATGAATGGTTTATAAGGAGGAAGATAAATCTGCATACATTTCTTCTATCAAAAATGAGATAAGTGCTCAAGGTTTCATGAAGGTCATGAGACAACCATTAATGGGGAGTGGATACATGAAGAACTAATGGAGAATGATAATGGATTCAGACCTGCTATAAAGGAAAAAAAATTTCATTTCAATGATGCAAGAGGTTTTTGGTTTCACTACCAAAATGAGCCTACGAAGAATGCATGTGAAACTCCTTTTGACCTTGAGGGTGTACTTACTCCATCTCAAGGATCATGCATTGAGGATGACATAGATCAATGCTACAGCTAACCAATTAATAATTATACACGTGAATAAGTCAAACATGTACATTTCAATAAGGGAACTACAAGTACTCATAAACACGTAAGCCTCAAAAAGTATACACACGAATACATAGTATACACAAATTAAAACAAAGTATATGCACGAATACAAGGTATATGCATGAAAACATGTAAGCCACAAAGTATACACTCAAATTCATGTAAGTCACAAAGTATACATGTAAGTTGTAAAGTATACACTTGAATATACGTAACTCATATCTATTGAACCATCAATTTAGAATGCAAATATGGACAAGCATCGAAAAAAGATATTTGTATTAACCAAATAGCCATGTAGGCATACATAAATATATGTCGATATAAGTATGAAATATATGTACAAAATAGCCATATAGGCTTACGAGAATGCCATATAGGCATACAATGTCAAATATGTCCAATAAAAAATATGTACAAAACTGCCATGCAGGCATACAACAAAGGACTCCAGAATCAAAAGTCATTGCTCTCCATGCCGTAGAAATAAAATCTTTCCCTTTCCTTTTCCCTCAGATGGTGATAGGTTTGTCACTCATTTTTGTTGAGCTTGTGGAGTGCTCCTGCTACTCCTCCTAGGGTTTAGTTCATGGTGAAGTTTTAAATGTTATAATAAGAAGTAAAGACATGAATATATAGAAATTACATTATAAAAAATGATATATTTGACAAAATAATCACTTACAGCCATCTCACGATCTCTCTCCATGAGGGAAATATTCTCACACCCATGCTTAGGCATGCTCAAGCCTTGTATAAACCATACAAATAGAAATTAAACTATGTGAATCAATCATGGTTTGATATTTCACTAACTAACATCTATAACAACAAATGTAAATGTAAATTTACTAATTTTCCTCATACCTCTTCTATCAGAGCCATCGAGGATTGTATAGAAGATGTCACACTAATATCCATTGCCCTCATCACATTCAGAGGTGTATCGTCTCACAACAACTAAAAATAAAACAACAAATTATTCAATGTAATCAATGATGTGCATGTATAAACTACACAAATCTATTAAGTACTTGATTCATTAGTTAAACTTTGTATTCTATTACCTGCGTGAAGGTTTGAGTAAATCCACCGCCACTGGGAAGTGTTCCATCAAAACCTCCAATATTAGTTTGTTCAACATCCAAAATTGCATATTAAATTACCATTCATAAAACAATGCCATTAACATGCAATAAATTTATAATTTTTTACGAGTTACATACCCTAGCGATAGGTGTACTGCAAAAATAGGTTGGTGGGGGGCTGGTGTATCCAGTCTCAACATTGTGACCCTGCAATTTTATTAAAATCATAAAACATTTTTAGTTAATCTTGCATTTCAAAATCAAAATTTAATAAATTAAATTCAATGAACACATGCACTAAATATTACCTAACTATCAATGCCATATGCCTCATGCAAAATATCAGCTGCCCTCTCCATCTCCATTGCTACAGATGAATCCTGCATACCAGTCTCCGAAGGGTCGGTGGGGTCATGTGAACAAGTAGCCCCACAAGATTGACACACATGTGTTCGAAGGCCACCACTCAAAGACTCCCCTGGATGGCACTGTAGAATAGGGCTAGTATGATGGATGACACTCTAGGTCAAAGTGTTGATTGCCTGCAATGTCTCCATGTTAGCACTTTTCTTCATGACAAAAGGCATAACAACATGCTCACGAGGTGGCCTAGCGAGAGCTCATCTACCTTGC
Source organism: Sequoiadendron giganteum (assembly GCA_007115665.2). NCBI lineage: Eukaryota > Viridiplantae > Streptophyta > Pinopsida > Cupressales > Cupressaceae > Sequoiadendron > Sequoiadendron giganteum. The sequence continues at coordinate 534,502,714 of CM021106.1, forward strand.
CGCGTACGATCCGGCTGTGCACCAAGTCTATCCTGAGCTGAGCCCCCACCTCTCCCCTGGAAATCCCTCATATCAAAATAATTTGGGATTTTGTTCAATATGAACTCACTGTATAGTTTCCTAAGGAAATATTGCGGGACCTCGCAATTGTTGCGCGGTGGGTAATCGAACACCATGTACCACCTATCATAAAACCGGTCCCTAATCTATCGGTGGTGGCACCAATGGATAGGAAACCTCTTCACATTGAGGGTAAGATTTTGATTTGTGCATGGGTCAGTGAATAATGAGCACAAATCACCTTTTGTAATTTTTAAATCCTTCACATCCTTGTATGATAGTTTATCTGCGTAATAGTCCCTAGCCGCCTGCCTCCTATCTTCCCATCCAGTTATTTGTTTACTAATTGAATCTACGTTTTCTAACATATCTTTCAATGAATTTGCTAGGGTGATTCTTTCTGTGGTTGAACCATTTGGATCACTCAACCTATTGGTCAAATCCTCAATTTGTTTTTTGTTGTTCTCAATCACTCATTAAATTTTGCTGAGTGCCAGGAGGGGGTTGAGTGATTGGTGGAGGAGGTTGATGTTGTGGTTGATTTTGATCTTGAGGATTTGGTTGGTCTTCCTATTGAGGATTTTGAGGGTTTGTAGGTTGATTTACATCTCCTAAAAATTCAAACAAATAGATATCAAATTCAACCTAAAACTAACAAATTCAAAACAAAAACCATAGAATCCTTACCTCTCACAGCTCCTTGTCGTCGTGGCACCATCGTTGTGAAGAAATATGGATTGTTGGTGAAGAGATTCTCCTCCTAGAATGCGAGCGCGATATTGTGGGGTTTTTGGCAGCGGGTGCAACAAAAAAACCAGTCAAAATGCAAATGAAAGATTTGCATTTGTTTTTTTGATTTTAACAGTCAATAACACGAGCACGTTATAACGTGATCATGTTATGTCTTTGTAGTTGCCGAGACCTAGCCTAGGTTTAATGAAGACATAACGCAAGTGCGTTATAATGCGCTCACATTATAGTTTTCAAACTTTTTTTGTGAGGGTGTCCACGGAATTGCTACCCATTTCCATGTACCCACCCATACATAAAAAGATACATAGAAACATACATAACATGATGGGACTACATAGCGGTGTGTTTTATCTAGTGTGTTTTGTCTATTAGTGTATTTTTTTGGGAGATTAGCTTATCACTCACACAACTAATCTCTCAAAAAAATGCACCTATTTACATACAAAAACACATAAAAACATACATAACATGATGGGACAACGTAGTGTGGGGCCTGCCCAGATGGATGATAAAAGTGATGAAACTGACATATGGGAGGAAACATCACAACGAGGGAAGTGAGGAGATAATGACAACATCATCTCATTTTTCTTGACTAACCAATTGGGTTGTTACATCTAGAGGATTTTATAACACTGTGTGGGTTATAGGTTTCTTAACACCTAGTGTTTTCCAATTTCATTACTTTCTTACTATCTAACTCACAAAAGGTTCTCAAGACAATCAAAAAACATATTAAATTGAGGTGAGGGGTGAGTAACAAACTGGGTTGTTACTTGTAAAGGGTTATAAAACATTATGTGGGTTGCAGATTTCATAAAACTAGTGCTTTGCAACTTGGAATTATACAAAACAGTATGAATGTCTTGAAAAGCTTTTGTTAATTAGATTGTAGGAATGTAATTAAAGGCACCATTTTATAAACACCCAATGTTTTCCAAAAAACATTAACACTCTGTATGATTGCAAGTTGGAAAACACAATGGGAGGTAAGTGCATGATTTATAAAACCTCCAACCCACACAATGTTGTAAAACCCTCTACACACTGAAGCTAAACAAAATCCCTAGTTTTTCCCATCGCTTCAAATTACATTGAATTTTTTTTCCTTGCACGAGAAGCTATCCATGTACCATAGGCAAGAAGGTTGACGTGACCAAGACATGTGTTTTAAATTAAATAACAAGTATTGCTATTGGAAAAAACTCTATGTTGTAAGATCTTTCATTTTGCACGTTGAAATATGAAGGTTTGAGAGCATGAAGTGGAGTTGTAGGTCGAGGATATATAATATTATCCAAATTCACCTAAGGGTTGAGTAACCAATTGGGTTGTTACTTGTAAAGGGTTTTAAAACAATATTTGGGTTGCAGGTTGCATAACACCCAGTGTTTTTGAAGTTGGAATTACATAGAGACAATATGTAATGAAATCATTTTGGTTACTTACACAATAAGAACCCAATTGGTTTGTCACACCTTAGGTGATTTTGGATACTTTTATGTGTCCCCTACCGATAATTATATTGACAGTATGAATGTATTGAAAAGTTTTTTTATTTAAACATAAATAATGTAATGGAAGGAACCTTAAAAATTTATGACAAGTCTTAGGTAGACTAAAAATTGTGTTTCAAATTCCTCCTATGATTGAAAAAATATATGCTTTCTTACAACAGACAATGCAATTTTTTTGGAACTTTAACTATCTGTAACACTTGCAACTTTTTTACATATTACAGCCAACCATGGGTGCATTGTTTGGCTATGTGTATATTATGCACATTCAATTTATGTTAATATCAAATATTCTGATAGAGAATGCCACCTAAAGTCTTATTTTTTATGGTAGCTTTCTTATAAATGAAAGAAAAAGGTTGACATTTAAATTGTTTAAGCTCAACAATTTTTAATATAGCAGTCCATGGAATTGAATAGACTAATTGCATACATGGTATTCAATAGAGTATAGGAATAATTTTTTTGTATGTATATATGTGGGCAACTATTTTTCTCATTATGGATACTTTCAAATGAATAATGGTGTTAAATGCTATTTGTAATAGTAAAAATAGCTTTTCACTATCTTCATCTGATTGCAACAAAATAAATGCTCACATTATTTCAGTGTTGGAAAACACATTGTCCCCTATAATTTATTTCCTTATGATGTGTTTTTGTTTCCTACGCACCAAGAATGTAATAAATTCAACCTTAAAATTTTATTTCTTATCATTGAAAAAATATATGCTTGCTTACAAAAAACGGTGCAATAAATTTTGGAACTTCAATTGTCTATAGCACTTGCAACTTTTTTACATATTATAGCCAACCACAGATGTGTAATTTAAAAGGGAAAGTTCTTCGTACAGTGATGAATGTTGTTGAGGTGGTCGACACACTTGATAGAGTGTGTAGTGGTGCATTCCTTTAGGATCCATGGCCACATTCAAAAGACGTGCAGGTAAGATCCACTAATTAAAAGATGCATTAAAATGTTTAATTTTAATCTCTGAAAAACAATTACGATGTTGACCAGAAAGTGGGAATGTTGTAACCAAGAGGCCAAAAAGGTTGTACAAAGGAGGTCCCCTCATTTTAGGAGAATGTTGAACACTGAGGTAGTGATGTGTTTGGTAATTGATTGTGAACTTCCAATTACTCTTTCCTTCCAAAGTGTCAGTTAGAATGCTTTACAATTTCATTTAGAAAATTTCATTTTTGTTACGAATATGTTGATTTTGACTGTATATCATTCCTTTGATTTAGGTTGAGAATCGAGGAGACGATCATGCTCATGTTGCAATCCATGATGAAGAGGAAGAGGTTGTAGAGGGTGACCCTAAGGATGAGGAAGGTGTGAATGAAGCATAGGGTGATGTGGAGTATGGGAAGACCGTAGATATAATACTCAATTAGTGCATTGTTTGGCTATGTGTAGATAGGTTGTGCATTCAATTTATTTTAATATTAAATATACTAATAGTCTTATTGTTTATGGTAGCTTTCTTATAAATAAAAGAAAAAAGTTGGCTTTTAAATCATTTGAGCTCAACAATTTTAATATAATAGTCAATGGTATTGAATAGACTAATTGCATACATGGTATTCAATAGAGTATAGCAATAAATGTTATGTGTTTGTATATATGTGGGAAACTATTTTTCTCATCAAGGAAACTTTCAAATAAATAATGGTGTTAAATACTATTTGTAACAGTAAAAATGACATTTCACTATCTTCATCTAATTGCAACAAAAAAAATGCTCACATTATTTGCAATGATGGAAAACACCCTATCCCCTGTCTATTAGTTTCTTGTGAATTATTTTGGTTTCCTACACACCAAGAATGTAATGAAGTCCACCTTCAATTTTTGGAATAACTGTTTGGTAGGGTAAAAATGACATTTCACTATCTTCATCTGATTGTAACAAAAAAAATGTTCACATTATTTGCAGTGTTGGAAAACACACTATCCCCTATCAGTTATTTCCTTGTGAAAAGTTTTTGTTTCCTACACACCAAGAATGTAATGAAGTCTACCTTCAAATTTTGGAACTCTTTGGTACAGTAAATATGGCATTTCATTATCTTCATTTGATTGCAATAAAAAATGTTCACATTACTTGTAGTGTTGGAAAACACACTATCCTTGGCTCCTTTAGAGGAAGAAAGTGGAAGAAAGGGTAATTTTAAAATCTACTTTTGAATGTGTATTTTCATGTATTTTGAATGAATTGGTTGCATGCATTTGAATTTTTTGTGACGTTAATATTCTTTCCATTACATGGCAAGTATGAATAAGGAATTGGTGATTGTGAGAAGGCTAGTGTCCATTTGGGACAGGAAAATGTGCTTGGGCTAGGAAACAAAGATCTAATTCTCTTTTTATGTACTTAGATCTAATTTTTCCTTTTCCTTATTATCTATTTCCAATATATCAATGTACTAGCCCATATGCCAAACAATTCTCAAAATATACAACTAGGGAAGCTATAAAGAGAGCTAGAGATGACATGAGTATAGAAGAAGCCTTTGATATCTATAGGAGATCAGTTATTACATTTGTACCTAAAATTGGTAAGAAGAGGAGATCCATAGGTTGTCCTCCGCTAGTCCATGCCACCAAGGAAAAAGAGAAGAAAATCACAAGGAGAGTTAAGTAGAAATCCATGAGAAGAAAGGAAGCTGGTATCAATGTGACCCCTGAAGAAGATCTAGATGATTCTCAACATGAGCATGAGATCAGTGAAGTTGTGAAGAAAAGATAAGAGATAATGGATAACTTCAATGAATATGCCTCCAGACTAAGAGAACGAGTTGAAACAAAAATTGAAGCATGGATTATAGAAAAAAAGTTATTGGACATCACAAAAAAGTGTGCATCTACACACAACAAAATGGAAGGGTTTGAAGGATGTTCATGCCTATGAAGAGGAATAAAGGAACCTATTTTTGTATTGTATGAAGTGGCCAAATGTTTTTGATAAAAGGGTAAAACGGGTTTTACAGGGACTCGAAACCACAAATGAAGTGGCCAAATGTTACACAAAGCATAAAAGATCCTATGAATACAATTGAGACACAAATAAGCTATGCATCAAACACTTATGATCTGGTACAAGATAGAGATGATCAAACTTGGGCTGCTCTAGTGACCTTACATGAAGAATACTTTACCCTGCAGACCTAGAAGGAAGAAAAATTAGACAATTCGAGAAGCTAAGGGACTTGGTGAAAATGAAGCATATACCTATCTCAAATTCCCTTGTCGGCATAAATAGCAATTCAGAGATAAATCTTACTCCTTGTACTCCAAAAGAAGGAAAAGAGATCTTAGTAAAACTTGAGTTACAACATAGGATACTTGCAGTAGAAAAGGAATAGGGGGAAGAAGGTAGATCCACTTGGCAAGGCATCCTACAGAAGCTTCAAGGGTCAACATCTTTAGGTTGACAATTTTCACTCATGCACTTTTTCAAAAATTTAGATTTTTTTTTGCATATATGCAGAAGGTATAAAAGCTTTTGGTTAACTTCTTGAGGGGTAGTCAACACACTCTTCCAGTTACTTTCACTCACATATATATCTAAGGGGGAGTATACAATATTTTTTATACTGGTATACCCTTTTCCATTGATGTCAAAGGGGGAGAGATACTTGAGATAAAAAAATTTTGGAGAGTTGGGGAGAGATACATGAAAATGCTTGGAGAAATGTTGAGAAAGACTTTTGGGGAGAGATATGTGTAAGGGGGAGAGACAAGTTCTTGAAATTTTTTTTGATATACATGTTGCCTTCAATGACAAAGGGGGATATTGTTGGAAGTAAGGGGAAGACTGTTGAAAGTTTGTCATTGTTGATGTTATTTGGCAACATGAGCATGAGATGCATATATTGTATGATCCAGTGTTTTCATTGATGTCAACATTGTTATGATCATTATAGCATGGATTGAGAGAATTATTCAAGACAATTGGATAGAAAAAGTTGATCTAGAAAACATGGTTATACATGAATTTGGCTAAGTATTCCTTTTGACAGTATTATGGTTTAGTGCATCAATTTTTGGGTCCACACTCCACCGCAAGTGGAGATATCACTCTGTGATTCTAACTACAGTTTTGAGATCATCCAATGCATATACATTGAAGGTTTTGTGATATTTTATGAAGTATTTCGAAAGATATGAATGATAGAGTTCAACTCTATATTTTGGAGTCATTCCCTATATAGTGTATCAATGTGGGAGATTCCACATTTCTTCGTAGAAAATTATTTTTTTCTACTATGATGAGGATAAGCTATTAGATCTTATTTGAGTGGGAATTCAAAGGAAGATCGATTTTTAAAGTTACACGTATAGAAAATTGTATGTATATATGAAGGTTTTGAGTTTAGGTCTTATTTCTGGGCCGACCTAACACATTTGATGCTTTGTGGAGGACAAGCAAGTAATTTTATCTTATGTGGGATCTATATTAGGTCCATCTCAACCTATCTTAAGGTGAATTGAAGCTTGAATTATGGTGCAAAATGTGGATACAATGTTTTGAGGATAAAATGTTTAATTTTATGTGTTACTTCTAATTAGACCTACCTTTAATTGAAGTTACACTTGATATGGATATATACAGGAGATTGACTTTAGAGTTTCCAACAAGGCATATATGATAGAGAAAGTAGATTATATGCAAGTAATAAGAGACATATGACATGCATGGTGCTTCATCTACATGTGTGTGATGCAAATATAATCAAAGTTGACTAGATTGTGAGTAGAGCAAATTATTGATTTAGATATGTGTGAAGATAATTTTGTACCTCAATCCATAAGTGTAATCCAACACATGGTATATGCTATTGTATTAGTTCAAATAGGTTGTGTAGCCACCCCCTCTTTCTATCTTTCTTACTTTCTATGGATAGTGAGTCCACTTGGTAGTGATCCTTTCTGTAGTATAATATATCTAGATATAATATATTGTGAGCTAGCCCTCATCGTGGTTTTCCCTTTTTGGGTTTTCTATGTAAAAGTATTGATGTTCATGTGTCATGCGGTTTTGTGGATGTCTTCATGCTTTCATTCATCATTGCAGTTATATTTACTTTTATAATTGGATGGCTTATGTTTAATTGGTTTAAAGGAATACCGATTCACCCCCTCTCAGTATTCTAGGTGTTTAATAGAAATTGGGGTGATTCCCAATATAAATATGTTCATTGGAATTTAGTAAATAATGAAGCATAAGAAGACTGTCATTAGTGATCTGATCAGAGATTTACAAGAAGATCAAGAGGTAGGTGAAGATAGACATTTATCTATCTCATTGCTAGAATGAAGGAGCTACCTTGTCAAGTGTGACGGTGATCAGATCCTTCCCGTTGACATGGCTATCCAAGAATTTACATCATTGATCTAGGAAGTTGAAGATGAATATTTTTCATTAGCTTCTATTGACAAAATGGTGGATTTTTCAAGTAACTTTGGATAACCTAAAAATAATATTGGAAAATAACAATAAATCATGCATCAACATCAAGGAATCGATCATACGAGTACTCACAATCTCTAGCCATACCACATGACCAGATGATTTAGAAGTCCAAGAAACATTGAAGAAATATGAAGACTTCATGGAGAAAAATGATGAAGAATGAATGAACATGCCTGTTCTAGACTTAGTTTATTTCTAGCTTTTTACCTTTATGCAATATGTATTTTATAGATGATATATTACATGCCTTTTGTAAATATGCAATTACATGTAAAAATAGCATAATCCTAAATCAAATCAAACTCTATTGTTGAATAAGTCAAATTAGTTTTAGATTTCCTATTTTAGCTCTTGGTTCTCCTCTATATATATGAGGGAGCTCCATTGTAAATAAAATCTTTTAGCTTGTGAAGCGAAGTGCTGCCCAAATGAAGTGCAATTTTAAAACAGTGTTTTTGAGTTATAAATTAGTTTTCAATCAATAAAAGAGGCAAATTCAAATCTAATCTTTTTCTTGGATCTACAATGTTGTGTATTGAGGATGTTTTTTATATCTTTCTCATTGCATTATCTTGCACATGATTGAATAAGTGGTGTGATATCATATATTTAGAATGAGATTCAAATATGATTTTGTAGACTTTGGGCTGCATTATTATATTTGAAGATTATCTTTATATGTGCACTTTGGTGATTATTCAAAGAATTTGGGCCCTGGGTTGTTATCAATTTTTTTTTGATCTTTTAGTGGCATATATCAGATACATTGGGTTGTAATATATACCATTCATGTTCTTTTAAAATCATCATAGAAAGCAATACAAGTCTTTGTGATTTTGTGGGTTTTCTAGCTTCTAGCATTCACTAATATCACTTTGATTATTCTTTCGTTTAATTGAACTAGATACTGGTTATTACTTCTCAAACTAGGAATTTGTAGTGAATTAAATGTTTTAATTGTTACAAGATATAATTGTAATTTGTGTAAGAGGAAAGCATCTATTCCAAAAAAAGAGAATAGGATGAATGGAAACATCCATGGTTAATTATAGTGTTTATAATCTTAGTTATTTATGAGTTATTTTTAGTGAGCAATAAGAAGGGAGCCTCCCATTTCTTAGAGGAGGGATTTAATGTGATTGTAACTATGGATGATATCACCATTTTGTAATTAGTTAGTTGATTATAAAATATTCAACCAACAGTGTTCGAAGCCACATTAATTAAGATGACAATCTATAACCTTGCATAAACTGATATAGGACACAATCTTAAAGAAAAATATAACTTTTTCCAAATTTTTCTTAAGACTCTCCATACAAATTTCAAACTGTGATAAATGATCATGTAGAGAAAGAACAAGAGGATACAAAATTTCCTCCTGAACATTTCAAGAATAATAATATCCTCAATAGCTCCCTCCAAATTTGTGATGTGTGATTCAACAAATAGCTCTATAATATTTTTTAAAGAATAATCTTGCAATTTGAAAGATTAGTACAACATAGATTGCTAAATTGAATTGATAGCTAAAGATGTAGGAAATGGAGGCTCAAAATAAGTCACATGAACCAAGATGGATGGAAGTACACATAGGTTCAAGTGACTGAACCTCATCTTAGGTACATGTAATCCACTCTAGATTTATGAGATTGTAAACCTGTTAATGGTACTATAGGATTGTTTAGAGAAAAATGTGATAAGAATACACTTGAGATGCATGATCAACTATCCCAACTCAAATAAGCTCTATATTATGTAAGTCTTTGATAAGAACTGAATCAAGTATAGAATCAATAGTATTTTGTACCCCACTATGTGTAATCTGCTAAACTAATAGGAAATTAGTTGAAAGAGATGGTAATCTTAGAAAATTTCTGAATTTTCCACCTTTAACTTCAACGTGCCCTCTTCTTGTAATCAACATTGGAGTGTTATCACTCAAAGTGATAGCATACACACATAAGTCTCTAAGGAATAAAATTCAACATGTAAAGAACCCATGTGGTGTGAGGCACCTAAGTCAGTGATCCACAAAAAAGATAATGATGTATTAGCAAATATGGCCTTTCCCTTAGTTTTTCCTTACATTTTTCCTTTGTATTAGTAGGATACTTGAGTTGATGAGGATTCTTTGATAGATTCAAGGACCCAGGTATTGTATACTTCTCAAGAAGAATTTTTGAGGTATTCAATTTATTTCTTCATGCATTTGTGCTCATCATGCCTAATTTTCATGCAATAGCAACTCTTAAATTCTTATTTGTAAGGTTTCTCTTGGTTATAAGAATTTTTTGTGTTGGTTTTGGAAGGATTATATTTTATCATATTTTTTGGTGTCCTTATTCTTATGAGTTTTTTTTTTCTCCCCCTTTTTTGTTTAAAGCTTGTTGTTTTTATGGATCAAAATTATGAGCTCATTTTCTAACTCATTAATTCTCATTTCATATAGTTGAACCAACATAATTTTTATAAGAAACAAAACTTCATTAGGCTTTTGCTAGGCTTCAACATGAAAGAGTAGTTTAAGATAAATTATAAGACATAGCAACCCAAATTATTGATCACATTTATTAAACCTAAACTGCAAATTTTATGTTGTTAAAGGAAGGTTCCATAAGGATTTCTAGGGTTTTCACCTAGAAGGAAAGGGGTCTCCAAGTTGTGTACATAAAACTTGGGATTCATTCAATATTAGGGTTGGACATGATTGAAATTCCTATATGAAATATTATAAATTCTATAATCTGATAAATGAAACTAACTATTGCATACAAGCTAATTAAATCTACATTATTTGAAAACACATGATGTTATGCAGCAAGGATGAAATAGAGACCATGTGAAGCAAGATAACAAGAGAAATAAAAAAAGTGCACCTAGAAAGTGATGAGGATTGAAGTGGATATTGTAGAAGCCTTTGAAAATTTGGAAAATATGATTTTTATGCCCGCTGGGACAGTTACGCCAAGCTGGGTGACCTAGTCCTAGTTCTCGTAAACCGCTCTAGGCTCTATTCTAGCCAACTGGATATTCAAATCTACCTAAATACCTGAAAGAATCTTGTAGTGGGACTAAGTTGCCACTATTGGTGACTTAGTCCCTTTCACATTTTTTAGGAAATTTGAAAGTGGAGTCGGAAGCCTATAATCTGCACTCTACTTTTTCACCAAAATCTAGGTTTAGATGGACACAAAATCACTTGCAAAACATAATATATTTTGGTTTATAATGTGGGGTTTGCCTTGTTCAAACCCTTAGTTTATATTTAAACTTTGAAAGAGATGAGAAATCTGCATAAACCCTAGCCCTAAGTGTGTCTAGAACTAGGAAAATATGAAGTAAGACAAAACCCTATTTTAATGTGCTAGAATAAGATGCATGAATGAGATTTGAATGATGCAAGAATTTAATCCAAGAAACCCTACACCATTACAAATAAATACAAGTGAAATGCAAATGGGATGCAAACCTTAAATCTAAAGATAGAGATAAAATGGAAGATGGAATCACTTTAAAAACAAGTCTTTAGGTGTGATTTTGTGGCTAGTTGCGCCCCCTCAACCTAGATTTCTCCATGATTCTCCATAGGCATCCATGATCAATTCTTTTCAATGTGTGATCTTGAGTGAGAAATGAGCTTGAAGACCTGTAAAAACCCTAGTTTTTTGCCCTAAGCTTCAACTTTCATATAGAAAGAGAGATGAATCTTCTTGTGGAAGATGTTCAACACTTGATTCTTGAGATTGCTTTTGAAAAATGATCAAAAAGTTCAAGAGAGAGTGAAAAATGACCTAAAAACAAGTATTTATAAGCAATAATACCTAATTGTTAGTTATTTTGACATAAGAGGTTGACACCCATCAGGAATGTTTAGCAAGTTGAACTTTTTCCCGCTCAAAAATTTAAATAACCCTAAAAAGGACTAAATCACCACCTTGGGCAACCTAGTCCCACCAAACATTTTTGAGGTGGGATTGATGATATTTGAGTGATTTTGGTGTTGTTTGTCAGGACTTGTATGATTCCTTAGGTAAAATAGGCCTCAAAGTCAAAGATAACAATTCATAGGGGCCTATAAATTTTGTTTTAGGAGGGTGATTGATGCAAGGGAATCTAAAGTAGGACCAAATTAGGCACAAAATTATCCTTTTCTTCAAAGGTATACAATTTTTGGCGACAAAAGAACATTTTACTTTAGCCTCATCATTAGATAGTTGATCTCAATACCAATATCTACCTTATAAAAAAACACTATTCTTAAGTATAGGTCATACTTTATGTTTCCACTGGTGATAGTTAAAATAAGTTAAAGGTGTAACTAATGGATGTGAATCCATCCTTAATGAGAGTTTCAAAAATAAAGCATGAAAAAAATGTGGAAGTTTAATCAACATAAAATAATATAGCCCCCTTGATTAAATATTAGTTTTCCCCTAGATTATGACACTTTATACTTTAGTTTATAAGCTTATCTAATTGGAATAAAAAATGGAATTATATAAGATTACTATGAAAATATTCTAATGGACCTGACTTGGAAAAAAGGCATATTTTTTAAACATAAAAACTTAAATTTTGAATGGGAAACTTTCCTATATTTAATTTGATTCCCATCACTCCTAGGTCTACCTGAAAAATAACATGCAAAAACCACATGCTAAAAGAGGTTTACACAATTCACAAAATTATAGGTATAAAATCATGGCTCTTAAATGAGTCTCCAATTCACCTCTTCATAGCATTAAAATAGCCTTGATGTAAACATGTCATTCCTAGTAACTTGCATGGGCATTTTCATGGCCTAGAATAATGAAAAATTAGAAAACCACAAGATAGAACTCACATGGATGAAGAATGAACCTTGGATCCTAGAACCAAAAATAGAAAAGATTCCTCTTCCAAATATAGAAAAGATTCCTCTTCCAAATATGATTGTTCCAAAGAACCCTTAGAATTCCTTTCTATTACATTGGCTCTCTATTGCAAACATGTTTACACAAAGAACATATATGAAGACAAAAAAAAGTCTCACTATTGTGTAAACTAGTATAACATTTTAAAATTTATAATTAAAAAAGAAAAAACCTTTTTTGGATATGAGAACATTTCAAAACTTATATCTTCTAGTATAATAGTGGTACCGATTGGGCCACACTAGTGATAAAAAATTTCATACCTTGCAATTTGATAGAAAATATAAAATAATATAATGAAGAAGATGATAGAGAAAGATGGAATAACTTGCTATAATGTAAAATACACAAACTCATGACAAGATGTACATATATAATACAAAGGAGAGCAATCAATACCTTGAAAGATGACATCAAAAATTCATGCAAGAAAAATTCTAAAAGGCCCACCTAAGAAAGCTTATCTCTAGAAAAGGAAAAATCTCCTAACAAGGAAAAATCCATACAAGAGAATATATCATGGAATATTCAACACTAAAAAGAGTCTTAAATATTGTAGACATATAATTTATGGAATATATGAATTTTATAGACATATTTTTCAATAGTTTAAACATATATGCACACCAAAGAAGTATAATCTATATTTTTTATTTTATCTAAAGATATTAGAATAAAAGTTATCTATCTTAATTTTTCTTACACATCATTTTTAACATAAATAAGATAGTTGTTACCATTCCTTTCCACTATTATTTATCTAATGTGTTTTAAAATTTAGAAACACCTATAAAAGATAATAAACTATTGTATTCTACATAGTTTTTCATAGGATGTCCTCGAGTCAAATTACAAAAACAAACACTCACCTAATCAATTTTTTATTTTTTTCTTCTCCCATCATCTTTCCATACTAAGCTTCAATTAAAATTATAGATGCAACAAAAATTTAATTTCTTTTTATTTGTGCATCATGTTCCTAGGCATTCTTAACATAAAAATTTTCCCCTTAGTTTTCCATCTTATCATCAATTTTTCATTTTTGTCTATGATTTTTTTCATAAAATTTATCTACATATTTTTCTGTGGTGTCAAATTTTAAATACAAATTCTTGTCTCTACCATATTTCCAACTACAAATATTACACTTATATTCTATTGGAGGTTCATCTTTTTTCCAATCTCCACTAGCTTGATGAATGGATACTTTTACATCTAATCAATCTAAGAAATTCCTTGTCATATCACACTCATACCCCATTTTTTATTTCATTTTTCCCCTTTTATGTAAGATCCACACTTTTATCACCCCTTGTTGAATTTGATTTATTAATATTAGCATTCATGTTACATTAGGACTCCTCTAGATCATTATCTTTATCTCTAAAATCCAAATAATTCCAAATGTCCTCTAATGTATTATCTTTTTTTATTAATACATGATACAAATCCTAATGTTGTAACTTGATCTTCATCTAATGGACAACACATTGCCAATGTATGACATTATGTTTCTATGTTTTGATGAGTTCCATTTACTATTTTCAAGAAACACTCTTTCTCAACAGCTTTCATAAATTAAAAGATAAAATAATATTGTATTTAATCTCACAATTCACCATCAAAGACTCAACACTAACACATTTTCATGTTGTTTGTATTATGTAATAATAATAATAAATTATAGTAAACATAAAAAATTAACAAGGAATCATAGAACATAGATTCTTAGTACCTAAGGGTCTCCCTACTCAACATCATCTATAACAATGAAACTAAACCAACAAATAAATATATAAACACGAGGAACATTATATTTTAAAATAATAAAGAAATTATCACTTGGCTTTAATATACTTCTAATTCTAGTAGTTTTAACTTGTCTAAGATCCAAATTGAGAGAAAAAAATAATGTATCGAAGATTAATTTAGAACATCAATTGTATTTAAATATGATTCATATTTAGCAAATCTTACAATTTGATTATAAAATGGTGGAGTACAAATTCATGAATATTCACGTGACTGTAAAATGATGGATTAAACTTTTGTTGAATAAAATGTGATTGTAAAATGATTCATATAAATTTTGGGTGAATTAAATCACAATAGAAAAAATTATGTTGTAATCTTAAGGTGATTATAGACCTATGATATCATAGAATTATATTGGTGTTGAGAAATTGGTCCTCATGCACAGTGAACTTTTAATTTTATGGAAAAATACATTAGTAAACTAAAACATGCCTCTAAAATTTTAGTGGATTTTCCATTACAAAGACATAGGTTATTTGAAAAACACTAATTATAAATTCTTTATAAATAAAATGATAACAAATTAACATGCATTTAAGTGTTTATTTATAAAATCATGGTTATTTTCCCTCCCATTGATTGTAATACATTTGTCAAAATTAAATTACCAAAAATGAACTATTTGCCACTAAAAACACCTTGGCTTATGAAAAAAACAAAAAAATTGATTGGTAATTATAACAACTAACAATGACTACTTAAGCATATAGAAGAAAATATAAGTGAAAGAAATATAGATTATGTGGGCTCCACATTTGCCACCTATGTAGTCAAACTGTAGAGTATGAAAGATAAGTCTAACTAGCTGAAAAAGAATTCAGCATCACATTACTTATACCATATCATTTTGGAATACTACTTATTATAAGTGTAGACTTTTTAATAATAAATCACTTAATTTATCAACTCAAGATAAATTTATAAATTGTTTTATATTTGATTGTATACACACATAATAATACATGATACAAATTCTAAATTATATATTTAAATAAAAAATACATTATTTAAATTTATTCAATATAAACAAAGTCAAATAATCATGATTTATTATTTACATCTATTGCTTTCTCTTATCTTAAATACGCAGCTTGTACATTATTAGAATTGTTTATATAGAAGATTCTGTTTTCCAATATTAACATTTAAATTTATATTCATCCTATTCTATATCATTCAAATTTTCAGAAAAAATCTCTATTTAAAAGCTTCTTTTACTTAAACTATTATAATCTTCTGGGTAGAAATCCAATTGTATTATACTGTCCTTTCTATACTGAAGGTTTCAATACTTTGTGCCTTTCATCGTTGCTCAGGCTGGTTTTGATTTGGTGACATTGTCGTATTAGCGTTGTCTAAGACGAATCTACACAGTGGGCAGCCATTATTATTCTCCAACCATTTGGAAATACAGTGACCATGTAATCTGTGTTCACAAGGTAGCATCTTGCCCATTTCCTTATTTGATTGAAATTCTTCTTTACAACTCGAGCAAGGGTCATGATCCACTTGGGTGTCAGGCCCACCATTGACACTGAGCACGAGCTCGTTGATCTCAGTGATGGATATTGGTGGTGGGGGTAAGTCGCTTCCCAATAAGTGGAGGAGGAAATGATAGTAAAAGGCCGATGTGTAGCAGTATATTTGAGCTGACGTTAATAGACCAGTTTTCAACCCTTTGCCCAAGCTTTTCAAGGGCGGGCAAAGAGAGCCGATGAGAGTCTTAATTCTGCTCCCGATCCTGCTCCTTCTTCTAGTGAGGTTGGTGCTGTCACCATCACCATGACTACGCCCCTTCATCTCTTCGCACTGCTCCTCTTCCTTTAGTTTGTGAGCTGACTTTATTACAGCATTTTTCAATTCTTTGCCAAAGCTTTTCAAGGGCGTGTAAAGAGAGCCCATGACACTCTTTATTCTGCTCCGGCTCCGGCTCCTGCTTCTGCTTCTACTGAGACTGGTGCTATCACCATCGCCATGACTACGTCCCTTTCTCTCTTCACACTGTTCCTCTTCGTTTAGTTTGTGACCACGTTGCATTTTCTCCTCTTCCATCGGCATAATGATCCTTCACAGAGTAATCGCTACAGTATGTCTCGACCGGTTTACGTATATATAATGCCATGCAATGTTGGTCAGCGAAGGCAATTGAAACGGGTGCATGCAAGAGGCACGTCTCTTTGAGTATGATCAAATAACAAAATATGCTAATTTTTTGTATAGAATTTAAAGATTTGTAAGATATAATAAATTAAATATGGAGGATTTCGAGATAGAACAGTTCGAGATGCTTATTAGTTCTAATAAGCCTTTTAGTAGTTTTTTTGTTAAGGAATTAAATCCACGATGCAGTTTTTAATGTTTGATTAAATGTGTAGTGATATTGTTATCACGATTCAACTCTGTAGTTATACGAGTCAAACTCATTGATCCATATTTCATGAGACGTAGTGGTTCATAAGAACCCATCTCTCATGATAACAAATGATTCACTTAGCACTCATTGCATCTAGGTTATGCTCACAAGGTGAAGCACTGGGTCTTCCTGGGGGGTCACCCATCCCAGCACTACTCCAGCTCAAGCATGCTTAACCACAGAGTTTTCCCCAAAGTTAAGCCCACTTAGCTTGCAACCCCATTTGCAAAACCTTCAGCAAGTGTTGAGCCTTATGAAGCATTCATTATAGAGCGCCTTTAGCTCAAGCATGCTTAACCACAGAGTTTTCCCCAAAGTTAAGCCCACTTAGCTTGCAACCCCATTTGCAAAACCTTCAGCAAGTGTTGGGCCTTATGAAGCATTCATTATAGAGCGCCTTTAGCTCAAGCATGCTTAAATGTTTTGGATTCAACGAATGAATTTTGTTTATTTTTTTGTGTTAGGCTCGATATCAATATTTTTGCTTGTGAATATGCCCATCTTTCATCATGTTTCTTGTTTTGCAGATTGTTAGAAAAGGTAATGGCTATTTCTACCAAGGCATTGCCTTACAAGCTTGCTTCTATTCCTAGTTCAAAGGGGCAATGGATTAATGAATTTTATAGTTTTACGGGATTTCGATGAATGTATTTAAAAGAATTAAGTTTTAATGTGATATAATTGATTAATATCAGTAGTTATTTGTAATATTAATAAGAATGGTTATTGAAAGTATAATGGAGAAATTAGTACTTTTTGGGTTATTTTACATTTGATTATTTTGTGGAAATATTTTAATGTGTGATTATGATGACAAATGGAGAAATCTTGTTAAAAGTTGGACATATTTGTTTTTCTTTATTCACACATATATCTATATTGATTGTCTTATCATATTCTTATATGATTTGACGTAATGTCCTAGTAATTAAAGACACATTTATCATTATTCTAATAATCTTTATCTCACCATCAAATGTTTATTATTAGGGAGAGGCATTCTAAAAGAACAAATCAATAGTAATAGAGTTGGATTTTGTGTTTAAAAGAAGTAAAAATGTACATATTAGGATTTGTTTGTTGTCTTCGATCTTGTCTATCACTAAAGGATTTATTGAGGTGATTAAATTATCATTCAACAAATTATATAGAGAAAAGAATTACAAATCACTATAGCTCAAATTTGTTGACACAAGTTTGTGGACTCAAATCCAAAGCTATTCAAAGTTATTTGTGCTTATTCTATTGGTTTAGCTCAAGCTAAATTTAGAAATCTAATAAATATATATTCTTATTTATCACATCAAATATTAAAAACTAGTTTGAATTTACAAAATCTAACAATTATTTAAATTTTAAAAAATAATTGTGTTTATATACATATTTTTTTTGAAAATTATGTAAATTTGATAATTATTTACATGTCAAATTATTTATATTTAATTATAAAAATAATATTTAAAATATCATTTAATTATAAAATATATAGAATAATATCTCTTAATATTTTTATATAAATTTATAAATATTTATGATTATAAATATTATGTGAATTTTTTTTATTAATATAATATATTTTATAAAATTAATTGAAAATGGAAGAAAATATAAATTTGAACATCGTTCAACTCATAACCATGTGTGTATATATTACCTAAAAAGTACCATCTATATATATTCCAAATTCCAAATAATAGTGAGATAAAAAAAATTAAAAAAGAAAAGAAAAGTGGGAGCTTCATGATTTTAGTCTTGATATTTTTACCATATATCACATAGGAGGTAATTTGGAGGTGTTACCTATGTATAAAGGAAAGGGGAAGTTATATTTTCATCCGAGTGTCAACATATGTAATTTGGAGGTGTTACCTATGTATAGAGGAAAGGAGAAGTTATATTTTCATCTGAGTGTAAACATATGTAATTTTGAGGTGTTACCTATGTATAGAGGAAAGGGGAAGTTATATTTTCATCCAAGTGTCAACATATGTAATTTGGAGGTGTTACCTATGTATAAAGGAAAGGGGGAGTTATATTTTCATCTGAATGTCAACATCTCTCCTCTTTTTTATTTTTATTTTTCAGAAAAATGTTGACAAGTGATGCATGAGTCCCACTACAATACAATTCACCTTCACTGCAATGTGCACCACCATGCAATTCACTTTCACTGTCATGTGTAGTTTTATTTCTAGTCAACCAGTTTTTGCATGAAGATTTTGTTTTAGAAGACTCAATGTGATACTTACTGTATGCTAAATGCATGTAACGAAATTAAATTATTAAATTTTTACTGTTTTTAGAGTATATACACCATTTTCATCAAGGGGTGGGAACTCTAATAATTTCTTGCCTTTGTGTAGTTTAAAAACAATATTTTGAGAATTGTTTAGTAACTAGTTTTGTTCAGAAATAATAAAAGGTATATTGATTTTTAGAACACCATGATCAAGTCAAAGTTGTCAAGCTACAAATATTGAAAATATGCTTTGAGAATTTGAAGAATCAAAAGAAGCTAAAAGTGTGAGTGATTATTGTATGAGAGAAAAAAATGTGGTTAGTAAGATGAATTCTCTTGGAGAAATTGTGAACAAAGAGGTTGTGATTAAAAAGGTGTTTCAAAGTCTCTAACACCAAGGTGAAACCATGTTGCTACAATCATTGAAGAAAGAAAGGATTTAACTATCCTTTAATTTAATCACTTAGTTGGATCTATTATGTCTCATGATGAAATATCAACAGATTCATTTGAAGAAAATGATGAGTTTTTTTTTTTTAAATTACAAATTACAAAGCATCAAGATGCCAATGTAAGCACCAAAAGCAACCAAGACCAAGGTAGAGGTCAAAATAAAAATTATTCAAGAAGAAATAGAGAAAGAAAAGTTGGTTCAAAAGGAAGAAGTGTAGGAAGATTTGATAAGAGATATATCTAGTGTTATCATTGTAACTAGTATGGTCACTTTGAAAGGGATTATGGATTAAAAATGGGTAATAACAAAAAAAGTGTTGATTATGCTCAAGAGGGTGATTAGGCTTCTCCAAAATATTTACTTTTATCTTATAGTAAAACTAAAAAATAGTATTGATGATGTTTAATATTTAGATTTAGGGTGATCTAATGCATGTCAAGAAATGATGAGTTTTTCTCTACAATGGATGAAAGTTTTTTAATCCAAGATCAAGCTTGCTTATGATAAAATATTGGAGGTTGCTAAAAAGGGAGATGTAAAATTCCATACTAAAGAAGGTAAGAAAAGTGTTAAAGCACACTCCACAATTATAGAAAAATCTATTGAGTGTCAACCAATTTTGTGAGAATAATTAGAAGGTGGTGTTTGAAAATCAACAATGTATAATTCATGATAAGAATCAAGGAAATATGATGGTTAAAATTATTCATATGTCAAATAATGTGATGTTCCCATTGAAATTTGGAGAACATGAACACCAATCTTCTGAAGTATTTGAGGATAAAAGTTGGTTGTGGCATCTAAGGTGTGGAAATTTGAATTTTCATAGTTTGAAGATACTAACATATATAAATCATTAGTTTATGGTTTGTCTAAGATTCAAGAACACAAGGAGGTTTTTGAAGGATTTTCTAAGGAAAAAATGCTTGAGAGAGAAATTTTAAAAATGAAATGCATTGAGAGCTCATTATCCACTTCAGTTAGCTCACTCACACATTTATGGTCCCATGCAAATATTTTTTTTGGATAATTCATCATATTTCATTATTTTTATTGAAGATTATTCATGAAAGTATTGGTTTTACTCTTTTGAGGCTAAGGATGAAATACTCTGATACATTCAAGAGGTTTAAAGCCCTTCTAAAAATGAAAAAGTTACAAAATCAGAAACTTTGATACTTTCAATCCTTAAACATTTGATTTTGTAACCTTTTTCATTTTCTAAAAGGTCATTAAACCTCTTGAATGTATCAAAGGTTTCATCCTTAGTCTTCAATCAATAAACCAAACACTTTCATTAGTAATAATCAATAAAAGTAATGATATATGATGACTTACCAAAAAAAATATTTGCATAGTACTAAAAACTATATGAGTGAACTAATCAAAGTGGATAATGATCCATCCATGCATTTACTTTGAAATTTTCTCACTTGTATGTTTTTTATTATCACATCCTTCATAAACCCTTTGTGTTCTTGAACCTTAGGCAAACCATAAACTAAATCTTAATTTTAGATGCTTCAAACAATGAAAATTCAAATGTCCATATTTGAGATGCAACAACCAAGTTTTACCCTCATATGCCATATTGGAAAGACTATTATTATTCTCTACAAAATTCAATGGGAATATCCTATTATTTGACATCTAGGCACAACTATAACCACATTTTTTGAAATGAGAAAAGCATGAGATGTTGGTGTTGGGCGAGAATATCCTGGTTTGTGTCTTTTGGTGTGTAAGGATTTTGGAAAAACTATTAGATAGGGTGTGCCCCCAATGGTCTTCACGATCCTTGTGGGTCACCACCTGTCTCATCCCTTATTTCTCGGGGGCTTCCATCATCGCCAAACTAGAAATATCTTTTGAATCGATACCAAAAAGGTATGTACTGAAAGTGTTCAGATTTTGGACTTAGTTGAAGGGACTACCATTAAAATTAAAGATCCTTCCATTGATCATTTATTGGAAGAAATGGAGAACTCCCTTATCAGAAGGTTTGTAGGAAGGGATTCTAACATCAAATCTATTTGGAAATGGGTGTGCTCAAGATGGAATGCCAAAGGCTCTTTCTCCATCTCTGTACTCCTAAAGGGTCTCTTATGTTTCACCTTCACCCTCTAGGAGGATTTCTTGAAAGAATTAACTAGGGGCCCTTGGTGTTTCACCTTAACCCTCTAGGAGGATTTCTTGAAAGCCTTAACTAGGGGCCCTTGGTGTTTTGGGAAGTAGAGTCTAGATTTGTGTAAGTGGTGTCCAGGGTTTGATCCTTCTACTCATCTAGTGACGGCCCTTCCTACCTGGGTTTGGCTCTTGAGTCTCCCCTTGGAATTTTGGGATGAGGAGATCATTGCTAGTGTGGCTAACTCTTTTGGAAATTTCCTCTCCTTTGATTATGTCACTAAGGAATTTTCCAAACTAGTGTTGTCTTGCTTTTGTGTAAGCATCAAAACCAACAAGGTGTTTCCTTCCTTAATCACTTTGGAATCCAGGCTCATTAAGTGGTCTCAAGTCATTGAATATGAAAAATATCCTCTTCTATCAAATTTTCTCCTTAGTTAGCCATCTCTGCAATGCCTACCCTAAAAGGGTGCCTAAGGTTCCAAACCCCCCAGCCAAGGGTAAAAATATGGCTCTCCCTTCCTCGAGTCAAGTTAGAAGGATCTCTTTAGAATTTCCTCCTTAGCCAATGTTTGAGCTTTCCTTGCTCTCTGGTTTAAAGATTCCTTGTTCTTCTTTTGACCCTACTCTAGTTCATGAGGTTTGTGCTCTCAATGAGCTCCCCAAGATACTTATCCATTAGTCTAAGAAGCCTAAGCCCTTGGAGTTGAATTTCACCAATGAGACCCCCTCTCCTTATATTCCTCATGGTCTTTGTTCAAAGAGCTATCCATCCCTACAACCTCACCTCTGCATATCATTGTCCCATCTACTTTGGAACCCTAGATGGAGGTCATTCTTTTCACCCCTATGGTGACTTGTTTATTCCCTATGTGTCTCCCCCATCCCTTACCCCTAACCCTATGGTGTGGTTGGCCTCTCCCAAATATGAGGCCACCCTAGTTTTGGTTGGTTCACCAAGCTCTTTGAAGCTAGTGGATATAAGGAAGTCAGCTAATGTTGGGACCAACTCAAAACCTAGTTGTAAATATTCTAAAGTAACAAGGGAGAAGTGTATATTCAAGGACATTGATAATGAAAATCAAGCAACCTTGGAGTAGTTGGAATCTTGAAGATATAAAAAATGTTGATCCTATCATGGAATGTTAGGGGGCTTAATAGCCTCCACAAGAAGCATGTTGTCAAGAATCCAATTAAAGATTACAAGACTGACATTCTATGTATTCAAGAAACTAAAATGACTACTGCTAACTTTGATAAATTAAGTAGGTACATATGACCTAATTCCCTCTATTTGGTGGTTGATGTGGATGAGGCTTCTGGCAGTCTTGTTACCATGTGAAAAAATTTCCTTAATGGCTCTTTGATTTCTAAACACAAAAACTGCCTCAATGTGACCCATTTTTTCTCAATGTTGTGGTCTCCACAATTAGGTCCCATCTAGCATCTATGCACCTAATAATGTTGTCCTCAAAAGATCCACTTGTACTAGCCTATTGGGGTGTCATAGTTCTTTCCTTCAAAGTCAGTGGATGGTGTTAGGTGACTTTAACACCCCCTATTTCCTCCAGAGAAGATGGGTGGAAATATTGATTTGACTAATAGTTAGACATCTCCAAAGCCTATGATAGAGTGTCTTGGAAATTCCTAATGGTTTTTCTATAGAAATATGGGTTTAAAGGGAGGTTCCTAAAGATGGTTAATGCATGTGTCACCTCTCCAAATTACTCTATGTTGGTCAATGGAGTCCCCTAGGGTTCTTTCTCTTGTGGGTGTGGTCTATGACATGGAGACCCTCTCTCCCCTTATCTATTCATTATGGTGGCTAAGGTCCTTAGGAGAAACATCCAAAAACTTTTGGACAAAAGAATTCTCAAAGGTATAAAAGCTACTTCCTCCCTCCTGCCTACTTCGCATCAACAATTTTTTGATGATACCATTATATTTGGGGAGGCCTCAGTGGTGGAAGCTTCACATTGGAAGAAGATGTTGGATGATTATACCCAAGCCTCTGGTCAATACATCAATTTCTCTAAGAGTAAGGGTATGTGCAGGATCATGATGGGCCAAAAAGTGGCAATATGTAAGTGATATAATGGTCCATGTGGCTGACAACTATTTTTTTACCCAAATTTGATGAAACGAAAAAGGTTTTTAAAGGAGATTCTCAGATTTCCACCAATATAATTTATTCTTTACTTTGAACTTAATAAAATTTAATTATTCATTTTTTATTTGACTTATGACTAAAGTCTTGATTGAAAAACATCTATATCTTTCAAATGGTATCACATTTTTTGAATCTAAAACATGCATCACATTCTATGCTTCACATACTATAGGATTAAAAAAAAAAAATGAATTTCATGAATTTTTGACCAAGTTAAGGTGGTCAGACATACGAGTTTTTATATTTTTTAAAAGTCGTAATAAAAAATTCATAATTAATTATTTACATGGAAAAAAATTACAAAAAAATATGCATCACATCGGGACATGACTCCTCTACTTATATCTAAAATATTGTAAAAAAATATTATCATTTTATTGTGGATAGGGTGGTCAGATAGACACCTACTTCTTCTTTTTTCCCTGAAATTTAAGTACTACTACATTGAAATTTCAATTTTTCACCAAATAGATTTTTATTTTTTAAAAATAAACCTAGTAGTTTAGAAACTAAATTCAATTTGATCCAAATTCTATTCTTACATATTTTTTAAATAATATAGATAACTTATTCAAATTTTTAGGTCAAGTTGCCTAACTCTGATTTTCTGAATTTTTATTGCCACTTAAGGGCTTGTTTTTTCCATGATGATCCTGCACATACCCGTAACATATATTTCTTTAACACTGATCAACTAATTGAAGAGAGGGTTATTAAGAATATAGGTTGTCAAGCTTCTCCTCTCCCTGCTTCTTACCTCAGGCTGACTCTCAATACTAAGCCTCTAAACTCTTATTGGAATGATATAATAGAAAATTATTCAAAATAAATTTTCTGGATGGAAGGGTAAGTTTTTAAGCTTAGTTGGGAAACCACAACTTCTAAAAGCCTCCCTACAGAACATCTTGGTTTACTTTCTTTCTTTATTTAAGGTCTTTGCTTGTATAGCTTCCAAAATTGAATAGATTTAGAGAAAGCTTCCTATGGATAGGAACAAAGGATAAGTACATAGTTTCTTTGGTGTGATGGGAGCATCTCTATTTGCCAAAGAAGAATGGGGGTTTGGGTATCAAAAAATTAAAAATCTCCAACAATATGTTGCTTGCCAAAATTGGTTGGCTCTTTTTGAATGAAGATATAGATTGGGTTGTGATTTTAAAAGCTAAATACCTTGCTAATGAGAACCAAAATAATTTTACGGGATCAAAGTTTCCATGTGGCTTAGTTATTTAGAATAACTTGGTGAAAATAAGAGGTATTATTAAATAAAGGACCCAAATAAGGGTTGGTAATGGTTGTGTTAGAAAAAAAAAATTCAAGTTAGCTGAAAGTAAGCAAAAAACTCTTAAACCCCAATCAACAATGGAGAACACTAAAAAGCATGAAACATAAAAACATGAAACAAAGTCACCTAGTCTTCAAGCTTCCATTGATTGACCTACATTGGCCTCCTCCATCTTGCTACAAATTGTATAATTGCCCTCAGATTTGAAGTGCAACTATCACCTATGCCTTAGACAAGCAAGATATTGAAGTAATGAGTGCTCAAGTATAAGTTCTCAAGCATGCTGAAAATAATTGTTTGTATAAAATGGCTTGAGAGAGTTCCTTTTAAAGAATTCCAAATTGAGAATGGATGGGCAGGATTAGAAGTTGGTCAAGCCCTAAGATCAACGACTAGGATTCAATGTGATAGGAAGCATTAGGGTTAGGGCAACATTAGGTCAAAGATAGGGAAAGCTTTAAAATGAAGGGATAAGATTTAATTGAAAGCAATTAAATCAATGGTGGAGAAAAATAGGTAGTTGGAATAATAGAAATTATTTCATTTATGGAGGAAAGTTGACTTTTGGGTTTAATTCATAAATATGAATAAGATAAGAGGCATTATATAATTATTTATTTGTGGAATGAAAAATGAGTTAAATGAATAAGTTTATTTGATTGAAGAAATAAAGGATAATGAGTAATTAAACAAATTGGAAATTTATTTAATTATAGGAGTAAAGATTAATTAGTGACGTATTTAAGTAAACAAATATAATTTATTTATTTTGTAGAACCTTACATTTGCATTAATTCAAATCATAGACCACCATTAGTTTAGTTAGTCAATTCAACATAAGCAAACCCAAGATTCCTATGAAATACTTGACCATGTTAAAATATGCAAACAAGATAATTAGAACAGAAACAACTAAATGAAAACACATAAAAAAACATGATCAAACTCTATTCCATAGTGGGAGTGGTACTCCTCATGATGTAGAAAGAATGCCCTTTCCCACCCCTTGATAAGCAAGATTGCCAAGATTCAAGTGTGCTAATGCCAATACTGAGATTGTGCATCAATTTGTGTTGTAAGTTGTGTTGTTGAATTGCTTTGCATTTATAGATTCAAGGTTGAAAGATTGAGGGATTAGGATGAATGTGGGATCATTCATGAGCCAATGACAAGATGCCACTTGTCAAGATGTGAGAGGATGAGTTGTGCACATTTTGGTCAATGTGCCAAGGGTGAAGTGACAATAGTGGTTTACAATTCAATTGAGGAAGGAAAACTCACAAAAAACAACCCTAGAGCAAAAAAAAATGATTTTGGGGGTTCGTATGAACCTACTAGTTCAACCGAACTAATAAGGCGTTCACTTGAACTAGGGTTCGAGCAAACCCCTTTGAATCTTGGCTGCCAAAAAAAACAAAAGAATGCATAGGAAAGGGTTTCGAGTGAACCTCCTTGAAGGGGTTCACACGAACCCCTATGGGTTCGTACGAACCCCCCTTATCCCTCATCCCCCATTTGAGACACAAAAAAAGCCTAAATTTTAGCACTTCGGAGCTCAAGTTGAGGATGAAAATGGAGGAATCTTCACAAACCCAGCTAGAATCAGGTAGTCCTCAGAACGAGCTATCCAATGAATATAATTTTAATATGTTTTGGTTTTATTATGTATGTGTTTTTTTAGTTTTATTAAACATAAGGTTTTCACCGAAAATCAAGCTCTCTATTTTGCACATGTGGAAAAATAGCAGATTATCAAAATAAATTTTTTAAAAATATGTCCACGCTGGGTATCGATGTCCTTGATCCATTAAAAAAAAAATTGAATTTCGATACATACAAAAAAAGTTATGTTGTATATAGTCTGCCTATGTATGAATTGTAATTGGTTTGACTTCGAAACTTGATTAAGCAAAAAATATTCAATAAAAAACTATGAGACTAAATGAAGTGCTAGATATCATAGTTGGAAATCTAAATTCGAAAAAATAAGAATTTTATCCTTTATACAAAAAAAGTTATGGTGTATATGGTGAGTGTCACTTTTTAAAAATGTTGTTTTCTGAAAAAAACCAGTTTTCGTGGGAGATGGAAAAAGAAGTGCAATCTGATCCCAAAAATTTTGAAAAAAAATATTTTTAGAATCTATAGACAAAATGTGACGAGACTCTAGTTTGCATTATCTTCAAATTGCTCACAATTTAGCCGCTATAGGTGCCCGAATGTGAAGATTTAGTTAAAAATAATAATTTCAGTGTCCAGTTTGGCCAAAAATTGTAAACCACTATAGTGGGATCACCTCCAATTTTAAATTTGAAAATAGCATTAAATGCATATGGTTGAAAGATTTAGGGGGGAATTTGTTTGGAGAAAAAAGTCAAAAAAATGGAGTTAACGAAGGAATATGCCTTGTGAGGAAAATTGAGCTTTTAATAAATCGAAATAAATGATTTATTGTGCAAGTGGGAAAAGCTAGAGGATAGGACATGGGTTAGGCTTAGTTTTAATCCAGGATTTGATTAATTAAGCTGATGATTAGGTGATGTGACACTTGATTTAGATTTTTGGATTTGTTTAAATCAAATGAGAGGAAAATGATCATTTAGAGGTTTAATTAAACATTTGGGTTTATCTAATTAAATGGGGGAACCTTAGGAGATTAATTAAATAATTTGATTTAATCAATTAAGGAGAAAATGATTAAATATGATGTTAATTTTGCATGTCTACGTTTTTCCCCTCTTTGAAGCAATGTACTTGTTGCATTGGTTCAAAAAATGATGCTGCCAATATCAAAATTAAAAAAAATTCTAATTTTTTCGGATGCCCCAAGGGAAATAAGTGCATTAGTACATTGCCCCCTTGAGAGATCAAGCGAAAAGATTCAATTTGAGGTCGATCTCGCGAAAAAGAGGTACAAAATGGATGTATGGATGGTTAGACTATATGATCTATAATATGATAATGATGATGTAAACGAAATGTTTTTAAGATGCTTAGAATAACAAATCTATATTATTCTAAACAACTTAAAAATGATTATGCAATGCATGCGAGATGGATGAGATGCATGATATTATCCTATGATGATATGACATGATTATGTAGGATGAGAGTATAGATCCAGGATAGATCTATTTTTAGCGTGAAAGAAGATAGAAGAATGAAAGGGATCAACCCTTGAATCCAAGAAGATGTAGAAGTTCAACAAGCCAACTTTATTAGAAATGATGATGAATGATGATGATGTATGCTTATCCAGAGATGCGAGAGATAAAGAGCATAACTTTCCTTATGTTTGATAACACACATAGGTACGGTGCATCAAGTTATAAAGAACCAGGATGGCATTGTGCCTAGTGTGATGGAATTTGACTCAAAAATCAGATAGGAGTGCTCTTGTTCACACTTGACATACGAAAACCTTGCTAGGACAGACCTAACAAAGAAAGTATTCACCAAGTTATATTACAAGAACATCCAACAAGCACAACAAACAAAAGGATAATGATCATTGCTCCATTCCTTTCTCTCTAAATATTTATGTTTAGACATCATCAAGAGGTCCTTGGAATGAGTGCCAAAATAAGATAAGTCTAAAAGACCAAGATAAAGTAAACAAACAAGCTTTAATGTTCTTCGTACCGCTAGCTAAGGCTAAACTAAGGTGATACCTGATGCTGATGTCCATCGCAGAAAGGTCACATTCCTAGGACATGTTGTGATCAAGGTTTTGATGAGATTGATTGGATGATAAGCTATTGATACTCCAAGTTGACCAACTTGCTGACTTACGGATCTAGACTTGAGACTTTTGATGATTAGGTGTTCACTTTTGAACCTACTAGACTTGCTTCCGACTGACTCACCAAAGGATGAAGGCGACAATTGATTTATTATGAGCGACGTTTATTGCGGGTGAAATCAAGATGAGACAGGTGCAACATTTTTGGTTTTTTCAAATGTTTGAGGCTATTTTTGGAATTTTAAGATTTTTCAATGTTTTTGTTATTTTTGAGATTTTATGAATGTTTTTGGATTTTGTGTCTCGAGGGCCGATCAAGGATGGCCTTGTCTATGTTTAAGCTCAGAGACGATGTAGTTCAAACGATAATTGACTTGACTATTGATGAGATAGATGGGAAAACGGATTGCCATTATGACGAACGCCTAAATAGATGGGCAAACGGATTGCCATTACGACGGACGCCTAAAGGACTGGCCTAAAATGCGAAATACATGGGAAAACAGATTTCCATTGCAATGGACACCTAAAGGACTGACCTAAAATGTCTCGAGGGATGATCAAAGATCAACCTTGCCTACGTTCAAGCTCAGAGACGACGTAGTTCGGTTGACATGTTTTTGATTTTTTTTGACTTTTTGAGATGTTTTTGGATTTTTTGAATGATTTGGATTTTTGAAGGATTTTGATGATTTGGATATGGATATGATATCCATGCTCTATTTTGGGATTTTGTTGAAAATCAAGCTAGGGTTGATTGATTGGATCAATGGATTGATGATGATAACATTGTCGAGGATACACAACAAGGCAAGGATAGTGTTAAGCAACACAAGGATTGGGAAGGATATCCCGAAATGATGATGGATTGATTGGATTTTTTTGATTAGGATTGATGAAGCTTGATTCAAAACAAAAAAAAATTGATGATTTGATGTGACGCTGAGGTACACATTAGATGCAACTGATATTGATTATTTGGATTGATGTTCGATGAAAGATAAAGCTTGATGAGGAACATCTTCCTATCAAAATATGTCATGGGCTAGTCATTTGGATTTTTTTCTCACAAATTCTTTGACCAATTTGATTTCACGTTCGCCAACATTTGGATCACCACATAAGTTGGAGGATATATATCAAGATTTATACACGAAGCAAGATGCAAATATCTCCCCCTAATGTCTAGCAATGTATGAAAGGCCACAGGTGGATTCTTGGATAGGTGTGTGGATGGATGGATATGGTAAGCATGCAAAGTATGCCAAGGATTATCTTGCGATAGGATAAGGGGTTCGGATAAAGGATTCTCATTTGGATAGTATTAACTGGCTTAGTTAATGTTGGCTTGGTTAAGATCAATGGGAATGACCCATGTCAAGATGTCTACCATAAGTACATAAAGTGTGCAACAAACCTTCAACAAGATCAAGATAAGATAGATAGATGGCAATGGGTTGGATAAACGGTTTATGGATGAACGTATGATATGGATGGAATGTTGGCTTCATTTTGGATGCGATAAGATGCTTTCTCCTGAAATGGCATATGTAGATGCTTGATGATTCTACACATGATGCCTGTTTTCCAATTTTTCATCATGGTACCTATCCAAATCACCACCGTAGTGGTTTTCACTAGAGGACGATTTTTTTCTTTACTGTTTTCAATCATTTTTCTTTTTTTCTTGGATTTTTATATTTTTTGATTTTTTTGTATTTTTTGTAAAATATTTAAGCTCATGCTGAACCACCTGTTACTACTGATGTTGATGCTTCTATCATAAAATTCCATCTGTATCTTTCTTGAAGAAGTTTCTTTGCCAAGATACGTGTACTTGAATGCAACTTTTGAGATTCTTGACCTGCTTTGCTAATACCGAAGTTAACTTTGTCTCTGCGTGCACATCATGATAGAGTGCCTTCTGAATCCCTATGATGAAGGGCCATTGCCAACACATGGTCAATGTGAGAATTGGATATCATGTGTGGAGGCGTGGATGGAGTGTGTTTAGGAATAAAATATGGATTGGTTAATAGTTTGGAACCTTTGACTCTCCAAACCTGGGAAGATGAGCAATGATGGGTGGATACGAAAGTGTCAATGGAATTAGGATCAAAAACTTGATATACTTTGTATGTTGCTTGTGAAGTCTTCATTTGCCTTTGTGGACATCTTTGATGGATACTTTTCCCTTTTTTAATTTGCCCCATAGTTTCTTTGACTAATGGAGTATGATAGGAATCATCTTTCTTTGTATTTTTTGGTATCCATATGTATTTGATTTGTCCTTCATGCTTCTTAGCTTCTTTTGCTTTGAAAATATTTTTCATACTTTGATTCAAATCTTTCTTTTGATGTTGGTCCCAATTCATGGATGGGGTGATGGGTGGATGGAGATTCGTGATGTGGCGAGTTGTAATATTGGAATTGGTTTCATCATAAGGATCTTTCATGCTTCCTATGTTGACGTTTGCTTCTGAAAAAGTTGCCCACAATTTTGTGGAAGTATCATTGATATGTTTATATCCCTTTATTGTCGAATAACCAAGGACTTGATGCTTAGGATTGCCAATAATTTGCACTGGTTCTAGGATACCCTATTCATGTAGGCCTAATCCTCTGCCTTGATAATTCATGTGTTGAAACATTTTATTTGCAATAGGATATGATTTACCTTGGAAACAAGGTGCTAATCCTTCTCTACTCTGTGGTGGATCTTCAAGAGTGATAGCTTCTTTATTGATGAGATAGCTTGCCCTAAGAAAGGTAAGTGATCCAAGTTTATAAGTGATAGGATCCTCCATATGTGGGATGAATGCCTGATTGATATCTTTGTATTGATCTTGTGAGATATCAGATTGTAATGCTTCTTCAAGAAGTGTTGATGATTCACTATCCCCATAAAACTTTTCCTCTTGACTTATTTCACAACATATTTCTGATTCATGACTTCTATAGGAGCCTTCTTCTTGATCTATTTCTGATATGTCTCCACAGGATGTTTCTGATTCACAACTTTTGTAGAAACCTTCTTCATGATCCACCTTTGGTATCTCTCTTGAATTTTCTATACTTTGATCATGTGTACAAATGTTAAGAGTAGGAGACTCTTGTTCCTTGGTAATGAGGTCAAAAGTATGAGACTCTTATTTTGAATGAAGATCATCTGCGTGTCCATCCAAAGAAAGCATCTCGTGGGTAGATGGAGGAATATGTGCTAAATGGATATGATCATCATTTGTGGCATCTTGTATAGATAGAAGAGTGCCCATTAGATCATTGAAGTATCTTGGAGATACAAATTCTTGATCTTGAATGATTTCAGAATTGCTTTCGACATGCTTTGGATCAAGTTCTTGACATGGGTCAATTTCAAAGGATGGATTGTTTACAAAGGGTCCTTTGACATCGTCATTGGGAAATGGCTCTATATTCTCTTGAGCTTTGAGTGGATTTGGATCAAATGTTGAGCTAGGGATTCCTTGAATATTTGTAACCATGAGGTCAAAGGATGCCAATATTGCTTGGGAAGGACCATTGCTAGACTTTGATGGAAGATGTTTATCATGCTTTGGAATGAATTTTTGAGATATGTCCTCTAACTCCCAAGGCAATGTAGAGACATTTTCAATATGATGATTGGTCGATAAATTGTGGATTATGTCAATAGGATCAAATAACATCAATACTCCTTGAAATAGATCTTTGTAGGAGGAGTCTTGATCATGACTAAAAAATGGCTCTTGATGTATCTTGATTTGATCATCGGATAGGGTAGAAACATCTTCAATGTGCTCATTAATGGAGAGATCTTGAATATTGTTTTCAACAATTGTGGCAGAGAGATTGCCAATGTCTTCAACCATAGGGTCAAGTGATATTAACATTTATTGAATTGGATCTTTGTTGGGTATTGTTGGTTTATTGATTTGATTGTTGGATGAGGTGGAAACATCTTCAAGGTGTTCATTGATGGACTGATCTTGATCATCATTTTCAACAAGTGCAGAGGGGAGATTGTTAATGCTATTGCTAGTGGTTGAATTCTGATTATTGTCCCTAATAGCTATTAGCTTTTGATCAATCAAGTCTTGGATGAGATTTTTGAGTCAAATACAATCTGATGTTGTGTGTCCCTTTACTTTGTGAAAATCACAAAAGTTCTTCTCGTCATACCCTTGTGGTTTCACCATGTGTTCTTGATAATTCACATAAATGGGGATTTTAATGAGATTTTCTTGTATCAATCGTTGCAAGACAGACTCAATTGGTTCCCCAAGTGGTGTGTATTTTCGTCTGTTACCTTGTGAGATTCGCACTTTAACTTGACCTTGTGGCAATTGATCTTGGAGATGTGGTGATTGAGTTTGTTGTTGATGTCGTTGATCCTAATATCCAATTTCTTGACATTGGATATATTGTTCCTGATGTGGTCGTGGAGATAGCTTAATTATTTGATGACATGGTTCAACCAATGGAAGAGTGTATTGATATTGGGGTGGAGATGTCTCTTGAGGCAATGGATCAACTACTTTGGCAAGTGAAGCAATTTGATCCCGCAAAATTTGATCTTGACACCCTTGATATCGTTGAATTTGAGCAAGCATATTTGGCATGTATACTTGTGGTGTTTGTATGGAATTATGGATGGATTGATCTTGAACAATGTTCTGATTTGGTGTGATGTTTTCATTTGGCATTATAGGTTGACTTTGGACATTGTTGTGATTGGGAAACACATTGCTTGGATTTAGGTAACTTTGATTTTGCATGGGGTCACCATGACTTGGATCAATACATGGGGTTGTCAACATATTGCCTAGATTTTGAACAACATTGGTTTGATTTGCAAGAATATCTATCCCAAATTTTACCAAGTGTGGATTTGATATGTTCATGTTTGGAAAACTTGTATTTGGCATATATGGATTTGCTGGGATAATTTTGTTTGGAATAAGACTCATGCATTGACTGTTTGGTTGATAGATTTGTAGGTTTGGACTTGGATTTAAATCTTCCAAAGGGAAAGGTGTTCCAAAATTTAGATTGGGCATACTTACACTCATTGTACTATTGAGGTTTGGAGGAGATCATGATGCCATGCATAAGTGTGAGTTTCGATAATCAATTGGAATTGTGAGACTTGGATAGTTTTATTGAATTGGATTACTTACGATGTATGAGTCGAGTTTAAATTCCATGTTCCTCTTGTGTTTTGACCTTGTTGACCTCTAAGGGGTTTAGGAACAATGATGAGATGAAGGATGAAAGGGGGGAATGATATGGGTGTTTAAACTCTTAGGAGCTTTGGATCAATGCTAGACTTTAGGACTTGATTTGATTTGGATTGAGGATAGTTTGACTAAGTGTGTTAAGTCAAACAAGAGTGGTAATGCACTTGTAAACTCTAGGAAGTTGTGTTATCTTAGATTAAACTCGTACACAAGAGGATATTTTGACTAGGCATGTTAAGTCAAACAAGGTGATTATGGATTGGACAATTTGACTAAGTGTGTTAAGTCAAACAAGATGATAATGAACTTGTAAACCCTGGGGAGTTGTGTTATCCTAGATTAAACTCGTACAAAAAGGATAATTTGGCTAGGTGTGTTAATCCAAACAAGGTGATGATGAACTTGTAAACCTTAGGAAGTTGTGTTATCCTAGAGGTAAATTCATTCAAGAGGATTGATAATTTGATTGTGTTAAGTCAAACAAGACGATGCTGATTTTTCCTAAAAGTCTAGCATAAATGGTGTTTTCAAAGTATCCAAGAGTTTGTTGGTGAGATGATGTTTGATTGATGATCAAGATGGGTGAAGTGTTTGACTTGATCCTAGATGAACTTAAGCGGATTTTTTTACTAGACCAAGATATTGAAGAACATGCTTTTCCCTAAGAGTAATTCAAACCATAAGACAGAAGATTGCAAGCACATGTGTGGGGTTCAATTGGGGTTAATCTTGATTAATGACTTTCTTTTTACCACAATCACATCTTGCTTAGATTTTCAAACTGAATGTCCAATGTCCTAGTTTTCTTTCATCCCACAAAGTGCATTATGTGGAAATCAAGGAAATCAAGGAAAAAAATTCTAAGTGTTGACTTTGGGAGAAAAAAATTGAGATGTTTGAATGTTTAGAAGCCTTGTAGAGATAAGAACCCCTAGGGACAAGCAGTAACATGTTGACACCTCCAAGTTATTTGTTCTTCCAAAGGGTTTGAAATTCTGATGATTCGTTGAATGTTTGTTTTCCACTATTTTAGATCCAAGCAAAGTGTTTTGATTCCAATGAAATGCACAACCCTAGGCTGAAAAGACAATATTTGTTGGGATCCCACTTGGATAAATCTAGCTACGCATATTTAGTGTGGATGATTAGAT
The DNA here is from genome assembly GCA_007115665.2 of Sequoiadendron giganteum. Lineage (NCBI taxonomy): Eukaryota > Viridiplantae > Streptophyta > Pinopsida > Cupressales > Cupressaceae > Sequoiadendron > Sequoiadendron giganteum. The sequence continues at coordinate 534,538,073 of CM021106.1, forward strand.
GCTTGACCACACTGGCTCCCCTTCACGACACACACTTCTTGGGTCAGCCAAGCATCAGTACCCATGAATCTCCCATGGCATACTTTTCATTTCTACAACAAAATTGCACGTATATGTGGGGCGGCTTCAAAGGACGTGACCTTTTGCACCAACAAATAGAAAGGAATTTGGCCTTTGCTAAACAAGGGGTTTTAATTTAGACTTTTCGTTTGTGGATATTAACCCATGTGGTGAGAGAACATTGCTTCCCTTCTCATTGGAGCCAACCGTGTGATACTAGCCTTTGTTCCAGTACCCACTTTTATATCCTGGCTGGAAATACTCTTGGCTTTAGAGTGTTACCAGTTGGGTCGTTCCTTTGGGGTGAGTACTTTTTACCATCAAGGAAGGCCCTCTAAAGGTGTACAATAACGAGTAACTGCATTTTTAGTTTGATCATCTTCATTTGTGTGAACAAAGAGAGAACACTCGTAATGCATTTTTCTCACACTAGACAAGTTTTGTTCAATTTTAGAACCCAAATGAAATGTGGAGGCAATCCTTTAGACAACCTAATATCACAAAAATGCTTTTCATTCTCAAGATGATTGTGAAGCACAAGAGAAGTGTATACGCATTTTGATGGTATTATTTTGTAAAAAAATTTACAAAACCAGAAAGACACATGTTCAGTTTAATCCTCAAACAATGATGAATTCGTTTTAAAGAACCAAAAAGAGATGTGAAAGTTGCCTTGTTCAATTGTTAGCCTCAAACAAAATATAGTGAGTTTCTAAGTTCAATTTTAACCAACTTGAAGAGGTCAAATCAATGGTTAATTTTAAACCAAAAATTTGAAGTGAGTTTGTTCAAAACATAAAACGAAAGTAGGAATTGGAGCCTTCAAGTTATCACAATAAGCATTAAAAAATTATTTTTCAAATCTTTATTTTGGTGTTACTCCACTTGCTTTTAAATTTCGATGTTGCACTCCAATGCCAACCTTTGGTCAATTTCGATGCTTAACTTCCAACGCCAACCTTTCTTTATATGAACCCTACAAACATTACAAAGTAAGAAGCATCATATTTCAATGATATAGTTTCAAACATAATGAATCCATTCACAAGAAAACATTTTAATCAAATAAACAGAAAGTTGTCCTTTGAGAATTCTTGGTGCAGATTTCTGCTTTAGTGTACTCATCCACCCTACGCAGCTGAGTATTAATGATAGAGAACACAATATTAATGAGGTAAACAACAATTATAAGTTGTAGTATAAATATTTGTAAAAGGAAAACCTTAAGATTTACTTAATCATCCAAAAATATGCATCTTGAATGGCATGAATGGTGTGCATAATGAATGAACGTAGGCAGACTAGATTGTATGGGACTTATGAAAAGTAGATGTTTAATCTCCAAGAAAATCTAATTAGACTTCGATCTCCAACTATGTTTTGATTAGCATTTAAAGCACCACATCGATATTATTGAACCATCAAGATAGTAGTTATCTCTAATCATCAAATCAGCTTTATAGTATCAATCCTCCCCCCCTGAGAAATCGCGCCCTCCGATCGATAGTCAATATTAATAAAACAAGACTTGTCTTTCCAAATGCATCAATCAATTTTGAACAAGAACATAAAGCTCACCTCCCATCGAAATAAAGTTATCTCATGTAAGTTTCTACATATGCAAAAGATTGGACATTCTACTGGCGTGGATCTCAAAGTAGATTAAAGAAAGAAAACATCATTATTGATGTTAAAGTCTCTCTGATAAACAAGCGTAATAAATCTTCAAGTAGCTGTTATTAGAAGGCGTCAAAACTAATTTCCACCATCTTTGGAATGCGATGATTGTAGGACCTGTACAAGAGAGAATTTATTGAAAAAGCGTATGAAACTTTAAGTAAATGTTATTTAGCAGGTGTAAAAACAAATTCCACGACCTTTGACAATGATCTTTCTGCCTGTGCCAACATGGGAGCTTCAACACTGTGTATGGACATCCCTCAAAGTGTAAAGGTGCAGGAATGAAATCATGAGTACTTACAGGATCTCAAAAATTGACCTTTCTTGCAGTCCTTAAGAAAGCTAGTGATTTTTTTATCCATGATTTAAAATTATTTGGATAAGGCTTATCAACTCCAAATTGCCTTTACATACCATTTGTGAGCTTTCCAGTTGTATTTATTGCTTTCACATGCCAACCATCTCCACGGGAAGACCTGCCACAAACCACTCAGAGCGCACTACCTCAGGGGAGATACCTGTCAAAAGTAACATCATTTACTTCTCCAATTTTGGCGCGCAACTTCTTGAATATCACCAGGCATGATCTGCAAACAAGTGTTAAAATTTGACTCCTGCATTACCTACACCATGCCATCGCACTTATCATAGCCTATGCATTTTATTTGAATGCAGCATTTAAAAATATATATATTCACATCATGCAAAAACTATCATAATTTAATGATAAACTATGACTCAAAGTCATGAACACAGGCCACAGACCGTCACCTTCCTCCCTGGAAAATGCTATTGTACGATTAGAAAGAGAGAAAAAAACTTCAGACCAGCGTGTCTATTGTTGTGTTTACAAAAGAAATCCTCTGCAAGTTCTGTGTCCGTGTTGTTTTTATAACAGACTTACGTGCAAGCTGAGAGTATTTCCTCAAAGAAGTAGTTCAAATTTAATATGAGCTGTAGAACTACGAAGCATCGGCCAGGAAAATAATAGTTTTGTACCTTAGCAAAGGCTCGAATCCCCAGTTACAGGAGAAAGACAAGCAGCTCATGTTGGAATGCGCAGGACCTGATCTTCTATCATCACGTTAGAAAATTAGCACAATAACTGACTTTGAGAGTATATTGTCACAACCATCGACACCTTCTGAGAGTGATTATTTTGATAATGAATCTATTAACAGTTAATCTAGCAGGTATAGCAGCTCTAAAAAGTTGAGTTCCTGTAACTCTGTCCACATTATCTACCGGTAGTGGAAGGCACAATCACTCGACACCAACATCAAGCGACTGGTTTCCAACAGAGGACTCTAGGATAACCGTGAAACTAGGCTTGGCTGGGTGACTGAAAATAAGTGTCAGAGAGTAGATAATGCCAGGGCATGGGACGCAAATCGCCCTCAACGGTATACAGATTTGGAGATCTCTGAAAACTGCACTTAATAACATTAATAAAGACGCTAATAGGTGGCGATTAGCAGAGGGCGATAGTGGTCTTCCACTAGCTTACTGGATGATTAATGTTTAGAATAAAGAAAATATACATTTAGGGAACGCATCTGTATCCATCATGCACTGATTGTTGTGACCACCGGGATATCGGCTATCCCCATTATTGCTAAATCTTTCTTTCAACTACTACGCAAATATCACTACAACTGTTGATGCCAATCCTACCCCTGAAAGAGCATGCCAAGAAGAAACTTTACTATATTAAAACATAGGTCAGCAAATAATACTGGATTCTATCTCTCATGCAATCAACCTCTATCCCTGCAAAATGCGAAGACATTGACTAGCTTCCACCCAATGGTCAATAGCGTATATCTTGTGTCGGTTTGAATCTGCTACAAATCTGATAAGTGTGAAGAAAGACTTTCTAGCACAGACATATGGTTGACGACTTTAACAGGGAGGTTGAAAGTTTTCAAATAAAATAAAATGAGGAATATCATGCATCGCAATTTCCTGTATCCAATGTTATCATTTATTGGAAACTTGAAAGATATGAAATAAAGAAAGTAAAACACAACTGCCTACCATACTATGGCTTCTATAGAAGAAACCGATTCCTTTTACCTTCAACGAGTTTAGATATCATTTGCAATCGTTGCTGAGAATGTGGTGGAGATGGTCATCCATACATTCTGTAATAGCGCCCCTGTGTTACACCAAATCAGCTTCTTTCTGTTGATATGGTTTCACTATGCCCACAAATTGTTTCATGCGCTATTAATAATCCACATGCACTTTGAAATCCCTTATAATAGTAATAGATTGATAATAAACAACCAAAAAGAGATCAAATGGAAGTAGCTAACAAAGGCAGCCAACAAACTAAATGTTGACTTCCTAGCAAAAAAAAGAAGGCTTTTCTGACAGGCACAAAAGATAGTCTAAACAAAAGACAAGCGACTTCATATTCTTCAAATATAGTCTTAAACAAAAGACTTATATTCCATAGTAAGCATCAATAAATATAATGAGATTTTAATTCCTTTAAGAGAAGCATGCCCTCCTTCTAGCGCCAAATGTAGAACCTTACATTTGCATTACTTCAAATCAAACACTATTAGTTTAGTTAGTCAATTCAACATAAGCAAACCCAAGATTCCTATGAAATACTTGACCATGTTAAAATATGCAAACAAGATAATTAGAACAAAAAAAACTAAATGAAAACACATAAAAAACCATGATCAAACTCTATTCTATAGCGGGAGTGGTGCTCCTCATGATGTAGAAAGAATTCTCTTTCCCACCCCCTAATAAGCAAGATTGTCAAGATGCAAGTGTGCTAATGCCAATATTGAGATTGTGCATCAATTTGTGTTGTAAGTTGTGTTGTTGAAATGATTTGTATTTATAGATTCAAGGTTGAAAGATTGAGGGATTAGGATGAATGTGGGATCATTCATGAGCCAATGACAAGATGCCACTTGTCAAGATGTGAGAGGATGAGGGTTGTGCACATTTTGGTCAATGTGCCAATTTGAAATTTTAAAATAGCATTAAATGCATATGGTTGAGAGCTTTGGGGGGAAATTTTTTTGGACAAAAAAGTCAAACAAATGGAGTTAATGAAAGAATATTCCTTGGGAATATTCCTTGTGAGGAAAATAAAGTTTTTAATAAAACAAAATAAATGATTTATTGTGCAAGTGGGAAAAGCTAGAGGATTGGACATGGGTTAGGCTTAGTTTTAATCCTGGATTTGATTAATTAAGCTGATGATTAGGTGATGTGACACTTGATTTAGATTTTTGGATTTGTTTAAATCAAATGAGAGGAAAATGATCATTTAGAGGTTTAATTAAACATTTGGGTTTATCTAACTAAATGGGGGAACCTTAGGAGATTAATTAAATAATTTGATTTAATTAATTAAGGAGAAAATGATTAAATATGATGTTAATTTTGCATGTCTACATATTTAAATAATCATAGAGGAATAGTTAATACTTTAATTATGTGAGGGAGAAGTGTGGTTGCCATAGAAAAAATATAGTTTGCAAGTCGAGGCTATTTTTATATGTTTACATTTTGCCCCTTTTTGACATAATGCAGTTTATCATGTTGTGTCAAAGAAAACAAGTAAAAAATATGCCCCAGTGTGAAAGTAAGAAGAGGAAGGATGAAGAGGACGTAGTGGTATGCACCCTCGAGAGGATAGACAAGGTCAAATAACATGAGTGTGCTCTCGAAATGGATGACTAGACTAGAGGATGAAGGAATAGAAGAAATGTTAGCGCGAAAGATTAAGACGAAAGGTGAATACTTCAATATCTTTCTATAATAGGTGTTGCATAATCATCATTGAGTGGTAAAATGTGAAAAATGGACAAAAAACACCATGATATGACATAGACTATGGTGTGCAAGGTCATCCACTTGCAAAAAAAAGACAGTCGCAGACAAGGAATGTCATAACTCATACTAAGAGCCAAGTTGCCCTAGTCTTTTTGTCAAGACACACCAAAGACAACAGTGAAAGAAAAATAGGTCATGGGATGTCATCGCACCTCTAAATCCTTCATGGGATATCCTCGAGGTAGCTAGTAACATGACCAAGAGACAAAACAATATAAAGATAAGACAAAATAGACCAGCAAAATGAACAACCATTCAATGTGTTTGCCAATGTTTGTTTGTCGAAGGTTGCTTGTGTTACGGTTTGTCAATTTGATGATTTGATAGTTTGATAATTTTGACAGTTTGATGATGCTTGTTGTCAAGAAGGACACATTCTAAAAAGGCCAATGACTATGTGACAGAGCCTGTCGTCAGGAAAGACTCATCCTGAAAAGGCAAATGACATTGTCACAGAGCCTGTCGTCAGGAAAGACACATCCTGAAAAGGAAAATGATGTTTTGACGGGGTCCCATTCCAAGAAGGACACATCTTGAAGGGAGCCATAAAGGGACTAAGTTAACATTTTTTTGGCAATTTGACTGATTGTGGCTTGATGACTAATTGGACTATGTTGTCTATTGGTCCATGATTTAAATGTTGACATTTCAATGACTGTCTTGTGTCTGAGTTTGACTATCTTACTTATTGGACTGTTGCAATGAACCCTAAAAGACTGACCTAGGTGGCCTCAGGGGCTCATCGACTGATGGCCTTGCCTACGTCGTGCACTCAAAGACCTCGTAGTTTGACAATTACAAAGACTGACTTGAATGAGTCTGACTATGTTTTTAGGATTTTGAAATTTATTTGGATATTGTTGTGTATTTTTGACTTGTTTTGATTGTTTTTGGAGTTTTGGAGTTTTGGAGTTTTATGATTTTTTTGTCTTTTTTGAATATTTGTTTTTTTGTCTTTTGTCAAATATTTTGATATTTTTGTCTTTTTGGGAATATTTCATTTTTTTGTCTTTTTAGGAATATGCTAACCTCTAATGACAAGTGTAGAATCCAATAAAATTGGGTGTTAGGAAATTGCCCCCAACCAAGTCTCAGACTAACCATCAAGGATGGAGTGGGATAGGGATTTAGTATGGACAAAACATGGAGGAGAAAGGACGTAAGATGTCAATTGCTTCAAAGTCATGATAAAGATGACCATGCCTTATGATGGGTGTCAAATGGGGGAGGATTGGAGGTAAAGACGTTGTGATGGATGAGGGTGGAAGACCAGGTAGAGTGATAGTAGACGATGGAGTAGAGACTAACTACACATGGCGCCTGGTTGCTAGGTTTTCCCCATGGTACTTATCCAAAGTGCCATTGAAGTGGTTTTCACTATTGGATGAATTATTTCTTTTTACTATTTTCATTATTTTTTGATTTTTTTTGTTTTCACCAAGATGCCTGTTTGCCAAGTTTTCATCAAGGTAACTATTTTTTGTATTTTTTTCAATTTTTTTTGTATTTTAATGGTTTTATCATGGCACTCTAAAGCTACGTATAGAATTTGCACAAGTGCAAGTTGTTGATAGGCTCTGACAAAGGTTCCCCTTCAAGTGTGGTAAGTTGATAAGCACTAGAACCAAAAGATGTTGTTATGACATATGGACCTAGCCAGTTGGGCTCAAATTTGCTAGGTTTTTCACATTTTGCTTGGTTTTTCGGATTCTCCATCAACACTAAGTCACCAATGTCGAACTGTCTAATCAAAACCCTTTTGTTGTAACTACGGCAAAAGGCGGTTTTGATATTCCTGTCGATGAGTCAAGGCCCTCTGTCTGCATTCATCAAGCAATTCTAACTCATGCAACTGGGATATACAATATTCCTTGTCATCAATAAGCCATCTCATGGAGACCCATAGGGAGGGGAATTTGACCTCGATAGGAAGTATAGCCTTTGAATCGAAGACTAGGGAAAACGGAATGGTGCCAGTGGGTGTGCGGATGCTCATGCGATATGCCCATAGGGAAGGGTTAAGCTGAATGTGCTAGTCACAACCAACGTCATTGACCGCCTTTTTAAGAATTTTGATTATGGTCTTGTTGGATGCCTGAGCTTGGACATTGCCTTGCAGGTAATATGGTGTGGAAAAGCAATGTTGAATGTGGAATTTCTCACATAACTCATGTACATCCTAATTTTTGAAGGGACGACCGTTGTTAGTGATGATGGTTTGGGGACACCATACCAACATATGATGTAATTGAGGATGAATTTGGAGATTTTTGTACTGGTGATGTATGTCATAGGGATGGCTTCAACCCATTTTGTGAAGTATTCAGTGGCAGTTATGATGAACTTATGACCATTTGATGAGGTGCGATGAATTTTTCCTACGAGGTCAAATCCCCATTGGGTGAAGGGCCACGATGAAGTGATAGGTTGAAACTCTTGCAGAGGTGCATGAATGAGGTCACTGTGTATTTGGAACTATCGACATTTCTGCACAAAGTGATAGGCATCCTGCTCCATTATAGGCCAGTAGTAACCGAGTTGCATGATATTTTTGGCTAGGGTCAGACCACTAGAATGGGCTCCGCATATACCTTCATGTAATTTGTGTAAGGTAGTTTGGGCTTCATTAGTGTCGAGACATCTGAGTAAGGTGGTGTCAAAGCTATGTCGATATAAGGTATCACCGATGATGGCATAGTGAGTGACTTTACGGATGAACGACTTGCATTGATTGTTGGAAAGGTCGGGTGGTAGGGTTTGGGCATGTAAGTAGTCATAAATATCTTGGTACCAGGGGGAATGGGGGCCAACAAGCTCACATACCATCTCAGACTCTGGGACATCAAAGGCAGGGACCAATAGTTGCTCCACTAAGAACTCATACTGTGACATATTATTAGGAATATCCAAAAGAGACCCTATAGTGGCCATGGCATATGCTGCTTTATTATGAATACGTGGCACTTGGAAAAAGGAGATGTCTACAAAGTATTGCCTGAAACTATCAACCATTCTTTTGTATGGGGTCAATTTCATCCTTAGTATCATAGTCATTGTTGACCTGTCGAATGACCAATTGTGAATCACCGAAGACCTGTAGGCTCTTAATTTTTTATTTTATTTCCATATATAATCCTGTTAACAAGGCTTCATACTCTGCAATGTTATTTGTGCATGGGAAGGCTATCCTGAAAGATTTAGGGATTGTATCACCTTGAGGGGTAACAAATAATATACCTGCACCTGATCCATGATTAGTGTGTGAGCCATCAAAATACAATTTCCAGGTTGTTCTTGTGTCCAGTGTGAATATTGACTCGTCAGGAAAGTCTGAAACCAAAGGGTGATTGGCTTGTGTGGGCACATTTGCTAGTTGATCAGTAATGACTTGTCCTTTTATTGCCTTATGTTCCACATACTGAATGTCATATTCACTGAGTATCATGACCCATTTAGCCAACCATCCTGTTAATGGTGCCCTATTGAGCAGATATTTTAGGGGATCTATTTTTGCTACAAGCTTAGTCTGATGGTTTAACATGTAGTGTCTCAACTTTTGAGCAGCAAAGACCACTGCAAGACAAGTACGTTCAATTGGACTGTAGTTAAGCTCGTACCCCACCAAAGTGCAGCTGATGTAATATATTGCGGGTTCCTTTTCTTCATGGTCATTTTGAGCTAGCAATTCCCCCAATGCAGTTGTAGTGACTGACATGTACAAAATTAGGGGTTTTCCATCAATAGGAAGCATCAGGATAGGAGGTGTCAAGAGATATTCTTTGATCTGCTGAAAATATGCCTCACACTTGTCTGTCCAAATAAAAGGAACTCCCTTACATAACAAATACTGAAAAGGCTAACATTTATCTACAAGTTGTGGGATGAAGCGCCTAATGGATTGGAGTCGACCCTGTAGTGTTCGGAGTTGACTGATACCTTTAGGTGGAGGCATGTCTAATATTGCTTTGACTTTTGTTGAGTCTACTTCAATGCCTTGACGAGAAACAATGTATCCCAAAAGATTTCCTGATGTCATGCCGAAGACACATTTCTTGGGATTTAGGTGGACCTTGTATTCTTCTAGCCATGTGAAAATATTTTCCAGGACTCTTAAGTGATTACCACGTGTCAAGGATTTTTCTAGAAGATCATCAACATAGTCTTCCATCAATGTGTGTATGAGATCATGATATATGGTAGTCATAGCTCTTTGATAGGTTGTGCCTGCATTTTTCAGTACAAAGGGCATGGCATTCCAATAGTATGTACCCCATGTGCAAGTGAATGATGTCTTGTGTTGGTCTTCAGGAGTGATACAAATCTAATTATACCCTGAGAAGCCATCCATGAGGGACAACATCTCGTAGCCAGTCGTAAGGTCTACTATGATGTCTATATTCGAGAGTGGGAAGTCATCCTTCGGACATGCTTTGTTTAAGTCCCAAAAATATGTGTAGATATGGATTTTTCCATTTGGTTTGGTCACTGGTACAAGGTTTGAGATCCAGTCTGCATAGTCAATAGGTCTTATGAAGCCAACATCCAATAATTTCTTGAGTTCAACTTTGACCAATATAGCTATTTGAGGGTGCATTTTTCTAAGCTTTTGTTTGATGGGCTTTGCATTTGGATGTAATGGTAGATGATGTAGAACCAACTCGGGATCCAACCCTGGCATATCAGCATAAGACCATGCAAAATTGATTTGGCGTTTTGTGAAAAATGCTTGAAATTTTGGTTTTTCCTCTTCTGTCAAGGATGTTGCAAAGAGAACAGTCTTAGGATTATCTATCGTACGAATGTTTACCTCTATTATATCTTCGATCGACATCAGGGATCTCTCTAGATTGATAGGGAGAAAGTCCAAACCTCCATCCTCGGGTGCCTCAGAGAGGTTTTCACCCTTGGATACGTCCTTTCTTTTTACTTTTGCTTGGTTAGAAGGCGCAATGTGGTTTTCACCTAAAGACCATTTAGTTTTTATTTTATTTTTTTCATTTTTGTGACTAGAGGGTGGGACAGTCTCACCAAAATATGCTGCAGTGTCAAGATCTATAGTGAATCTAGCCTTATGGTCCCCATGTGGTATGCCCTCTCGTAGTCCCATAAATTCACCAATGGCCTCATCATTTTCAAATATATCAAAGGTAAGTAGATGTTGTTGGTCCCAATCAATCAATTGTGGGTAAATGAGGGAGATTCCATCATCGGTGTTAGTGAAGGATGGGGATGTATCGGATAAGGTAAAGATAGAGGTATTATCGAGGTCCTAAAAGGATTTGGTCCATGCTCTTTTGTCTGTGGTCTTTGGTGGGTCAGGTTCATAAAAGGAGTCAATGTGAATATTGATATCCATGAGGTTGGTAAGGGATGGGTGGGGTATGTCAAACTCTTGGAAGACATGATCAAGCTCATAGTCACTTGTGGTGCAAGAGTCCCACTCATAGTCATTAGATTTAGTGTCATCATAATAGATGTAGGTAGGATCCTCAGATGTCGCAACATCTTCCAAAGCACTCACATCCTTATTTGAAAGCACCTAGTACTTAGAGCACCAATCTTAATTTGTATGAACCCTAACCCTGAGTTTTTAAGTCGCTTAAGAGGCATCAAGGGTTCTCTCATTCCATTTTTATGTATACCAAGTCCACTGATTCCATCATAACCCATTTGTTTCATTAGTGCAAAACCTTTTCCATATTGTTTTGTTTGTAGGGGCAGCATATCTTCTTCATCTCTATAAATCCAAGCTGAAATACCATCAATGTCTTTGTTGTTTACTTCTCCCCATTGTGTGAAGGTGGTGGTGGGAGGAAATTTAAATACAACTCGGAGTTCCATCTTGAAACAAGGCCTACCATAAGACTTGGGAGACTTAGGTAGCTTTGTGATGCAATAGGTAGTATTTAGTTTATACTCGCCACAACCTTTGTCTTGGATCTTTATTTTGGGGTCGACGAGTGGGGTTTTGGATGCAGACGATTTGATGAGGGTGGAGGGATCAACGTAACTAGATGAAGTGGCTATGGAGGTAGATGTAGAAGCTTCTCGATTAATAGGCACTTGGCATTTGGGAACTCCCCTTAAATTGGTGCAATATTGGAATGGATCAGGGTCGCCAATGATTGTGAATTCAGTGCCATTATATGGAAATTTCAAGCATTGATGATAGGTGGAAGGCACAACTTTCATGGCATGAATCTAGGATCTATCGAGGAGAAGGTTATATGGGAGTTCAAGATCCAAGACCTGGAATGTGGTGTCCATAACTACAGGTCCAACTCTAATAGAAAGTGTGATAACACCCTTGGAAGAGCGTTCTTCATCATCATAGGCCTTGATTATAATACTTTTGGTTATGTCTACACATGCTTTAGAATAGTCCAATGCCTTGACTAGTTTTAAAGTGTAAACGTTTCGTCCAGCTCCGCCATCTACCAAGACTCGTCTAACCTTGTGTTGATGGACAAATACTTCAAGGTGCAATGGGTCGTTATGGCTAGACTTTTTTGTAGAGTAGTCTTTTTCAAAAAAGGATACATGCATTGAATTGGTCATGGCTTCAAATTGGTTGACATCCAGGTTGGTAGGAATGGAGGTTTCTTTCAAAGTCTTATCAAGGATAGCTTTATGTTTAGGTGATAGGCGTAATAGCTCAATGACGGAAATATGTGCAGGTATCTTTCCCAATTGGTCAACAAGATTATATTGGGCTTTAGATTGTGGTTGCTTTGAAGAAGGACTAGATCAGGTAATCTTAGCCCTGTGGGTGGTGACAGTGCATTCAGGAACCCTTTTAATGGTAATAGTGTTGACATAGTCATCAGTAGCACGGAGGTGATCAATTATCTGTGAGTAATCAAAGGAATTCTTGGTATAATTGGCTTGATTGTCTATCTATCGACCTGAGGTGGAGGGCTTTCCTAAACCATGGTCTTGTAGTGGATTCTTGAATATTGTATGGTCTTTATTAGAAGTTTGTTGTTTTTCGTCGACCTCTATAGTACCATTTTGTATTAGGTCTTGAATTATGTTCTTCAATTGACGACATGATGAGGTCTTGTGTCGTTTGATGCGGTGGTAGTCACAAAAGGTATTGTCATCCCACAAGGATGGTTTGGATTGTCCTGGGTCATATGGTTTAGGTTCTTGAAGTTGTATGATATGCGCTTGTACTATCTTCTTCAAGACAGATTCAATTGGTTATGGTAAAGGAGTGTATTTTCTCTGTGGGTATGGCCTTGGTTGTCTTGGGGGTGCTCGTTCTTGAGTATGTTGGACCACGTTAGCTGCTTGGGTGGACACATACGATGAATTTTTATTTGTGTGGGGTGCTTTGAGAGTCAATGTGGGACTTGTTTGATTGAAAAAATTTGCATCTACGACTCCATCATGTGTTATATTCTTATTGCGAGACCAAAAATTTCTTTTATCATTAGAGGTTTGATGGTTGTGGTTGTTTTTGTTGCCATGTGTAAGTTCACCTTGGGTGATTAGGACCTTTTCGAGTGTCATTCCTTTCTCAACTAAGTCTATAAATGTGGCACAACAATGCACTTGTAAATGATGTTTCAACTTTGACTTGAGGTTTTCTACGAACATGTCTACTTTTTGTTTTTCAGGAATCTCAAGAGGACATTGACTTGCCATACTATGCCACTATTGGAAGAAATTAATAAAGGACTCTCCTTCATCTTGTGTCAAGTGGCATAAGGTAGCAATTGTGACATCATTTTCAATGTTATAAGCATAATTATCCATGAATCTATTGGTGAGGTCATCCCATGACTTTATAGATCCTTTAGGTATCAGTGTAAACCATTCAAGTGTAGGCCCCGTAAGACTTCTAGGGAAGAGTCTCAAAAGGTAGGAGTGATCATATACAACATCCATGCAAGTAGTGGTGATTTCTCGTATGTGCTCGATAGGATTTATCTTTCCCTTGTACTTGGAGAAAGTAGGGATGACATACCCAAGAGAGAAAGGAGGCATGTATATACTAGTGTCAGACGGATAAGGATGTAGATCATGTGATGAGTACATCTTCTTTCTTGACACTTCCATCCCTTCCACTTGCTTTTGTAGGGTAGCCAGCTGGGCAGTCAGTGCATCTATTACAAAATTGTTGGCAACATTGTTATGAGGTCCAAAAATTGTGTTGTGTGGTCCCATGTTTGGTTGCGATGACATGTGTTGGTTTATAATGTTGTGCAGATGTGGTGGATTTTGATTATGTCCATGAGTATGGATGTGTGATGTGTAGATTGGGATGTGAGAAGTGGTTGAGATATGTTGTGTGGGTTGTCCATGTATATTTTGGTTGCCAAAAAGGATTCCTTGTGTGTAGCCATATGATATGTTAGGTTGTGTCATTTGTGATCCAAGTTGTACTTGTTGAAAAGGATTATAACCATGTGACATGTTTGTATTTTGACTATGTGGAGCATTCATGGTTTGTCCTTGTAAGGTATTCATATTGATTGAGGACCTTGTGACATTGTGTTTGTGTTTGGTTGAGATCCTTGGATGAGAACTCGTCTTGCCTTAGGTCTACCAAGGATGTTAGATGTGGATACCCCAATGGCCTGAGATGATGAACCAAAGGGTGTGAATGCCGAGCCAAAGGGTCGCGTTATGAATAATGGTTGTGAGGTGGTTTGTGTCATGGGTTGTGACATAGATTGTGTCACAAAGATGGACGAAGTGTTGGTAGTTGTGGTATTTGGGCTTTTTGTTCTGATGGGTATGGAAATCGTAAGTTGTGGTGTAGATTTTCCTTGGATTGTTTGTGTGTTTTATTTGTGTAACGTTGTTGCGCATAAGGTATTTACATCAAATCCTTGAGGTAGTTTAACTCCTTCATGTAATAATTTGGCTAAATATCATTCAGGGTCCAACATGACAATTTCGTCCACAGGAGAGGCTACTTCAGGATTTTGTGCGACGGCCTCTACTTCTTCAATGAACACATTTCCATCTTTGTCTCTAGCAAGGAATTGTTCAAAAGGATTATGTGTCTTTGGTTGTTGATGAGATGTAACCCCAAATTGACATTGTCATGAATTTCAAGGTGGATATTGTCATGAGGATCATCAGTGGTATTGTCATAGTTGAGGGTGCTAGTGTAATTGTAAAGGTCCTCATTGTCATGAAAGAGGTCCATTTCTTGACGTTTCTTTTGCAATCTAGTTTCAACCATATAAGGCTTTCTCAAAATGAAGGTGGAAAAAGCAAATGGAATGAGAGTAAGACTATGTTTTTGGTATTTTTGAAATAAGGTATGCCTAAAAGTAATGCAACTATTTTCTTGTTGGGTATTTTTGGGATTTTAAGGGTGAAAGATGTCTAGTGTATGCAACAAGACTAAAAGTGATAATGGTAATGTTGGATGTTATGAAGTATAAAGTGAAGGATGATGCTCGTTTAGGTCTAAAAATTTTGTAGTATGAAGAATGTAAATGACTAGGAGGTGATGGATAGCTATAGCGAACTTGAGGGCTTTAACACTTTTGAAAGATGTAAGAATAGAATCACTAACTATCTAATGGTAAATCGATGTTTCAACTAGGATTGTCAAATGGCCTTTTCTAGGACAAGTGGAAAGAGTGACAAGGTGAGTTTCCCAACTAGACTTGTGAGTAGGAAATTATCACCAAAATGACAAAGGACTAAGCTAAAAAGTGACTTGGTCAAATGACAATCTTTTTTTGAAGCAATGATTTGGGCCAAGGTATAGAGAGTTCTTCTATCCTAAAATCTACAAGGTGTTAAGTTTGAAAGTTTGAAAAAGGTAGCCTAATGTGATGTTGAGGTATGCAAGTAATGAGGATGCTAAGGTATCTAAAATGGTGACCTAATAATGGAATGGTGATATGCAAGGTGAATGGAGCAAGTTTATGGTTTTGGTACAAAGATCACTGAAAAAAAAAAGTAATCAGAGACAGCTATTGAACCTCAGATTGTGACAATGACAGTTCTTTTTCTAAGTGACAATCACTTGCATTGTAGATTTAATAGATGTGTTGTTTATTAGCGGTTGTGTTTTAGATTTAGCATATGTGTTGCAAGATAGTCAATTACATTTCACTATGAACAGAGTTTGAATTTCTACAATTTTGATCAGGTTGTTCTACAATTCTGACCAGTTTGTGAATGTGTTTCCAGTCTGATTATGGTTTTCCAGATTTTAGAGGTGTTTATTTGTCTATTAATTCAGCAAACACTTTGTCTTGTCTTGGGTTGATTGAGACAAGCACTTTGAAGACAAGCACAAATCCTATGGATGGCAAGGACTATATTCACTAGATTCCAACTTGGATTTCTCCAGCTGCACTTATTCTTAGCGAATGACTTAGAAACTTGGCCACACTGGCTCCCCCTTACATGGCACTCACTTCTCCGGTCAACCAAGCTTTGAGTTCTCATGAATCTCCCATGACAAACTCTTCATCTCTACTAAGAATCACGAGTATGTGGGATCACTTGGAAATGACCATTCTTGCACCAACGAATAGAAAAGGATTTTGGAAACGACACAAATGGTTTTTAGTTAGGGCACCCGTTCAAGTGGCCACACATGAGGCAAGATTAGCTCCGATAAGGAGGAACTCCAACCTGAAGAAGTTATGCTCAACAGGGTTTTGGGGAACTCACTTGTCTGTGACACATCCGCACTCGTAATCCTAAGTTTTCCATTAGGATTCACATTTGTATACTGGTCAGGAGTAGCTCGGCTAAAGACTTCGTTGCTGGTTTGAGTCGCCTTGGGGTGAGTACTTTTTCCCACCAAGGAAGGCCCAATTCCTAGAGTCAATAATCTTGCACCCAGGATCACACAAGTGCGCAAGGGGAGAGGATACTTCTATTATTGAATTGGGGTTCCACAAATTTTGAAAACAAATTTCATTTTAGAGCCCAAATTGAAACCATTAGGTGGTTATACCAAATGTCTAAAGGTGTTTCTAATTCTCAAGATCGCCAAATGGAATGAGAGAAGCGCATACTCGCCTAAAAACAAAATGTAGACCACAAGACAATGCAAGCACTGGTAAATTTTAAATCTGCTTGTGATGTCAAATCAAGCACACAAGTTCATTTTAGGCCCACTAATCATTCTAGGTGAAAAAGGAACTCAAGATAAAGCAAATTAAAGCCAAAGCCCTGCAAAGGACAATTAGTAGTTTTTCCCTCCAATCTTTGACAAGCGAAACTTTATGTTTTAATTCAAAAACCTGGAAAAAAAAGTCTAAGATTAGTCACAAAAATCAAAATTAAACTAGGAAGCATTCATGGTTTGTCCTTGTAAGGTATTCATATTGATTGAGGACCTTGTGACATTGTGTTTGTGTTTGGTTGAGATCCTTGGATGAGAACTCGTCTTGCCTTAGGTCTACCAAGGATGTTAGATGTGGATACCCCAATGGCCTGAGATGATGAACCAAAGGGTGTGAATGCCGAGCCAAAGGGTCGCGTTATGAATAATGGTTGTGAGGTGGTTTGTGTCATGGGTTGTGACATAGATTGTGTCACAAAGATGGACGAAGTGTTGGTAGTTGTGGTATTTGGGCTTTTTGTTCTGATGGGTATGGAAATCGTAAGTTGTGGTGTAGATTTTCCTTGGATTGTTTGTGTGTTTTATTTGTGTAACGTTGTTGCGCATAAGGTATTTACATCAAATCCTTGAGGTAGTTTAACTCCTTCATGTAATAATTTGGCTAAATATCATTCAGGGTCCAACATGACAATTTCGTCCACAGGAGAGGCTACTTCAGGATTTTGTGCGACGGCCTCTACTTCTTCAATGAACACATTTCCATCTTTGTCTCTAGCAAGGAATTGTTCAAAAGGATTATGTGTCTTTGGTTGTTGATGAGATGTAACCCCAAATTGACATTGTCATGAATTTCAAGGTGGATATTGTCATGAGGATCATCAGTGGTATTGTCATAGTTGAGGGTGCTAGTGTAATTGTAAAGGTCCTCATTGTCATGAAAGAGGTCCATTTCTTGACGTTTCTTTTGCAATCTAGTTTCAACCATATAAGGCTTTCTCAAAATGAAGGTGGAAAAAGCAAATGGAATGAGAGTAAGACTATGTTTTTGGTATTTTTGAAATAAGGTATGCCTAAAAGTAATGCAACTATTTTCTTGTTGGGTATTTTTGGGATTTTAAGGGTGAAAGATGTCTAGTGTATGCAACAAGACTAAAAGTGATAATGGTAATGTTGGATGTTATGAAGTATAAAGTGAAGGATGATGCTCGTTTAGGTCTAAAAATTTTGTAGTATGAAGAATGTAAATGACTAGGAGGTGATGGATAGCTATAGCGAACTTGAGGGCTTTAACACTTTTGAAAGATGTAAGAATAGAATCACTAACTATCTAATGGTAAATCGATGTTTCAACTAGGATTGTCAAATGGCCTTTTCTAGGACAAGTGGAAAGAGTGACAAGGTGAGTTTCCCAACTAGACTTGTGAGTAGGAAATTATCACCAAAATGACAAAGGACTAAGCTAAAAAGTGACTTGGTCAAATGACAATCTTTTTTTGAAGCAATGATTTGGGCCAAGGTATAGAGAGTTCTTCTATCCTAAAATCTACAAGGTGTTAAGTTTGAAAGTTTGAAAAAGGTAGCCTAATGTGATGTTGAGGTATGCAAGTAATGAGGATGCTAAGGTATCTAAAATGGTGACCTAATAATGGAATGGTGATATGCAAGGTGAATGGAGCAAGTTTATGGTTTTGGTACAAAGATCACTGAAAAAAAAAAGTAATCAGAGACAGCTATTGAACCTCAGATTGTGACAATGACAGTTCTTTTTCTAAGTGACAATCACTTGCATTGTAGATTTAATAGATGTGTTGTTTATTAGCGGTTGTGTTTTAGATTTAGCATATGTGTTGCAAGATAGTCAATTACATTTCACTATGAACAGAGTTTGAATTTCTACAATTTTGATCAGGTTGTTCTACAATTCTGACCAGTTTGTGAATGTGTTTCCAGTCTGATTATGGTTTTCCAGATTTTAGAGGTGTTTATTTGTCTATTAATTCAGCAAACACTTTGTCTTGTCTTGGGTTGATTGAGACAAGCACTTTGAAGACAAGCACAAATCCTATGGATGGCAAGGACTATATTCACTAGATTCCAACTTGGATTTCTCCAGCTGCACTTATTCTTAGCGAATGACTTAGAAACTTGGCCACACTGGCTCCCCCTTACATGGCACTCACTTCTCCGGTCAACCAAGCTTTGAGTTCTCATGAATCTCCCATGACAAACTCTTCATCTCTACTAAGAATCACGAGTATGTGGGATCACTTGGAAATGACCATTCTTGCACCAACGAATAGAAAAGGATTTTGGAAACGACACAAATGGTTTTTAGTTAGGGCACCCGTTCAAGTGGCCACACATGAGGCAAGATTAGCTCCGATAAGGAGGAACTCCAACCTGAAGAAGTTATGCTCAACAGGGTTTTGGGGAACTCACTTGTCTGTGACACATCCGCACTCGTAATCCTAAGTTTTCCATTAGGATTCACATTTGTATACTGGTCAGGAGTAGCTCGGCTAAAGACTTCGTTGCTGGTTTGAGTCGCCTTGGGGTGAGTACTTTTTCCCACCAAGGAAGGCCCAATTCCTAGAGTCAATAATCTTGCACCCAGGATCACACAAGTGCGCAAGGGGAGAGGATACTTCTATTATTGAATTGGGGTTCCACAAATTTTGAAAACAAATTTCATTTTAGAGCCCAAATTGAAACCATTAGGTGGTTATACCAAATGTCTAAAGGTGTTTCTAATTCTCAAGATCGCCAAATGGAATGAGAGAAGCGCATACTCGCCTAAAAACAAAATGTAGACCACAAGACAATGCAAGCACTGGTAAATTTTAAATCTGCTTGTGATGTCAAATCAAGCACACAAGTTCATTTTAGGCCCACTAATCATTCTAGGTGAAAAAGGAACTCAAGATAAAGCAAATTAAAGCCAAAGCCCTGCAAAGGACAATTAGTAGTTTTTCCCTCCAATCTTTGACAAGCGAAACTTTATGTTTTAATTCAAAAACCTGGAAAAAAAAGTCTAAGATTAGTCACAAAAATCAAAATTAAACTAGGAAGCAAGATGACATTAATCTAACCAATTAAAACTAATAGATAAAAAATCTAATCTAATTAATCTAAGTTCTAATTAAAAATGTAAACTAATTTTTTATTTTATTTTATTTTTTAAAAACATTCTAGTCGAAGACTAATTAAAAAGCTAATTAAGAATCTAAATCTAATTAAAGTCTAAACAATCTAAGTAAAATGTAAAATCTAATTAAAATCTAAATTAGATTAGAGTCTAATTAAAAATCTAAACTAAGTAAAATCTAATTAAAAAAAATGAAAAAATTATGTTAAATCTAAATATTAAATTAAAGATCTAAACTAAAAGTATAAATTAAAAATCAAAATTAAAAATCTAAACTAGATTAAATAAAAAACAAAACTAAATCTAAACTAAATTTAATTAAATCCCAATCTAAAATTTAAATTATGAAATTTTTATTTTTTTGATGGAGGGTTCAGACCTGCAAGGCAGCCCAGCGAGGCACGAAGCCTTCAAGCTACCAATTAGCGAAGGCCACCACGTAGACGTTTTAGGAACCCGAGACAGGCCCACACGTGCTAGAAACCTCTTCGGCTTAGAGCCAAGGATTGAGGGGCATCCATGCCGCCAAATTTGCCTAGGGCACGATCCTAACCTCATCCCTTATGATGTCGGAGCCTTGCACTCAGCAAGACTTGATCCCTGGTGGGCTCATTTCGAACCTTTCAACTTCACCAGTAGACCAAGGACCCATTGACAAATTATGAAAATTTATATTTAAATTAAATTAGAAAATCTAAAACAACAAATCTAATCTAACTATTAAATAAAAATTTGATCTCATTTAAAGCTAGAAAATACTAATCTACATGGAGAAGCTAAAAGCAAAAGATAAAATTAAAATCTAAAAGTGAAATCTAAAACTAAATCAAAAGAAAGCACTCCAACTACATGCATATTCATAATGTAACTATTATTAAACACTCACGTGTAAGCTACTCTAAATATTTTATATTTTTCAACAAAGATTGCTTTTGACTATAGACGAACATTCAATGTATTATGAATATCACTTTTAAAGTGGTCTCCACATGTTTCAATAGTTTGAGAAAAGAGAAGACTTTAGGTAGCCTTTTAGCTTAGCGCATGTGCTATAGTATAAAATCGCTCACTCCCAGACTTAAGCTTTTAATAAGTCAATAAGAATTAATGACTGCAGTCGACGTTCATCCATTTTCGGCGCGACAAAGCCCTCATGCACATGGCTTTTATGAGGTGCAATATTAATGAATAGTCATCTGCTTTCGGCGTGGCAAGCCCTCATGCACATGGTTTTTATGAGAAAAAGATAGGGTTGCCTGTTGACTACTGTTTCATGAGATCCCTGGAAGCACACACGTTCCTTTCTTACCGATTTTGCAGTCAATAGGAAAAATCAGCGAATCGAATCTGTTCTGAAAAACTGATTGGTGATAATTGTGTGGCTCTGCTGATTTAACATTGAGATTAGAGTTCTCTTCCTAACAATGGGATCATCGATGGGATGGAATAGCAATGGCAACAATTGCTGGATCTGGGACGCCCTTTGTGAGTCCCGTGTGAAGGGCAGACTCATGCATACTGCAGCTTTGCTGGGGCGTTCGACTGGCTATTTAGGGCCATTCTGACCTCTCTTGCCACCCATGCTGCTCTCGTCGTTTGGATTTTCTGAAAAGCACATGGCTGCCCTCTTTGGTTGATGCGAGGGATTGAGGTTTGTCCTACATGGTTGAGGCAGCGAGGAAGGGATGCTCTATCTCTGAAAATGTGATTAGATCGAGAATTCAATGTAAGATTCTGGTCACCAAACGTTAGCACTTAGGTATGGAGAAATGAAGCAATTTGGCAGTCTAGCACAAGATAGGTTGATACGAATATGACACTTGATATTCTCCTGGGCCTATTAGATATATTATGGAGCATGTGTTTGCGTCAAGATACCGTGATTCTGTTCAAATGCCAGTAAAAGAGGATGAAGGTGTGACTAGAAATTTGACTAATGATGGGGATGTAGTAAATTTCTTGTATACAGTCAACAAGAAAATCACAGTTCTGGCTTCTTAGATTGAGTATTGCTATTCATCAGATGCTGGAGGTATCATTAGTGTGACAACAAATTACTTACAAGAACTTTCATTTGTATTTAATCTCTAACATGTATTGAAGAATACAAAGTAATTAAAGAATAAATTATGATTACAAAGATAGGAGTGATAATGGCCCATGCCTTTAGATCAGTGGACGTGTTTTCAATGCCCATGTAGCAATAGTTCTAATCATATTTGAGCAAGAAACTTTGAACTTCGCGATAAAATAACACTTCATTTATTCATATATTCCATTAAGCTTACGAGTGCATTAGAAAAAATGAACCAAAGGCAAAAAAATAAGGAGTCGGGTTCACGAAATGTGTTAGAGAAAAAGTTTTCAAGTTAGCTGAAAGTAAGCATAAAACTCTTAAACCCCAATCAACAATGGAGAACAACGAAAAGCATGAAACATAAAAACATGAAACAAAGTCCCCTGGTCTTCAAGCTTCCATTGATTGATCTCCATTGGCCTCCTCCATCTTGCTACAAATTGTATAATTGCCCTCAGATTCGAAGTGCAACTATCATCTATGCCTTAGACAAGCAAGATATTGAAGTAATGAGTGCTCAAGTATAAGTTCTCAAGCATGCTGAAAATAATTGTCTATATAAAATGGCTTGAGAGAGTTCCTTTTAAAGAATTCCAAATTGAGAATGGATGGCCAAGATTAGAATTTGGTAAAGCCCTAAGATCAACAACTAGGATTCAATGTGATAGGAAGCATTAGGGTTAGGGCAACATTAGGTCAAAGTCAGGGCAAGCTTTAAAATGAAGGGCTAAGATTTAATTGAAAGCAATTAAATCAATAGTGGAGAAAAATAGGTAGTTGGAATAATATAAATTGTTTCATTTATGGAGGAAAGTTGACTTTTGGGTTTAATTCATAAATATGAATAAGATAAGAGGCAATAAATAATTATTTTAATTATTTATTTGTGGAATGAAAAATGAGTTAAATGAATGAGTTTATTTGATTGAAGAAATAAAGGATAATGAACAAACTATAGTTAATGGTAACTATTTAATTTGTAGCCAAGAATGAGTAATTAAACAAATTGGAAATTTATTTAATTATAGGAGTAAAGATTAATTAGTAACATATTTAAGTAAATAAATATTATTTATTTATTTAAATAATCGTAGAGGAATAGTTAATACTTTAATTATGTGAGGGAGAAGTGTGGTTGTCATAGAAAAAATATAGTTTGCAAGTCGAGGCTATTTTTCTATGTCTACAATGGTCAATATACTAGGTTTTAGGAGGGCATTTGGTCTAATGGCCCCACCCTCTCTTTATTAAACCAATTCAACAACATCAAAATTAAGGTTACCCAAGATTATGGGGATACCCTTAACAACTATGTTGATTGGGGTGGGGCTACCCCAAAATGGAAGAAATTTAAAGAGAAAATAGCTATGGGAAGACAACTTGGGGGAAACTGGCATTGAAATGAATAAGTAGTTTTTTTGGAGTTGAGGAACAAAATTGGTGAATATAACTTCTTCTCTCATAATAGAAGGGACACCTAGATCTAGAGCAGTAATCCTTCAAGAATTTTTTGTCTCAAATTTCTGTGTAGTATGATGGAGCAATTAGGCAATAGGCATCCCCCATAATAATTTGGACTGGAAACAGGTTTGTATCCCTAACCTCATCCCCAAGGTTAATTTCTTTCGGTGGGTTGCCATTCATGGGAATATTCTTACAATTGCTAACTTCAATAGGCATGGGTTTTATTTTGTTAATAGATGTCATCTATGCTATGAGGATGCCAAAAGCATAAACCACCTCTTCTTAAGTTGTCCCTTCTCTATGTAGGTTTGGAACAATGTTCTTAATTCTTTGTTGGTCTACTAGGTTTTCCCCTCATCCTTGAAGGATTTTTTAAATAGCTAGAACTATTGCTTGTTCTCGAATGCCATCATTACTAACCTTTGGAAAAAAAATCCCCTAGTGGTTTCATGGAACTTATGAAAAGAAAGAAAACAAGATTTTTTGAGATCAGTGAAGAAACAACATTGAGGATTTTTTGCAACAAAATCTAATAAATTTAATAAAATATTAATTTGGCTTATTATGGTTTTACTAAAACCACTCCCGCTTATGGAGAAATCAGAATAAAATAGATATGGGCCTCACTCATAACCTATTTCATATAAAATGGGTCAAAATCATGAGCAGAAAAGCCACTAAATGAATTTCCCCTAACGAAGGATGGTTTAAATTAAATTTTGATGGGTGTTCCAAAGGAAATCTTGGTAGGGCTACTATTGGAAGAGTTATCAAGGATCGTGAAGGAAACCATATTGAAGGTTAATACAAAATATAGGGGTATACTTTAGTATAGAAGCAAAAGCAACATCGACTTGGTGGGGTATAAAGATATTAAAATAAAAAGGATGCAACAAGGTGATTATTAAAGGTGACTCTTTGGTCACCATTAATATTTTAAAGGGATCTTATGCCGAGCCTTTGAGGATTAAATATATGATGGAAGATTGTAAACCATCCCTCAACACCTTCTCATAATTTAATATTTACCACTCCTATATGGAAGTAAATAGGGTTGTCGATGAGGCAGCTAATGTTGGCTTCTTCTACATTGACTGTAATTTTTGGGATTTGATCATATTCCTTTTAATATCAAGGAGATAATCTCAAATGAAATACTTTATTATAGGTGGATTACTAATACAAAAAAATAATATTACTATGATTTATCCTCTGATGTTAATATATAAGATGTTTCTCAACTCCGTAATATTTATTTTCATCGCCCCCCTTAAGATTTGGTGGTGGATCTATCTAATATGTGGGGTATTGACAAGGATTACCTTTTGCATTTTGAGAAAAGGACAAAGATTTATTTTAATGTTATTATGATGAATCATGAGGATTTATTACCTCATCATACAGATGATGGTGTCATCATTTCATGTTTAAATTTGGTAATTATATTCATCCATGCCCCGGGCCTCGTAGATTTCTAGGAAAGCAAAGTTATAATGGCAAGGAAAGATGTTTTGATTGGAATATCAACTAAGGATACTTTTCATCTCATTATTTCATGCCTTAAGTATAATTCTCTTAACAAGTGGCTTAATTGGTAGCCTAGAACCATAATTACCTACAAGCTTGACACGAGCCATTTATTGTCTCCTTTTAATCACCCCTTCCTCAATTTTTTTTCTTGCATTCTAAACTCCATTCCTTCTACCCACTATGTTGAGCTTCACACTAAGGTCCCTCTTTTGTCTCTATTAATTAACCTTGTTACCATAATGGGGGGACCCAGAAAAAGATTTGAATCTCCATCTTTTGTCTTACTTAAACAAAATGTCGAACTATAGAATTTTTTTGAGGAAGTTGGCCTCACCTATTTTTTCCAAGCTATGTGGGATCATGATGATAACCTCACCTAAAAAATTTATAATTCTTGGAATATGAGTAAAGTTGTGGCTAGTGGTGTTCATTTTGAAGTTATTGCTAGCCTTATTACAAAGGCCATAGGCCTTCAATGCAAGGGTCTTAAGGTTGTGAATATCTATAATGGGAAGTACTAGAAATTGAAAGAAATTTCTTTTAAGGAAGACAAGAAAGTCATGCATCTACAAAATAGTTATGATAGGGAGAAATTTCCTCCCCCTAAAGCTTGGTAAGTATTCACCTTATCCATTGTTTCACTCTTGAGGGAAGATATGCTACTATTCATGGCTATCATTTTCTATTATTAAACCATGTTCAACAAAAGGAATGGATAAATGTTCATTTTTTTGCTTTCTTCTTTTATGACCTACATTGCTAAAGGAGCCTCTTTGCCCCTACATAAATTCTTAATCTATGCCCTTTAAAAATCTATGCATGATGCTACCCCATAGCATAATCCCACTCCCATTATTTCCTTTGAGGTGTTACAACTGATTGAAAATCCCCCATATTCTTCCCAAAAATTCCTCCCATCAAGCTCTAAACAAAAATCCAAAAAAGGGAACCCCCTACCTCTACCTCCCTAAATTCCCCCTTCTGGGGTGGCCACAAAGACTACTACCCCCAAAAATGACTTACTTATCTACATCCTAAGAATTTAAAAATTTCAAAGATTGAGCCCCTTGGATCTATTAATATTAAAATTAGGGGTGACCTAGAGCCATGTCATGTGGGTCTAAACAATATTGGGTTTGGCAAGAGATGCTCTGCCAAATTGGCTAGTGTAATCCAAAAGAATAAAGGGAAAGATATGAAAGGGAAAAATTAGAGATTGACGATGTGGATCTGGTTGACTCGGATGATAACTTCCTTCTTGAGTGTGAGGAATATAGTTAGGATAATAGAGAGTTGAAGGATGAAAATGAGATTTTCAGTGTTGAAGAGGAAAAGGAGATTAGAGATGATGAGGATTTCTTGGGAGAAAAGGATAAAGAGGAGTCAGAAGAACCAGAGAGGGAGGAGGATGACGGAAATGATAACCTAAATTTTGAGATTGAGGAAATGGAAAATTTTGACACTCACATTGACCCCACCCAAACTATGGAAGATAAAGAGCAGTAAAAGGAATACATCCCCCTAAAGAATGAGCACAAAGGATATAGAGAGGAAATCAAAATAGGATGGAGGCCCTTGTAGAAGTCATTGGAAAAATTTATATGGTGGTGGATGGGATCATGCAACATCCAACATCTCTGGAATGGTACTTGGAAAGTCTAAAATCAAAATTTTTTAAAAGGAAAATGGGGCAAGAGTTAGAGGAGATGATCTTGAGGACCTTGGTTGTGGATTGTGTCAATGCTAGACTAGAGGAAAATCATGGACCTACTGAAGGCTAACTAGGAGATCATCTCCTCCTCTAAAAAGGGATGGTTTTGTTGTTTTATTGTTTTTTCTAGCCTGTGTGCCTGCTTTAATTTTTTGGATACTATATGAGATAAATGTGTGCCTCCTTTTGCTTGCTTATGGTTGGTTGGCCTTCATGGCCTTTTGATCTATGCTTATTTAGCTTAAACTATTGGGTTTAAGGGTCCTTCCCTTGCTTTTAATATCAAAAACATAATTGTAATACAAAATGATCAACAGTATGACAATTTTAGAGAATATATTAAGCAATGATGGGAGGTCAAGCCTTATATGGAAGTATTTAGGAATTTTTTACTTATGAATTTAAATATTTAGAAAAAAATTACAAACTATTTACACATTATATCCATGAAAAAATTCCATTTTGAACTTAGATTTACAAAAAATGCAATAGTAATGATGGGTATGACATTGGTTTTTATTATTTGAGGTAAATGATTTAACCTTAAAAACAAATTAAATATTTTTACTTATTTATTTGAATTATAATATTTGTAAATTTATGTGTTATTAAACTATCAAACATATATATAAGCAAATCTTGAAAGATCAAATAGTAGGGACTACTGGCATAGTTACACAAGTTAGTGTTAGATGTTATATTTCTAGTCATCAGAAATGAGATTTTGTAAAATCTCTATTATATTAATATAATATATCAGCCTAAAGCCTTTTATTAAAAAAAAAAACATATATATAAGCTTCTAGGAATGCAACCCCTTGTTTTGTGTGGGTGAACATACTTTAAATTAATAAGTGTTGAGTGTAAATCTAAAATAATATATACATACACACCTTGAAAATCTAATTCTAATATAAAATATTTTATGCAAAGAATAAGACATGATGATCAAAATTTAGATTATAATTTATTTTTGAGATTTTATTTTAAGTATCTCTCCATGTGTCATATTAAAAATTTTACTATTATGTATATTTATTCATTAGGAGATACACATGGAAAAACGAATAAATTAGAATGTAACTCTAATTCTAATATCAAAATAGAACATGAATGTATATTAGAATGTAACTCTTCACATGGCATATGTATGATTTTGTAGGAGCCTTCAATGTGTTGTGGGAGTTTTTCTACACTAATTGTAGATATGAAACTCTAATTTTGATATCAAAATATTTTATGTTAAGAACATGGCATGATGATCAAAATTTACATTACAATATATTTGTAAGATTTCATTTTAATACAATATCTTCATGTGTTATAATAACAAAAATACTAGTTAGAAAACATGTATATTTAAACATTAGGTAATACACATGCAAAAAAGAACAAGTTAGAACATAAATCTAAATTTTTATATCAAAATGGTACATGAACATATATTAGAAAGTAACTCTTCACATGGCACATGTATTATTTTGTAAGAACCTCCAATCTTTTGTAGGATTTTGTCTCCACTAGTCATAAATATGAAAATCTAATTCTAATATCAAAATATTTCATGTAAAGAATAACACACGATGATCAATATCTACATTACAATATCTTTTTAAAATTTCATTTGAATGGTATCCCTCCACGTGTCATGAGAACCAAACTACTAGTTAAGAAAATGTATATATTTATACATTAAGCAATATATATACCAAAAAAAGAATAAATTAGAATGAAACTCTAATACTAAATAGCACATGGATATATTAGAATATAATTTTTCACATTGCACATTTATGATTTTGTATGAGCCTTCAATGCACTATAGAAGTTCGTCTCCACTACTTGTAGATATGAATCTCTACTTATAATATCAAAATATTTCACATGAAGAATAAGATGTATGATGAAAATTTATATTTCATTATCTTTTCAAGATTTATTCTTTAATAGTATCTCTCCATATGTCATAATAACTAGACTACTAGTTAAAAATATATCTTTATACTTTAGGAAATACATGTATGCCAAAATGAAAGGAATCCATTAAAATTTTGCACTTGACATTAGAGTGATTATAACAAAGAAACATTATTGTGATTTATAAATCCTATTTACATTACAATTTGGGATGCTTATAGATGAGCTAATGAAGTTGTAGATTACTTATCAATCAATGTTGTAGGCATGGAAAAGGATTAGATAATTAGAAATAGTGCTAATATATGAGAAAGATTGCATTCCCACTGTGACAAGTATGGATAACTCTAACTTGCCACTTCCCATTAAGAGAAAATGCAACATATATGAGTACATAATGATTATTATGTTAGTATTATGTGGTGTTTAAGGTGAGGAGAGAGTTACCAACACATATGACATAGTAATTTTTGAATTGTGCTACCTCATACACACATACTTTCCATAATGAGAAGGTAGAGATTCATGCTCCTGCTCCTACTAATCCATGCGAAGGATTGCATTCCTACTTTGTCAAGTATGGATAACTTTGGTGCTAGACGCACAAGAAAAAAAGGAGCTACAAGTTAGGAAGAAGTAGAATTAAGAAAGATGATGGATTTCTTAAAATAGACCATGAATCTCAATGACCAAATCAAAATTGAGTGGATAATCTCTTTGCTTGCTACCAACTTAGAGGATATATATATATATATTCTTCACATTTTGTTAACAAATACACATACATGAATATTTATTACTATTCATTCAAACTAAAAAAAATAACGCTATATTTTATAGTTTAAAGGAAAAGGGAGTGATCCCCTAGGTATGGGGAAACAAATTATTCATAGAAAGAACTTTATTTTAGAATACTCACATTTAGTTCATCTTATATATCATTCAAATTTTCAGAAATTTCTCAATTTAAGAGCTTCTTTTACTTAAAATATTATAATCTTCTGGCTAGAAATCCAAATGAATTATATTTTGTCCTTTCTATATTGAAGGTTTCAATACTTGTGTCTTCATCATTGCTCTCCCTGGTTTTGATTTGGTGACGTCGTAGCATTAGCGTCGAGTAAGATGAATCTACACAGTGGGCAGCAATTATTATTCTCCAACCATTTGGAAATACAGTGACCATGAAATCTGTGTCTACAAGGTAGCATCATGCCCATTTCCTTGTTTGATTGAAACTTTTCCTTACAACTCGAGCAAGGGTCATGATCCACTGACGTATCAGGCCCACCATGGACATTGAGCACTACCTCGTTGATCTCGGTGATAGATATTGGTGGTGGTGGTAGGGCGTTTCCCAATAAGTGGAGGAGGAAATGGTAGTAAAGGGCCCATGTGTAGCAGTATATTTGAGCTGACGTTACTAGAGAATTTTTCATTTCTTTGCCGAAGCTTTTCAAGGGCGGGTAAAGAGAGCCGATGAGAGTCTTTATTCTGCTCCTGCTCCTGCTCCTGCTTATGCTTCTTGTGAGGCTAGTGCTATCACCATCACCATGACTACGCCCCTTCCTCTCTTCGCACTGCTCCTCTTGCTTTAGTTTGTGAGCTGACTTTATTAGAGCATCTTTCAACTCTTTGCCCAAGCTTTTCAAGGGCGTGTAAAGAGAGCCCATGACAGTCTTTATTCTGCTCCGGCTCCTCCTCCTGCTCCTGCTTCTGCTTCTAGTGTGGTTGGTGCTATCACCATCATCATGACTACGTCCCTTTCTCTCTTCACATTGATCCTCTTCCTTTAGTTCGTTACCAGTTTGCATTTTCTCCTCTTCCAGCGCCATAATAATCCTTCAGAGAGAAATCGCTACGGTATGTCTCGACCGGTTTACGTATATATAATGCAACGCAATGTTGGTCAGTGAAGGCAATGAAAACGGGTGTATGCAAGAGGCACGTCTCTTTGAGGAGGATCGTGTAATTTGAAAGAAATAATATTTGGAAGAGATTCAATTGCTATTGAAAAGCAATCTAACATAAAAGGATAAATCCAACAATACACAACATGTTAATTATAATTTTTTTTTGTTTATAGAACTTAAAGATGGTAAAATATAATAAATTAAATATGGAAAATTTGCAGATAGAACTCCTCCAGACGCTTTTTAATTCAAAACTTTTTATTAATGTTTGTTATGGAATTATAGCCGCGACGAGGTTTTTAACTCTTGATTAAATGTTCTAATGAATCAAGTTCCTTGATTTTTCTGTATTTGACTCGACTTTAATGTTTTGGCTTTCGAATATGCCCATCTCTTGTCATGTTTCTTGTTTTGAAGATTGTCAGAAAAGGTGGTGCTTATTTCCACCAACCCATTGCCTTATAAGCCTGCTTCTGTTCCCGGACTCTTTCAATGTTTGTTGTGGCTGGTAGCATAAGAAAAGCTAGATGCCTCGAGTCAAAATGAGCATGGACGGTCTGATCGAAAGAAGTAACTTTTAATGGATTTAATTGTTTAAGGGATTTTGATGAATGTATTTAAAGAAGTGATTTTAGATTATCATAATTTATTAATAGTTATTTTCAATATCAATAAAGATGATTATTGAAAATATAATGGTAAAATTAGTATTTTTTGTGTTATTCATTATTTAGTTTTGTGTTTATTTTATGAAAATATCTTAGTGTATGAATATGATGACAAATAGTACAATCTTGTTCAAAGTTGAATATATTTATTCATCTCTATGCACACACATTCCCATGTTTATTGTCTTATCTTATTTTTATGTGTTTATGTGTTTATGTTTGGTCTATTTGTCATTTTTATCCATACACGCATCCATAGATAGTCATTATCTATCATGATCCAACTTGTTTCTTATCCTAGGGTGAGATCATCCATGCAAGCATGAACTCACCTACCTAAAAAATGAAATTCAAAAATTCAAACCTAGTTGACTAGGCCCCATATCTTTCCTACAATGTCAACTAAACATGTATATTTGTGCGATTTCTTGTAATGTGCTACTATTTAAAATCATCCATTTACATCATTTTATTAATCTCTTATCTCACCAAACTTTCATTATTAAAAGGAGACAGTCTAAAAGAGAAAATCAATAGCAACATAGATTTGGTGTAAAAAAAGATTTACATATTATAAAAAAAAAATTGTCTTCAATATTGTCTACTATTAAGAGATTTATTGAGTTGATTAAATTATCATTCAACAAATTTTATAGAGAACAAAATTTTTGAAGCATCATAGCTCAAATTCATTGGCACAAGTTAATGGATTCAATCCAAAGTTAGTCAAGGTTATTTTTCCTTATTCTATTGAATTAGCTCAAACTAAAATTGGGGATTTATTAAATAAATATTTTTATTTATCACAATTAAATACTAAAAAATTATTTGATTTTATAGAGTCTAACAATTATTTTATTTTTTTACTTTTTTGATTGGTGACAAGCTTTTGACTAGAGCTATAAACTAGTGAGGCCATAAATGGGGGATCTCATCCCTGGCATGAATGCACAAAAACTACCCAGACCCATGAGCATGACAGCTCAATGAGGGCACAGAGCCCACGAGCACACCAACCCACGAAGGGTCCACCACAGGCTTGTAAACCTGTAAAACCAACGACAAGAATGCGTCAATGGTTCACAATCCACGAGCAACCAACAAGAGCATAGATCCTACAAACACACTATCCTAGTGAGGATTTGGCACAAGCTTGAAATATTTTTAAACCAACTACATGAACGCCTGAATGGTTCACAATCCATGAGCACACCAGTGAGGGCACAAAGCCTACGAGCACACTAGCCTAATGAGGGTTGCACACAAGCCTAAAAATCCATGAAACCAATGGCATGAACAACTCAATGGTTCACAATTCACGAGCACACTGGATCAGCGAAGACTCAAGTCTACAATCATAGAAGCTCAACAAGGATTTGAATCTTGGTGGCAATATCGACAATACCACAACTTAACCACCACATTGCGAGATCAACCGCAACAATTATTTCAATTTAAATTATAATATATAATGCAATATAAAAAAACTATTTACATGAGATTAATAAAAAATTGATTGTGTTAATGTACATAAAAACTCTTATATTTACTTTAAGTTTGATATCTATTTACATGTCAAAGTAGTAATATTTAATAATTATAATTATAATTATAATATTATTCAATAATAAAATAGCTAGAATAATATCTCCCATTTTCACATAAATTTATAAATATGGATATATTGGTTATATATTATGTAAAATAAAAAATTATTAATGAAATTTATGGAAGTAATTAAAAAATGGAGAAAATATAAACTATTAATGAATCTTATAACTCAATGGACAATTGAGAATTGCAAAGGATGTGGTGGCACTAATATATGGAGAATTTTCATTCAAAGAATGACTAAATCCCTCCTACAATAATGTTATTTGCACCACACTCTTTACAAAAATTTCTCACCTATATATAATATGCATTCTTAGTTGTAGTCACTTCTATTATTAATTTCATTGAGCATCATTCGATTGACAACCATTTGTATATATATTTCCTAATATATGACATATCAAAAAGGAAATAATTTCAATTGCTTCTTTAAATGTTATTCAAATTTAAATAATATTTTTTACCTTCCTCTTCTAAGAATATAATATGGAGACAAAATGAAAGAGAAAAAAATTGGGAGCTTCATGATTTTACTCTTGAGCTTCATATGACTTATCACATAGAAATAAGTAATTTAAAATTTTTACTTTGTAGAGAGGCAAAGGGAAGTTATATTTTAATCCCACTTAGAGTATCTATACTCCCAATAATATATTTTATTATTTTTATAATTCATTTCATATAAACTAAGAGGTAGGGAAAGGTATAACAAAAAATTAAGAGATTTTCGCAATTTCTGAGTCTATTTGTAGCATAGGAAATTTTACTCCCTTGTAGGTGATAGTAAAATTTCATGATTAGTTTAGACCTATTTTAGTGACCTTAAATTTATGCATTTTTACCCTTCCTGAATAGGCCATAATTCCCTTTATTATGCATCCCAAAGCCTATTTTTATTGTTTTTCGACACTGAAACATGCATTAAATAAATGCATTTAAACATTAATCTACCTTGGATCATGTGTATAAGTCCAGGACCCATTCTCCCATGGGTGAATGGGTCCCCTCTAAGTGAAAAGACCCATTTTAAAATATGTTTTTGGTGGCATTCCGAGGTCTCAAATTCAAATTGTAAATGTTAGCTATCAAGATCTAATATTCAAGAAAATAGAGAAATGCCTATACAAGTATAATATTTTTATCATTTCAAACTAGAATAAGAAAGCGATTAAGGAGATCAAGAAGTATAAGAGTGAAATTCAGAGTCTTGGAGCAGCATTTTTTGTAATTCCAAGTCTTCAAGTCTATTTGTAGATTTTGATCAAGCTTTTGTCACATGATTGAAGGTTGATTCCAATAGAAGAACGTGATGGATTCTAGGTGTGGGAGATGCATTTTCCCATTTCCTTTAACCTAATGAATTGTTTCCTAGAGTTCTTATCTTTAAGATTCATTCTGCTCACAACCTGCATCAAGGTATCATTATGTTTCAAATCTATTTTTGGTGTTTTGACTTAACCCTAAGTGAATCTTGTCATTATCATAAAGGAATCATAATCTAATGCACCTAAGTAGAATTTATTTGGATTTTAGCTCTTAAAAACCTTAGATGCACTTAAGGTTAGGGTTCACACACTATCATTTACCATATATTTGTCTTTAATTACCAAACTTGGGGTTTGAGTGAGGCAAACCCCCATACAAATAAATAAACATTTAATGTTTGTAGATTTATTATAGGTCTAGATACAAAGACCAAGATTTGTAGGTGCAAGAGAAGAGTGAAAAAAAAGGGTTACAACTTTAGTTTTTGTAGTTTTGGAAAGGGCTACAAGGACCCATTTACCCAGGGGTGAACCACTCCTTTAGAAGGGCTCAAAAAAAAATTTAGGTGATAGGTGCATGCCATCCAACCCTTCTCAAATCTGTCTACAAAATGTCATTTCCATTTTTATACTTTTAGGAATTTGTATTTCATGTATTAGGTCTTATTGTTTAATTAGTTTGAATGCTTTGAAATAATTTCAATATATTTTTAGATATTTCCTACTATCCTAAGGACTAGGATCCAAGTTTGATTGACTCGACATTGAGGTTGAAAGTCATTATTTACACCTTGTGATCCCTTTCCTAGTGAAAGCAATAGGTAAAGACACCTATTGAGATTTCTATAGGTTTTACATATAAAAACATTTTTGGGGATCTCTTTCCCCACATTTCATTTTGGTGAACTTAACATTCTTACATCATACTTTTCTGATTTTGAAGTTGTTCAAACCATAGATTTAGGTTTTGAATCATCTTGTTTTCATTTCATTTAGGGTTACATTACATATTTGCATCATTTAAACTCATAAAATCCAAAAATGTTGCATAGATTCTGCATAATAGCTTGCATAAAGGTGTGTTTCAGTCATTTAGATCAAAATTGCATTAAAAAAAATTGTCGTTTCATTCATACATTGTTATATAATTGTATTTACATTTCATCAAAATTCTGGAAAATCTTGTCATTATAGAAACACTTTGCAATTAGAAATAGTAAACATAAATAGTAACTCAGACACTCAACTTTTCATTTTCCAAAACCCTAAGTAAAGACTCATTCACCCATGGGCAGATTTGTCCTTGTATAGGCATCCTGATAGATTTTTGTATGCATTTATGTATCTATGTTTTCTTTCTATTTCTACTAGTAAGTTTGTGTTTTGAAATTTTGGAACAATAATTTTGCATATAAAATAAAATTATCCTTTTTCTTAAATTTTGGTACAATTTGGAGAATTTTTCTTTTTTAGTAGTTGATAGCTTTAGATCTATAGACACTTGTTTTTATTTTTTGAAACATTGCGTAGCCTATATATATTAGTTCTCATTTTTCAAACAATTAAACCATAGACTATCCTAAAACTTTCAACAATAAGCATACATTTTATGATTAACCTTGGAGAAAGCATAGCCATATGATCATGTTAGATCTCTTTCTACAAGTTCATCTATCCCTCAAGCCCTTTAGTAGCGATGAATTCGACATGCTAGATGAAGCCCTTGCGGATTTCATCTCACCAAGATCATCCACTAAGGCTTGTAATACTAAAACACAACAAAGAGTAGTAAATGCAATCACACCTCAACTTATTATCTACCCACCTTCACAATAGCTACAAAATCAAGCTAAAACTATTCTTATCATAGGACCACCTCAAAACAAACGAAAACCTCTAGTACATATCTTAAATTTTGAAAGGCAACTCACTAGTAACAATGTTTCACATCAACCAAGTTATCATAGTGTCGCTCATACATATAATACAATGAATAATAGGAAAATAAAAACCATTCCTACATCCATACCACTTCCTCAACCCATTTTCCCTAGTGCTCCTTATTTACCTTCACATATTTGAAAGGAGTATGATCTTTTGGAACAACATAACAACACTCTTTCTAATATTTCTTTATGGGATCTCATTCAAGTAGCACCTAATTATCATAACATGCTTCAAAAAAATTTACAAGTTGTGGTCCCTCTTAGTGCACAACCAAATGATGTAGTATCCCTAATTAAATGCATGAACTTGATCAACATAGATATTATTTTTGATCAAGATGTGTTACCTCCATTGGAAATATAAAATCAAAATGTGGTTTTGATGATAGTGGCTACCATTAACAAGATTGAAATTAAGCGTACTCTCATTGATAATGGTTCTACACTCAATATTTGTAGTGTCAACATTTTGGATAAAATTGGAGTGGACAAGACTAAAATTCAAATAAATTCTATGTCTATCTGTGGTTTTGATAATGTGGGAAAGCAACCGCTTGGTGTGATAACATTTCTGGTAAAAGCTTGTAGGGTTACATTACAAACTCCTATCCATGTTATTCCCCAAGAACTCTCATATAATATTCTATTGGGTAGGCCATGGATTCATGAAAGGAATGGAGTCCCTTTTTTATTCATCATCTAATGAAATACACATAAAAATAAGGTATACACAATCAAAGCTGACTTATAATCAAAAACATTTTTGCAAACTGAAATAGTAATGAAAAGTCATTTGAGAACATTGATACTAATCTCAAAAGTAAAACCGGTGCAACAAGAAGAGAAAGATTTTTTTTTTTAAATTACAAAATTATTGGATGATGATTGGGGATCATTAGATTTTACAACTGGGTATGTGCAGGATCATGATGGAACAAAAAGTGGCGATATGTAAGTGGTATGATGGTCCATGTGGCTGATGACTTTTTTTTTACCCAAAATTGATGAAATGAAAAGGGTTTTTAAAGGAGATTCTCATCTTTCCACCAATAGAAATTATGCTTTACTTTAAATTTAATAATTAATTATTATTCATTTTCTATTTGAATTACGACTAAAGTCTTGATTGATAGGCTGATTGAATAACATCTATAGCTTTCAAATGGTATCATTTTTTTTTCAATCTCAAACATGCATCACATTCTATGCTTTGTATACTATAGGATTCAAAAAAAAAAAATTCATGAATTTTTGACCAAGTTAAGGTGGTCGGACATACGAGTTTTTATATTTTTAAAAATTTGTAATAAAAAAATCATAATTAATTATTTACTTGGAAACAAATTACAAAAAAATATGCATCACATCGAAAAATGAGTCCTCTACTTCTTATTTTTTCCCGAAAATTTAAGTACTACTACATTGAAATTTCAAATTTTCACCAAATAGATTTAAAAATAAAAAATAAACCTAGTAGTTTAGAAACTACAATCAATTTGATATAGATTTTATTCTTACATATTTTTGAAATAATATAGATAACTTATTCAAATTTCTACGTCAAGTTGCCTAACTTTGATTTTCTGAATTTTCATTGCCACTTAAGGGCCTATTTTTTCCATGATGGTCCTGCACATACCCACCTACCTTCATGGGAGAATACAAAATCACAACAAAAGAATCAGAAAAGGATAAATAAATAGTGGTAGTATCAACACAACATGACGTTGAATCATCATAAATATCCATAATTCCTAGTAAAGAAGAAGACACAACTTACACAACCAATTATGATGAGATTGATCATGAGAAGCCACCATCCTTGAAATAAATGGAAGCTCTTAATGGAAGACAATATCAACTCTTGAAACAACTTGGCTATAATGGAAAAGGATGGAGTGAAAGAACAAATAATTAGAGTTCCTATATAGCCTAACATATAAGAAACAAAAAGAGGTCTTGGATATTGCCCTTCAAAGATTAAAAAAAGAATTAAAAAATCCTTCACTAAATATCAACACTGTCATGAAAGATTCTCCTAAGACAACTCTCACATTGATGTGTCCTAACTTAATAGATACCACAAGTGATGATATGCCAATGGATTATTTTCAAAATGATGAATCTCTAACAAAATTTAAATTGGGAGTCTATAATAATTTACCAACTCATCATCACAATCAAATATTAAAATATACCTTAAATGCTAAGGGATACTTTGGAGACTATTGAAAAATATGAAGATCAATAAATCCTTAGGATTCCAAATCAAAGTGCATTACTTTTGGGAGATATAATAAACATACCAATGGAAAGATCTAATGAAAAGAGGGTGATTCAAATAGGAAAGTGTCTTAATGATGATGAACAAGAAGATCATGCAATGTTATTACATGAATTTCTTGAATATTTTCTTGGACTTATTTAGATATTCTTAGTATTGATGTTAAGATAGTTACACACAACATTGTCCTTGAGAAAGATGCTAAACCCATGAGGAAAATAATATGCAAGATGAATCCTAAGATAGCTTTGTTAGTTAAATCTGAAATTGAGAAGCTCTTAGATGTTGGTTTTATCTGTCCTATTGATTATTCCCCTTATATCCAACATTGTAGCAGTGGTGAAACCTAATAATCACATTAAGATGCGTACATTTTTTTGTGATTTAAATAAAGAATCTTTAAAAGATTATTTTCCCATTCTTAATATCAACATGATAGTAGATTCCACTGTGAGACATGCCTTATTATCATTCATGGATGGTTTTTCAAGACATAACCAAATATTCATTAATACCTAGGAACAATACACAAAAACATTTACTACACCTTGGGGAATATTTTTTTGGGTTGTCATGCCTTTTAGATTGAAAAATGTTGAAGTAATGTATCAAAAAGCCATGACACTAATATTCCATGATTTTATACATAAAATTTTGGAAGATTATGTTGACGATATTTTGGTTAAATCTATAACTCATCAAGATCATGGAAAAATCCTTCATAAAAACTTTGAAAGAATCCATAAATACAACATGAGCTTGAACCTAAAGAAATATGTTTTTGGTGTGGATAGTTGAAAACTGTTTGGTTTTATAGTGTCATATAGAGGTATTGAGTTGGAGACAAAAAATATTGATGCTATAATAAACATGCCACCTCCTAAGAACATTTATCAACTATGTAGTTTACAAGGAAAGATTCAAGTTATTTATCATTTTTTTCAATCATTGGTAGATCAGACTCTTCCCTTTACCCAGCTACTTAAGAAAGAATCAAAATTTTGATGGAGTGAGGATTGTCAAAAAAAAATTGAATGTTTGAAAGAATATCTAGCTAATCCTCCCATCTTACAACCTGTTGTTCAAGGAAAGCCATTCATTCTCTATATATCAACATCAACTCATGCTCTAGCTATGTTATTGGCTCAATAAGATGAAAATGATAAAGAACATCTTGTTTATTACATTAGCTAAACTTTGATTGATTATGAAACTCGATATATAACAATAGAAAAAAAATGGCTCTTGTGTTTGCTACTAATAAATTGAGACATTATTTATTAAATGTGTAAGTACATGTTATCACAAAATTTGATCCTTTAAAACATCCTTTTGCTAAAAAAAAAAAATCAAGACATTTGGCTAAGTGGGTTATGTGGTTAAGTGAGTTTGATATTAATTTTATCCCTCAAAAGGAAAACAAAGGACAAGCCTTGACCGGCCATTTAGTTGACGCTCCTTCACCATTAGCATTACCCACTCATGACTCATTCCCTGATGAGAATGTGTTGACCATAGAAAATGATACATGGTAATTGTATTTTGATGGTTCTAAGTGCTGAAGCGGATTTGGAGCAGGGGTTATATTAATACTACCTTCAAGAAAGTTGATTCCCTTATCCACCATTTATAATTCCTATGTGCAAACAACACTGTAGAGTATGAGGCCCTATTTGTTGAGATACATGTGGCCTTATCCCTAGGTGTTCAACACATTCGTATATTTGTTGATTCATAATTATTCATTAAAAAAATCAATGGATACTATATTTCAAAAAGCCACGAGAAGAAAGGAAGGTGGTATCACTATGATCCTTGAAGAAGATATTGTTGATTCTCAACATGAGCATGAGATCAGTGAAGTTTTGAAGACAACACAAGAGATAATGAAGAACTTCAATGAATATGCCTCTAGAATAAGAGAACAAGTTGAAATGGAAATTGAAGCTTGGATTGTAGAAAATAAGTTATTGGACACCAAAAAAAAGTGTGCATCTACACACAACAAAATGGAAGAGTTTGAAGGATGTTCATGCCTATGAAGAGGAAGAAGGAAACTTATTTTTGTATTGTATGAAGTGCCCAGATGTTAAACACAGTATAAAAGATGTTATGAATACAATTGAGACAGAAATAAGCTATGCATCAAATTCTTATGATCTAGTACAAGATAGAGATGATCAAACCTAGACTACTCTAGTGACCTTACATGAAGAATAATTTACCCTGTAGGACCAGAAGGAAGAAACAATTAGAAAATTTGAGAATCTAAGAGACTTGGTGAAAATGAAGCATATACTTGTCTCAAGTGCCCTTGCTAGTATAGATAGCATTTTCGAGATAAATCTTACTCCTTGTACTCCAAAACAAGGAAAAGAGATTTTAGTAAAACTTGAGTTACAACATAGGATACTTGCAAAAATAAAGGAATACTGGGAATGTGAAGGTAGATTCACTTGGCAAGTCATCCTACAAAAGCTTCAAGGGTCAACATCTTTTGGTTGACAATTTTTACTCTTATTCACTTTTCAAACATTTAGAATATTTTTTGCATATATGTGGAAGGTATAGAAGTTTTTGGTTAACTTCTTGAGGTGGAGTAAGCAAACTCTTCCAGTTTCCTTTTCTCACATATATATCTAAGGGGAGTATACAATATTTTTATACCAATACACCCTTTTCCATTAATGTCAAAGGGAGAGAGATACTTGAGATAAAAAAATTGGAGAGTTGGAGAGAGATACTTGAAAATTCTTAGAGAAATGTTGAGAAAGACTTTTGGGGAGAGATATGTGTAAGCGGGAGAGACAAGTACTTGAAAATGTTTTTGATATGCACGTTTCCATCAATGACAAAGGGGAATATTGTTGGAAGTAAGAGGAAGATTGTTGAAAGTTTATCTTTGTTGATACTATTTGGCAACATGAGCATGAGATGCATATATTGTATGATCCACTATTGTCATTTATGTCAACATTGTTATGATTATTATAGCATAGATTGAAATAGTTCTTGAAGACATTTGGATAGAACAAGGTGATCCAGAAAACATGGTTATATAGGAATTTGGCTAAGTATTCCTTCTGACAGTATTATGGTTTAGTGCATCAATTTTTGGGTCTACAATCCACTGCAAGTGGAGATATCACTCTATCATTATAAATACAATTTTGAGATCATCAAATACATCTGCATTCAATATTTTCTGACATTTTGTGAAGTATTCTGAAAGATATGAATGAAAGAGCTCAACTCTATATTTTGGAGTCATTCCTTATGCAGTGCATCAGTGTGTGAGATTCCACATTTCTTTGCAGATAATTATTTTGTTCTATGATGATGAGGATAAGTTATTAGATTTCGACTAAGTGGGAATTCAAAGGAATATTGAGTTTTGAAGTCACACGTATGGAAAATTGTATGCACATATATGAAGGTTTTGTGTTTAGGTCTTATTTTTGTGTCGACCTAACATGTTTGATGCTTTTGTGGAGGAAAAGAAAGTAATTTTATCTTGTGTGGGATC
The DNA here is from genome assembly GCA_007115665.2 of Sequoiadendron giganteum. NCBI lineage: Eukaryota > Viridiplantae > Streptophyta > Pinopsida > Cupressales > Cupressaceae > Sequoiadendron > Sequoiadendron giganteum. The sequence goes on from CM021106.1 coordinate 534,579,793, forward strand.
TTTATTAGGCCCATCTCAACCTATCTTAAGGTGAATTGAACCTTGAATTATGGTGCAATATATGGATATAATGTTTTGAGGATAATTTTTTTAATTTTGTGTTACTTCTAATTAGACTGACCTAGTTGAAGTTACACTTGATATGGATATATATAGAAGATTAAGTTTAGAGTTTTAAACAAGGCATATATGATAGAGAAATTAGATTATATGCAAGAAATGAGAGACATGTATGGTGCTTCACCTGCATGTGTGTGATGCAAATATAACCAGAGTTTACTAGATTGTGAGTAGAGCAGAGTATTGATTTAGATATATGTGAAGATAATTTTTGTACCTTACTCTAGAGTTGTAATCCAACATATGATAGATGTTGTTGTATTATTTCAAATAGTTTATGTAGCTACCCCTTCTTTTTATATTTCTTACTTTCTATGGACAGTGATTCCACCTAGTAGCAAGCCTTTTGTAATATAATATAGATAGATATAGTATATTGTGAGCTAGCCCTCACTATGGTTTTCCCTTTTTGGGTTTTCCACATAAAAATACTGGTGTTCATGTGTTATGTGATTTTGTGGATGTCTTTATGCTTTCATTCATCATTACAATTATATTTACTTTGATAATTGGATGACTTATATTTAACTGGTTTAAAGGAATACCGATTCACCCCCCTCTCAGTATTCCAACTATTCAATACAAATTGGGGTTATTCCCAATATAAATATGTTCAATGGAATTTAGGAAATAATAAAGTGTAAGAAGAATTCCATTAGTGATCGGATTAGGGATTTATAAGAAGCTAAAGAGGTAGCTGAAGATAGAGGTTTAGATCTCAGTGGTAGAATTAAGGATCTAACTTGTCAAGTGTTTGATGGTGATAAAAAAATCCTTCCCATTGACATTGTTATCCAAGAATTTACATCATTAATCCAAGAGGTTGAAGATGGATATTTTTCATTAGCTTCTATTGACAAAATGGTGGATTTTTCAAGTAAATTTGGATAACCTAAAAATAATATTTGAAAGGCACAAGAAATCATGCATCAACATTGATGACTCAATCATATGAGTACTCACAATTTCTAGCCATACCACAAGACCAGATGATTTAGAAGTCCAAGAAACATTGAAAAAATATGAAGACTTCATGGAGAAAAAGGATGAAGAATGAATGAACGAGATTTTTCTAGACTTAGTTTATTTCTATCTTTTTACCTTTATGCAATATGTATTTTGTAGATGATATATTGCATGCCTTTTGTAAATATGTAATTACATGTAAAAATAGCATAGTCCTAAATCAAATCGAACTTTGTTGTTGAATAAGTTAAATTAGTTTTAGATAAATCCTATTTACCTCTTGGCTCTCCTCTATATATATGAGGGAGATCCATTGTAAAAAAAATTTTTTAGCTCGTGAAGCGAAGTGCTGCCCAATTGAGGGAAATTTTGAAATAGTGTTTTTGGGTTAAATCAAACTTCAATCAATAAAAGAGGAAAATTCGAATCTAATATTTTTCTTGGATCTACAATTTTGTATATTGAGGATGTTCTTATATCTTTCTCATCGCATTATCTTGCACATGATTGAATAAATGGTTTGATATGATATATTTAGAAGGAGATTCAAATCTGATTTTATAGACTTTGGGTTACATTATTATATTTTAAGATTACATTTATGTGTGTACTTTGGTGATTATTCAATGACTTTGGGCTGTGGGTTATCAATATTTTGTTGATCTTTTAGTGGCATATATCAGATACTTTGGGTTGTAATAAATATCGTTCATGTTCTTTTCAAATCATCATAGAAAGAAACAAAATTATTTGTGCTTTAATAGGTTTTCTAGCTACTAGCATTCATTAATATCACTTTAATTATTATTTTGTTTAATTGAACTAGATATTAGTTATTACTTCTCAAACTAGGAATTTGTAGTAAATTACATGTTTTGATTGTTACGAGATATGATTGTAGTTTGTGTAAGAGGAAATCATCTATTTTGAAAAAAGAGATTAAGATGAATGGAAAAACCCATGGTTAATTATAGTGTATATAATCATAGTTAGTTATGAGTTGTTTTCAATGAGAAATAAGAAGGGATCACCCCCTTTCTGAGAGGATGGATTTAATGTTATTGTAACTATGACTAATATCACCATTTTTTAATTAGTTAGTTGATTATAAAATATTCAACCAACAATGTTTGAAGCCAAATTAAATAAGATGACAATCTAGAACCTTGCATAAACTAATACAGGACATAATCTAAAGAAAAATCAAACTTTTCCAATTTTTTATTAAGACTCTCCATACACATTTCAAATTGTGATAAATGATCATTTATTGAAAGAAAAAGAGGATAAAAAATTTCCTCCTCAACATTTGAAGATCTTGAAGATTCAAATCTATTATAGCTAACACTAAATAATATTAATATCCTCAATAGCTCCCTCCAAATTTGTGATGTGTGACTCATCAAATAGCTCTAGAATATTTTGTAAAGAATAATCTTGAAAATTTGAAAGATTAGTACATCTTGCTAAATTGAATTGATACCTGAATATGTAGGAAGTGGATGCTCAAAATAAGTCACTTGAACCAAGATGGATGGAATTAAACATAGTTTCAAGTGACTAGACCCCATCTTAGGTATGCAATCCACTCTAGATGTATGAGATTGTAAAACCATCAATGGTACTATAGGTTTGTTTAGAGAAAAATGTGATAAGAATAAACTTGAGATGCATGATCAACTATCCCAATTCAAATAAGCTATGTATTATGTAAGTATTTGATAATAATTGAATAAAATGTCGACTCAATAGTATTTTGTACCCCACTCCGTGTAATCTGATAAACTAATAGGAAATTAGTTGAAAGAGATGGTAATCTTAGAAAATTTGTTAATTTTCCACCTTGAACTTCAACATGACCTCTTCTTGTAATCAATGTTGGAGTGTTATCACTCAAATTGATAGCATACATGCATAAGGCTCTAAGGAATACAATTTAACATGTAAAGAACCCATGTGGTGTTAGGCACCTGAGTCAGTGATCCACAAAAAATATAATGATGTATTAGAAAATATGGCCTTTCCCTTAGTTTTTCCTTACATTTTTCCTTTGTCTTAGTAGGATACTTTAGTTGATGAGGATTCTTTGATAGATTCAAGGACCCCTACTGTATGCTTCTCAAGAAGAATTTTTGAGGTATTCAATCTATTTCTTCATGCATTTGTGCTCATCATGCCTAATTTTCATGCAATAGCAACTCTTAAATTCTTATTTGTAAGGTTTATCTTGTTTATAAGATTTTTTTATGTTGGTTTTGGAAGGATTATATTTTATCGTATTTTATGGTCTCCTTATTCTTATGAGTGTTTTTTTCTTCCCCTTTTTGGTTTAAAGCTTGTTGTTTCGCATTCCCAACAATAAGGGCTTGATTTTTTTAAGAATTCAATGTACCCATCTAAATTAACCGCGGGCTCCTTAGTTTGTATTTTCATGGTGTGAGCTATTAGAATAGGGGATTTACAACCATGGGAGGAAGCAGGAAAATAATTGAGATGACAGGCTACATGAAGAACAAAAATAACTCCAAGGTCTTGAAGAAGATAGAGAAGGGAGGGCTTCAAACTTTCATTGAAAAAATTCATGGACCTAACCCCAAGGTCATTGATTATTTTGCAAAACATTGGAATAATGGGGAGATTATTCTCTCTGGGAGGAAAGCGACGGTGGACAAGGCTCTCATTGGAGAAGTTATTGGTATCTCTACTAAAGGTGTGAAATTCATTCAATAGTAGGGTTGGACATAAATTTTGGGATTCATTCAATTTTAGGGTTGGGCATGATTGAAATGCCTATATGAAATATTCTAAATGCTATAATCTGATAAATGAAACTAACTATTGCATACAAGCTAATGAAATCTACATTGTTTGAAAAAACATGATGTTATAAAACAAGGATGAAATAGAGACCATACAAAGAAAGATAACAAGTGCAGATAGAAATTGATGAGGATTGAAGTGGAGATTACAAAATCCTTTGAAAATCTAGAAAAATTAATTTTTATGCCTATTGGGACACTTATGCCAAGCTGGGCGACTTAGTCCCAGTTTTGGTAAATTTCTCCAGGCTTTGTTCCACCCAACTGGGTACTCAAATCTACCAAAATACCTGACAAAATCTTGTAGTTGGACTAAGTCTCCACTATTGGTGACTTAGTCCCTTTCAGCTTTTCGAGAAATCTAAAAGTGGAGTCAAAAGCCTGTAATCTGTACTCTGCTTTTTCAACAAAACCTAGGTTTAAATCCATAAAATCACCTAAAAAATAGAATATGTTTTAGTTTCTAATGTGGGGTTTGCCTTCTTCAAACCCCTAGTTTGTATTTAAACTTTGAAAGAGATAAGAAATCTGCATAAACCCTATTCCTAAGTGTGTCTAGAACTAGGAAAATCTGAAGTAAGACAAAGCCCTATTCTAATGTGCTAGAATAAGATGCATGCATGAGATTTGAATGATGCAAGACTTAAATCAAAGAAACCCTACAACATTAAAAATGAATACAAGTGAAATGCAAATGGGATGCAAACCTTAAATCTGAAGATAGAGAGAAAATGGAAGATGGAATCACTTTGAAAACAACTCTTTAGGTGTGATTTGGTGGGTAGTTGCTCCTCCTCAACCTAGATTTCTCCATGATTCTCCATAGGCTTCCATGATCAATCCTTTGTAATGTGTGATCTTGAGTGAGAAGTGAGCTTGAAGACATGCAAAAACCCTAGTTTGTTGCCCTAAGCTTCAACTTTGCTATAGAAAGAGAGATGAATCTTCTTGTGGAAGATGTTCAACACTTGATTCTTGATATTTCTTGTGAAAAATGATCAAAAAGTTCAAGAGAGAGTGAAAAATGAGCTAAAAATAAGTAATTATAAGAAAAAATACCTAATTGTTGGTTATTTTTACCTAAGAGGTTGACACCCATCAGGAATTTTTAGCAAGTCGGACATTTTCCCACTCAAAATTGTAAATAACCTTAAAAAGGACTAAGTGGCCACCTCGGGTGACCTAGTCCCACTAGGGGTTTTTGAGGTGGGATTGATGATATTTGAGTAATTTTGGTGTTGTTTATCGGGACTTGTATGATTCCTTAGGTAAAATAGGCCTCAAAGTCAAAGATAACGAGTCTTAGGAGCCTATAAATGCTATTTTAGGAGGGTGATTGATGCAAGGGTATCTAAAGTATGACCAAATTAGGCACGGAATTGTCTTTTTCTTCAAAGATATAAAATTTTTGGTGACACAAAACCATTTTACTTTAGCCTCATCATTAGATATTTGATCTCAATACCAATATCTACCCTATTAAAAAAACTATTCTTAAGGATAAGTCATACTTTATGTTTCCACTGGAGATAGTTAAAAGAAGTTAAAGGTGTAACTAATGGATGTGAATCCATCCTAAATGAGATTTGTTGCAAAAATAAATGCAAAAATAAAGCGTGGAAGAAATATGGAAGTGTAATCAACATAAAATAATATAGCCCCCTTGATTAAATATTAGTTTTCCCCTAGATTATGACACTTTATACTTGAGTTTATAAGCTTATCTAATTGGAATAAAAAATGGAATTATATAAGATTACTATGAAAAAATTCTAATGGACTTGAATTGGAAAAGAAGGCATATTTTTTAAACATAAAAAATTAAATTTTAAATGGGAAATTTCCTAGATTTAATTTGATTCCCATCACTCCTAGGTCTTCTTGCAAAATAACATGCAAAACCCACATGCTAAAAGAGGTTTACACAATTCACAAAAGTATAGGTATAAAATCATGGCTCTTAAATGAGTCTCCAATTCACCTCTTCATAGTATTAAAATATCCTTGATGTAAATATGCCATTCCTAGTTATATGCATGGGCATTTTCATGGCCTAGAATTATGAATAATTTAAAAACCACAACATAGAACTCACATGGTTGAAGAATGAACCTTGGATCCTAGAGAGGCTCACACACAATATAAAACCAATAAAACCAAAAATAGAAAAGATTCATCTTCCAAATATGATTGTTTCAAAAAACCCTTAGAATTCCTTTATATTTCCTTGGATCTCTACTACAAACATGTTTACACAAATAACATATATGAAGACAAAAAAAATCTCACTATTGTGTAAACTAGAATAACATTTTTTATTTAAAATTTATAATTAAAGAAAAAAAAAAAATTGGATATGAGAACATTTCAAAACTTATATCTTCTAGTATAATAGTGGTATATATTGGACCACACTAGTGATAAAAAAATTCCATACCCTGCAAATTGATAGAAAATATAAAATAGTACAATGAAGAAGATGATAGAGAAATATGGAATAACTCGCTATAATATAAAATATACAAACTCATGACAAGATGTACATATATAATACAAAGGAGAGCAATCAACACCTTGAAATATGGCATGAAAAATTCATGCAAGAAAATTTCTAAAAGGCCCACCTAAGAAAGCTTATCTCTAGAAAAGGAAAAATCTCCTAAAGAGGAAAAACCCATACAAGAGAATATATCATGGAATATTCAACACTAAAAAAAGTCTTAAATATTTTTATTGATATATAATTTATGGAATATACGAATTTTGTAGACATATTTTTCAATAGTATAAACATACATGCACACCCAAGAGGTATAATCTATATTTTTATTTTATCTAAAGATATTATAATAAAAGTTAACCCTGTGAATTCATGAACTTGATACTGTAATTTTGTGGCGATCACCTTATTTTCAATAAAAAATAAATAAAAAAGTTAACTATCTTATTTTTTCTTACACATCATTTTCTAACATAAATATGATAGTTGTTACCATTTATTTCCACTATTATTTATCTAATGTGTTTGAAAATTTAGAAACACCTATAAAATATAATAAACTATTGTATTATGGATAGTTTTTCATAGGATGCCCTCCAATCAAATTACAAAAACCAACACTCACCTAATCAATTTTTTATATTTTTCTTCTCTCATCATCTTTCCACACTAAGCTTCAATTAAAAATATATATGCAGCAAAAATTTAATTTCTTTTTATTTGTGCATCATATTCCAAAGAATTCTTAGCATTAAAATTTTCCCCTTAGTTTGCCATCTTATCATCGATTTTTCATTTTTGTCGATGATTTTTTTCATAAAATTTATCTACATATTTTTCTATGGTGTCAAATTTTAGATACAAATTCTTGTCTCTACCATATTTCCAACTACAAGTATTACACTTATATTCTATTGGATATTCATCTTTTTTCCAATCTCCACTAGCTCAATGAATGAATACTTTCACATCTAATCAATCTAAAAAAATCTACCATATCACACTCATACCCCATTTTTTATTTCATTTTTCCCTTTTCATGTAAGATCCACACTTTTATCACCCCTTGGTTGAAGTTTATTTATTAATATTAGCATACATGTTACATTAGGACTCCTCTAGATCATTATCTTTATCTCTAACATCCAAATCATTATAAATGTCATCTGATGTATTATCTTTTTTTAATTAATATATAGATACAAATCCTAATGTTGTAACTTGATCTTCATCTAGTGGACAACACATTGCCAATGTATGATATTATATTTCTATGTTTTGATGAGTTCCATTTACTATTTTCAAGAAACACTATTTTCCAACACATTTCATAAATTAAAAGATAAAATAATATTCTATTTAATCTCACAATTCACCATCAAAGACTCAACACTAACACTTTTTCATATCATTTGTATTATATAGTAATGAAAATAAATAGTAAACATAAAAAATTAACAAGGAATAATATAACATAGATTCTTAGTACCTAAGGGTCTCCCTACTCAACATCATCTATAACAATGAAACTAAACCAACAAATAAATATATAAAAATGAGGAACATTATATTTTAAAATAAGAAAAAGATTATCACTTGGCTTTAATATACTTCTAATTCTAGTAGTTTTAACTTGTCTAAGATCCAAATTGGGAGAAAAAATAATATATTGAAGATTAATTTAGAACATCAATTGTATTTAAATATGAATTCATATTTAGCAAATCTTACAATTTCATTATAAAATGGTGGAATACAAATTTATTAATATTCACGCGATTGTAAAATGATGGGTTAAACTTTTGGTGAATAAAATGTGATTGTAAAATGATCCATATAAATTTTGGGTGAATTAAATCACAATAGAAAAAATATATGTTGTAATTCTTAAGGTGCTTATAGATCTATGATATCATAGAATTATATTGGTGTTGAGAAAATGGTCCTCATGCACAATGAACTTTTAATTTTATTGAAAAATATGTCAGTAAACTAAACCATACCTCTAAAATTTTAGTGGATTTTCCATTACAAATATATAAATTATTTGAAAAAAACTAATTAGAAATTCTTTATAATAAAATGATTACAAATTAACATGCATTTAAGTGTTTATTCATAAAATAATGGTTATTTTCCCTCCCATTGGTTGTAATACGTTTACCAAAGTTAAATTGGTAGAAGTGAACTATTTGCCACTAAAAAAACCTTCATTTATGAACAAAACAAATAAATTGATTGGTAATTATAATAATTAACATGAGTACTTGAGCAAATAGAAGAAAATATAGGTGAAAGAGATAGATTATGTGGGCTCCACATATGCCACTTATGTAGTCAAAGCTTAGAGTATAAAAGACAAATGTAACCAGTAGAAAAAGAATTCAGCATCACATCACTTATATCATATCATTTTGAAATACTAGTTAATAAATGTAGACCTTTTAATAATAAATCACATAATTTATCAACCCAAAATAAATTTACAAATTGTTCTATATTTAATTGTATATGTATATAAATAATAATAATACATGATACAAATTATAAATTATATATTTAAATAAAAAATACATTGTTTAAATTTATTTAACATAAACAAAATTAAATAATTATGATTTATTATTTACATCTATTGTTTTCTCTTAAAATAAACCTTAAATACGCAGCTTGTACATTACTAGAATTGTTTATATAAAAGACTCTGTTTTCCAATATTAACATTTAAATTTATATTCATCTTATAGTATATCATTCAAATTTTCAGATTCAAATTTTCAGAAAACTCTATTTAAGAGCTTCTTTTACTTGAACCGTTGTAATCTTCTGGGTAGAAATCCAATTGAGTTATACTTTATTCTTCTATACTGAAGGTTTCAGTACTTTGTGCCTTCATCATTGCTCTGGCTGGTTTTGATTTGGTGACATTGTCGCATTAGCGTTGTCTAAGACGAATCTACACAGAGGGCAGCCATTATTATTCTCCAACCATTTGGAAATACAGTGACCATGTAATCTGTGTCCACAAGGCATGACCATATTGCCCATTTCATTATTTGATTGAAATTCTTCCTTACAACTCGAGCAAGGGTCATCATCCACTGGGGTGTCAGGCCCGCCATTGACATTGAGCACGAGCTCGTTGATCTCAGTGATAGATAGTGGTGGTGGTGGTAAGGCGCTTCCCAATAAGTGGAGGAGGAAATGATAGTAAAATGCCCATGTGTAGCAGTATATTTGAGCTGACGTTAATAGACCATTCTTCAACCCTTTGCCCAAGCTTTTCAAGGGCGGGCAAAGAGAGCCGATGAGAGTCTTAATTCTGCTCCTGATCCTGCTCCTCCTTTTAGTGAGGTTGGTGCTGTCACCATCACCATGACTACGCCCCTTCATCCCTTCGGTCTGCTCCTCTTCCTTTAGTTTGTGAGCTGACTTTATTACAGCATTTTTCAATTCTTTGCCAAAGCTTTTCAAGGGCGTGTAAAGAGAGCCCATGAAAGTCTTTATTCTGCTCCGGCTCCGGCTCCGGCTCCTGCTTCTGCTTCTGCTTCTACTGAGACTGGTACTATCACCATCGCCATGACTACGTCCCTTTCTCTCTTCACACTGTTCCTCTTCGTTTAGTTTGTGACCACTTTGCATTTTCTCCTCTTCCATCGGCATAATGATCCTTCACAGAGAAATCGCTACATTATATCTCGACCGATTTACGTATATATAATGCCATGCAATGTTGGTCAGTGAAGGCAACGAAAACGGGTGCATGCAAGAGGCACGCCTCTTTGAGTATGATCAAATATCCAAAATATGCTAATTTTTTTGTATAGAATTTAAAGATTTGTAAGATATAATAAATTAAATATGAAGGATTTGCAGATAGAACCGTTCGAGATGGTAATTAATTCTAAACCGTTTTATGTGGGAAAAGATAACACTAACAACACTGCTACAGCTAAAGCTTTGATACCACTTTGTGGGAAAAGATAATACAACAATAGGGGAGGAGGCATGAACAAACACAAAAAACATTTATAATAAAAAGATTGAAATTATGAAACTGAAACACACATGCTCAAACCTAGATTTTTATATTATATCCATTCTCATAAATACATTTTCCTCTACAGAGCTTCGGCTCTCAAATTTTCATCTTCTGAAACTAATTATTTTTCTTCTGCTCTTGGGAGCATTTTCATGTCACCTTTCTCTCTTCACAGTCCTCTCTTCTCTCTCTCTGTCTATCTCTTTCTCTTCATCATCCTCCTCTCTATCTTCCACACTTCACCTTTCACCTTCACCTCTATCTCTCTCTCTCCATCACCTTCACCGTCTTCCAGCTCTGTCTCATCACGAGTACATACATCTATTTATAAAATATTTCAACAGTCGAAAACACCACATGTACAAAGGAATTGAAGGCTCAAAGGAAAGCCAAGCTAGCAAGCACAAAATACAATAAACCACCATCCAATTGCATTAAGACAACTGTCCTTTCAAGCCATCGAGGAGCACACATTCTTCCGTCAGAAAAGTCAAATGGTCAACTTCTGTTGACTACCGCGCTACCGCCGCAGTTTACGAGGAGACCGCGGTGGTCGCGGTAACAGCTAGCAGAGACAGGCAGATGGCTTACTGCGCTACCGCCGCAGTTAAGAAACAAGCCGCGGTGGCCGTAGTAACCGTTAGCGGTCGGAGGGGGGCAGGCTTACCGCACTACCACCGCGGTAACTGCTAGACAACTGTTTGCAAACCACCAGGCACCGATAGACTTCGACACCGCGCTACCGCTAGGGATGATCAGCCAGACCACGGTGGCCACGGTAACCGCCAGGACCCGGTCAACGTTCAACAAATACTGGCACCGCAATACCACGAGGAGCAAACTAGAAGACCGCGGTATAGCGGTAAAGGCATGGAAGGTGAAAGATGAAACGGTTGATGGTTAACCGCGGTACCACACGAAGCAAACAAATAAGCCACGGTATAGCGGTAAAAACGCCCAACTGCGAGGGATGAAAGTCAATGCACGGTAACGACCAGAAGGTGGAATTATTTCCAACATTTTAGTCGTTAAATGTTTTGGTTTCAACGAATCAATTTTGTTTATTTTTCTGTGTTGGGCTCGACCTCAATGTTTTGGCTTGTGAATATGCCGATCAAAAATGGTAATGGCTATTTCTAGCAAGGTGTTGCCTTACAAGCTTGTTGTTGTTCCAGGGCTTGTTCAAAGCTGCTTATGGGTGGTGGCATGAGAACAGCTAGATGCCATGAGTCAAAGGGGCAATGGATTAATGGATTTTATAGTTTAAGGGATTTCGATTAATTTATTTAAAATAATTAATTTTAATGCAATGCAATTTGTTAATATCAGTAGTTATTTGTTAGATTAATTTGAATGGTTAGTGAAAGTATAATGGTGAAGTTAGCTTTTTGGGTTATTTTTTCATTTAGTTTTTTGTTTATTTTGTAGAAATATATTAATGTATGATTATGATGATAAATAGAGCAATCTTGTTCAAAGTTGATCATATTTATTTGTTTCTACTCACACACATCTATATTTATTACTTTATGGTATTTTTATGTGTGATTTGATATAATATCCTAGTATTTAAAGAGACTCATTTATCATTATTTTAATAATCTTTATCTCACCATAAAATGCTCATTATTAAGGGGAGACATTTTCAAAGAGAAAATCAATAGCAATGTAGTTAGATTTCATGTTTAAAAGAAGTAAAGATGTACATATTAGAGTTTGTTTGTTGTTTTTGATATTGTCTATTATTAAAAGATTTGAGGTGAGTAAATTATCATTCAACAAATTGTATAGAGAAAAAAATTATGAACCATTATAGCTCAAATTCATTGACACAAGTTTGTGGATTTAAATCTAAAGTTAGTCAAAGTTATTTGTGCTTATGCTATTGAATTAGCTCAAACTAAACTTAGGAATCTAATAAATAAATTTTTTTATTTATCACACATCAAATACTAAAAACTTGTTAATTATTTCAATTTAATATTATATATATTTAATGTATAATAAATAAAGGCTCTAGGAAAATTCACCATGGCAGAAAATTCACCGAAGGAAAATTCTCAATCAAGAAAAAAACACGACCAACAGTTTGCCATGCTAAAAATTAACCAATAATATTTTTTTAATATATATTTTGAAAACTTAGATTTTATTAAAAGCATTAATGCAGTGAGTGAATTATGTCTATATAAGATTATATATATATATATATATATATATATATATATATATAATTTATAAAAAAAAAAAAAATGTGTTTATATATACATAAAAATTACAAAAAATTATATAAATTTCATAATTATTTACATGTCAAGTTATTAATTCTTAATAATATAAATCATATTAAAATATCATTGAATAATAAAATATGTAAAATAGTATAGCTTAATATTTTTTTTTAAATTTATAAAGATTTACATATTGATTATAAATATTATGTAAACTTAAACAACAAAATTATTAATTTATTTTATAAAAGTAATTGAAATTTTCAGAAAATATAAATATTAATGATTATATTTCAATGGACAATTGAAATTTGTAAATGAAGTTACAATTGAAAGTATGACTGAAGCTTCCTACAATAATGTTATTTGCATCACATTCATTACAAACATTTTTTTATTTATATTTCATATTCATTGTGAATTGCATTCACTTCTATTATCAATTTCAGTGAACATCATTCAATTGGTAGGCATATGTATATATATTACCTTAAAATATCAAATCAAAAAAATAATTGTGTTCATATATATTTTTTTAAAAATATATATATATATATATTTGATAATTATTTACATGTCAAATTATTATTGCTTAATAATAAAAAAATATATTAAAAATATCATTTATTAATAAAATAAGATGGTGAAAGGTGAGCAGGGGGAAGGTGAGGATGTGCAGAAAAACAATAATAATGGTGAATCATTTCGATAGGAAAAGGAAGGAGAAACCTTTGTTGGGAACGAGAAGAAGGAAAATAATCAAAAGGAAGAAGACCTAGTGGTGGAATTATCAGACATTGTCAATAATGATGTGAAATATTTGGAAGATCAAGTAGTTATAGGCTATTTTATGGGTAAAAGATTTACCAAAAAGGAGATTGATGAATTGAAAAAATAAAACAATAAAACTTGTAATCAATTTCATGCCAAAAGGGTTCTTTGTTGTCTTTACAATGAATGTAATCAGAGAAGAAATGATGCTAATTGATGAATGGAGAAACGGTAACATTATTCTTTATCTACAAAAATGGGAAAAAAAAATTGATCCCTAAAAATTTAACCAATCAATTGAAAAGGAGAATCAAAAATTATTTTGTTTAAAATGCAAGAGACAAAACCAATTTAACATTGACTGTAAAATATTTCCCCAAAAAAGAAAGATGTTTGGGTAGATAAATCAAGAAAGGACAACATTCAAAATAAGGAAACGACCCTAGAGCCTGAAAGCCCAAAAGGATGGTTGGCCCTCCCTTGGTAAAAAGAATTGAAGAGTATAGAAGCCAAAGAAATGGGGATAGAAACTAATGGTCTATGTTTGGAAATGCCACACTTGGAAGATATAACACAACAAGAAGCAAAGATGCTTTCAACATTGGAAGCAACTCAAATAGAAGATCCCAAGGTTGTAGAAGTGGAAGAGGGTCAAAGTTTTGAATGAGGGGAGGAGGAAGGCTTAGATATCCTAGAATCGAGAAGTATTTCATAGAGTGCAAAAAAAATGACATTGGCCTTGGGGTAAAAAGTAGGAAGAAAAACAAACAAACAAAAAATATGAGGAGGAGGCTCTAAACGAGGAACAAACGTTAATTAAATCTTACATGCTAAGATCCAAGGGGGTAACTCCTACCTTGGAGGGAGATGAGGATCCTCACATAGAATTTTAGGGGCATTAATGCCCCTAATAAAAGAAGGTTGGTTAAACACCAACTTGATTGTTATAGAATTGTTTTTTTGATGTTGCAAGAGAAAATTAATAGGAGAAGAAACAACTCTTTTATGCAAATATTGCAAAAGTTGGGAAGGCCTATTTGTGGACACAATTGGAGTGTCGAGTGGATTGGGAGTGATGTGGAGGCCATCAAGGACAAAATTAACACACTATCATCAAATCCTAATTGGATGAAGGTTAAGGTACAAATGTTTTCATCTTGAAATGAATATACTCTTTTTAATGTTTATGGACCAATTAAAAAGAAAAATAAAAAATGAGTATGGGATGCAATAAGCCTCGATTTTGAAGCCATGTGTGGTAAAGTGATATTCAGGTTGATTTCAATGCTATAGTGAACATTCATAAAAAAATTTGGAGGCATAAGGAGAGTCTCACAAGCATAGAAATATTTTGTAATTTTCATTGAAAAATAATTAAACTGGCATTAGTGCAAGTAATAGTTTATACATGTGGAACAATATAAGGTGAGGTTCACCAACATTGTAGAATGACTAGATAGGTTTTTGGTCTCAAAAAATTGGATGAAAGAACCTTTATTACTAAAAGCCTTAATATGGTTGATAATGATATCAAACCATTTTCTAGTAGAAATAGAAGTTAATGAAGATTTGACTCTGGTGAAGGGCCAATTCTAGTTTGAAAGGATGTGGCTTCAGTGTGAAAAATTGATAGATATGATGAAGATTTGTTGGGATGTTCCAATCAAGGTAGAAGGTACCAAGATGTTTATTTTCCAAAAAAAGTTGTAACGAATGAAAGGTCATCTTAAGCTGTGGAATAAAGAATGCTTTAAAAATATATTCGATGAGAAGGAGTGCATAGAAGAGGAACTAGAGGATTTGGGTGAAATGGTGTTAAATTCAAGAATGATAGCAGTGGAGTTTGATAAGGAAAAGGAATTGATAGCAGAATATAGTGAAATTTTGGTGAGAGAAGAGATCTATTGGAGGGAGAAATTGAGCGACATGTGGTTGGAGAAAGGGGATCCAATACACAATATTTTCATAATTCAACAAAGGTGAAGAGGACTTGGAACAAAATCACTCAAATTGAGCAAGATAGAGTGTCTTATTCAAATAAACCAAAAATTGTGAAGTTGGGTGTAATTTTTTTTGAATCGTTGCTAGAGGGAGAGGGTGATGTTGATGTCTTAAATTGTAGTATGCTAAATGAAATTGATCCAATGATAACAAAAAAATACAATGAGATTCTAAGTGCACTAGTTCTAGTGGAAGAAGTGAAAGATGCTATATTTCAACTGTCACCTGATAAGGTGCCAGGGCCCAATGGGTTCTCTACTCTATTATATGAGACATGTTAGGATTTCATTGGGGAGGAACTAAGCAAGGTAGTGGAATAGTTTAGGAGGAAGGGGAGAATATTATAAGATTTAAAAAATATGTAAACATATTACTCATACCCAAGAAGGAATCCTGTAGCAAGTTTAAAGAATATAGGCCAATTTCACTATGTAATATGGTATACAAAATAATATCAAAAGTAATGGGGTATGTGCAGGATCATCATGGAAAAAATAGGCCCTTAAGTGGCAATAAAAAGAAAGAAAATTAGAGTTAGACAACTTGATGTAAAAATTTGAATAAGTTATCTATATTATTTCAAAAAAATGTAAAAATAGAATCTATAGAAAATTAAGTATAGTTTCTAAACTACTAGACCTTTATTTAAAAATAGATATATATTTGGTGAAAATTTGAAATTTCAATCTAGTAGTATTTAAATTTTAGGGTAAAAATAAGAAGTAGGTGTCTGTCTGACCACCCTAACCACAATAAAATGATAATATTTTTTTATAATCTTTTAGATATAAGTAGTGGACTCATGTCTTGATGTGATGCATACTTTTTATAATATTTTTCCAAGTAAATTATTAATTATTATTTTTTTGTTACAACTTTAAAAAAAAAAAAAAGCTCATCTGTCTAACAACCTTAACTTGGTCAAAAATTCATGAAATTCAATTTTTTTTTTTTTAATCCTATAGTATGCAAAGCATATAATGTGATGCATGTTTTAGATTCAAAAAATGTGATACCATTTGAAAGTTATAGATGTTTTCAATCAGCCTATCAATCAAGACTTTATTCATAATTCTAATAGAAAATGAATAATAATTATTTATTAAATTGAAAGTAAAGCATAATTTATATTGGTGGAAATCTGAGAATCTCCTCTAAAAACCCTTTTCATTTCATCAATTTTGGGTAAAAAAAAGGTCGTCAGCCAATGGGCCATCATATGGCTTACATATCGCCACTTTTTGGCCTATCATGATCCTGCACATACCCAATGGTGAACCATCTTAAAAAGATCTTTCCCATGATCTCATTGTTCATTTTCATGGTAATGATAGATGCTTTCAGTCAGCATATAAAAAAATTGCAACATAGAGGTACGTGGAGAGGTATTTTAGTCACTCCATCTCTAAACCCTTTTGCTCACCAAATTTTTCTAGATGATACGATTTTGTATGGCACCCCTAATATGAATGAATTGGAAAATTAAAAAAATCAATAGATGCTTTTAGCATAGAAGTAGGTCAATCAATAAATACAAAAAAATCAAACATATATTTCTATAATATTCTAAAGCAGATCCAACAAAAGGTAGTTAACTTATTAGGGTTCCAATCAACAAGATTTCCCATGAAATACCTAGTTGTACCTTTGTTCCGTGGGGTAGTTAAAATAAAAATTTGTGAGGAGTTAGTTAAGAAATGTAGGATGAGTTCCATGCATTGGAGAGACAATTTTCTAAGTTTGGTTGGGAGATTAACAATGTTGAAAGCAGTTTTAGCTGCCATACCCATTTATTTGTTATCTTGTATTGAAATCCCCAAAAAATATAGCAAGAAAATTATGGGCATCTAAATGAATTTTTTGTGGGATAGTTTGAATGAGAAGAAATGCATTCCTCTTCTAATATTGGAAATGGTTAAGAAGCCTAAGAAAGATGGAGGCATTGGGGTGAAAGACACAAGGCTGAAAAATAGAGTGTTGGGCCCAAAGATGGTATGGGAATTGTTCACTAATCAAGAGGAACCTTGGTGCAAGTTTCTAAAATCTAAAAATACTTGGATGCTCCATAAACGGAGTGTATCCTAACAATAGTGAATCTAGGAAGAGGCTCCACCATTTGGAACTTCATATTAAAATGTAGGTTGGTGATAATGGATCATATTACCTGGAAATTGAAGGATGGTAGGAGGGCCTCGTTTTGGCATGACTCTTGGAATAGGTATGCCCCAATGAACCAACAACAAAGCATAGAGGATTTTGTGGGTGTCTCAATTCTATTGTACAGTGAGAAAGTTCATAATTTTATTAAAAATCATGGGATAAGGGTAAGGAAAAAATGAATTTTTAGATGATCAATCAAGACAAGTGTTAAACTACAAGCTATCAAAGTAGTGGTGGCTACTCTTAGAAGGTAGTGACACCATAGTTTGGTGTGAAACAAAATCAAGAAGGTACTCGACAAGT
The DNA here is from genome assembly GCA_007115665.2 of Sequoiadendron giganteum. NCBI lineage: Eukaryota > Viridiplantae > Streptophyta > Pinopsida > Cupressales > Cupressaceae > Sequoiadendron > Sequoiadendron giganteum. The sequence continues at coordinate 534,597,706 of CM021106.1, forward strand.
TTGGTATATGAGGTCCTAAAGAAGGAAACAAGACCAATGTTGTGGCCAAACAAGATGTGCTAGGGTAGGTTGGTTCTCCCAAAGGAAGGAACCTTTTCTTGAATTGTTTTCCATTAGATAATATCAACAAGTGAACAGTTGAATCATATCAGGGTGGTAGGGCCACACAAATATGCAATGTGTTACAAGCATGAAGAAATTGCATATCATTTGTTGGTCCAATGTGAAGTTGCACAAGCATGTTGGTGCTTCACTCATGCCAAATTAGAATGGAATTAACCCATGCTTGGAAAGCTAAGAGAAGTCTTTGACACTTGGCCAAGCTTGTACAAAGGCTCAATAATGGAGATACTTTGGTCTAAAGTGCTTGAAATGGTGATATGCAAAATATGGAAGGAGTAGAATGCATGTATATTTAAAGATAAAACATCCCCAACTCAAAGTGTGCTAACTAAAATTGAATTGGGAGTTAGCGAGCACTTGAACCCAAGAAAGAAAGTGACCCTTCAACTATGTATAAACCTGAGACTAGAGAATGGTGAAGAATTGGCCTATGTTAAATCCATAAAAAATATCTCTCATGAAGAAGAGAGTGGAGCAGAGAGAATTAAATAGAGCATGGAATAGAACAACCATGGTGATAATTATTATCAATAAACTGTTATTACAAATATATAGTTATAGAATAACTCAACTGCCTCCTACAAACAAGATAATTAGTTTGACAACTGATTATAATGGATTGAAAACAAACTAGAACAAGAATGCCAGCTAGCTGGAACTAGTGATAATAAACTAGACTTAACTAAACATAATAGACACCTAAACATTACTTGATGACACATGCACAACATATGTGTAGTTCATTATTCATTTGTGCTGGAGCGTTAATTCCAACATCCCCTCTTAATGCTACAATACTAAATTGACTGACTACAAAACAATAGTAAATACATTATGTAGAAGTTGTTATTTGAAAATAGTTCTCAAACCAATAAGAATTCTTCAATTTTCTCCCAAGTAGTCACCTAGCTATCATCCAAGTTCCCAACATCATTGGACACCATTTGCACGTGACACATATCTCATTACCCTTGTAAAGGTATGATATTGAACTTCTAGATTTTGGATCCCCCTTTGAACTATTGGACACCAATCCTCAAATGCATGTCTCGTAACCCCGATGAGGTATAGTTCTTGATCCAAAATAACCTTAGACTATTGAGCATCTATCTATCCCCTACTACATCCTTCACTATATTCAAAGTGTTGACCTCTTCAAAATAATTTAACTAGCTCATCTTCAATGAAATCACCATCACTACCAACATCTGGTGGTTCTTCATGAACAACTATACTTACTGATTCTTTAATTTTTGCTTTGAGAAGTTCCTTAGCACGAATTTTACAATTAATTGTTTTATGACCAATCTTCTTACAATAGTAGTTCATTCAATCTTGCTTTTACCTGGTATTCTCTTTCCTATTCTTTCCTTTGAGTATAATGCAAGCTCTAGCCAAGTGTCTCCTTCAAAATCTCCTGTTGTTCCTCTCTTTTCTTCAACTAAGAGTGATGAGATCATATCATCTAAATTCTATGCAGGTACGTGACTGAGATTAAAGACAACATTTCTATATTTTGAGGACAAACTATTTAATAAAATAGCTTTAGAATCCTCTTTATCTACCACAACACCAATTTCTTCTAGTTGTTTAATGAGAGATTTGAGATTTTTTATGTGATTAGACATAGTAATATCATTAGACATCTTGAATCTAAATAATTGCAACTTCAAAGAGAACTTTGCATTTTTTTATTTTGCTCGAAACAACTTATTTAATTCATCCCACATTTCTTTCGATGATTTTTCCAAATCAACATGATGTAATTTTGAATTTTAAAGAGCAAGACCAATAATGGATTTAGATTTGTCATCTCTACTTTCCCAATCAATATTATTTTTAGCATGTGTACATACTACTTCTATACCATTCACTATACTCCATATATTTTTGTTCATCAATTGCATTTGTATTTTCACCTTCCATGTGTGAAAATTATGACCATTAAATTTTTCTAGGGGTGTTTCCCTTTTTAGATACTTCTGTGAAGAAAATAAAATAAAATACCTTTGTGAATTTTTCACAGCAAAAATATTCTAAACAATAGTAGATTTACACCCTCACACTACAATAGCTTCTTCTCCAAATCTATGTTTTCCTTCTTCCAGCCCTCTGTACAAAATGCATTGTTGGCTATGTACTCTATTGTTGGACTTTGATTCTACTTTGAAAACTGATGGAGACTACCTCAACCAAACGTAGTCAACTCTCCTTTCATTTGATTGCATGCACCTCACAATGACACCATTTTCTACATAGACAATAGAGCACTATGGAGTTGCACTAAAATTTGGAAAAATAGATTTCTATGTACCAGCTCATGGATTTATGTGGCTTTGATACCAAATTAAATAGAGAAAAGAATAGAATAGCTACAGTGATAATTATTATTCATAAACTACTATTAAAAATATATAGTTACAAAATAACTCAACTAATTTCTACAAACAAGCTAATTATTTTGATAGATGAACAAACTAGAACATGAATGACAACTAACTGAAACTAGTGACATCAAACTAGAATTAACTAAATATAATAGACACCTAAACATTACTTGATGACACATGCACAAAAAATGTGTAGTTCATTATTCATTTCTTTTGGAGCACTAATTCCAATAGAGATAAATCAAATAGAAATTTCCTCCCAAAGGCAGACTAAAATTGAACTTTGACGATGCTTCGCGAGGGAATCCAAGGATCTCTAGTGCTAGATTTGTTATCATAAATGAAAGTGGTGAGATGATATGGGCAACATCAAAAAATATTCTTGAAGGAACACACAATGAAGTAGAATGGGGTGCTCTCTGTGAAGGTTTAAGTTTTCGTGTAAATGTAGGGTTGTGCAATATTGATTTTAAAGGGGATTCAAAAGTGGTGGCAAGGGTCATCATCACAAGAAAGGCTCGAAGCTGGAAGATGAATAAATGGTTCAAACATATTCTATCAAAACTAAATCTAATTGGTGAGTACAACTTATCTCACATGTACAAGGAGGCAAATAAGGTGGCCAATTACCTATCTAACCAAGGTATTGATCAGTCTGAAAATATTCACCACTATAAATACCTCGACACATGGTTAAGATTGTGATATTGGATACAAATTGATTGACAGTGGTATTGGTTATATGACACAAGGATGTGCAAGGCCCTAAAGGTGGTATACATGTGGAATCTCAAGAGGCCTATGTCATCTATGAAAATTATATTGTAGTTACTGATTATTAATCTCCTATCTATAAAGTTATTTGACTGTCAAAAATTAATTCACAACAAATATTGAAAAATAACACAACTACAACTTCACAAATAAAACCATAGGAATAGATAAGAAAACATGTAAAATAATAAACAAAATATTTTTGCACAAATTATCCCTCTAAAAACCCCGAAGGGAAAACCAGTATTATAGATGAAGAATTTTACTAAACTTCAACAAATCAAGAGATACATAAACTGCTTGCCTCTTACTGGCAGAGCTCCAACAATATTCTTCTCTAAAGATTCTTCCCTTAATTTCTCCTACTAAAATTCCATTGTTATTGCCTCCAATTCTATCACTACACCCTTACTATCACAACAAAACTACTTTCTCTCACTGCAAATTTATTTTCTATCACTAAAAATCTTTCTCAAGTGTGTTCTAAAAATGCCCATTGATCCCCTTTTAAATAATTATCATTGAAAAATCAATGGCCATGATTTAATCTCAATCAATGGCTAAGATTAATTAGACTCTAACAAAACCTAACTAACTTGTTTCTATAAGTCTCTAAAGGAATCAATTAATTAATTAATTATATCTAACTAACTCCTTTCTCGAAGTCTCCAGAAAAAAAATCAATTAAATAATAATTCTTGGAAATGGAGATAACAATTGTCCAAGCTACAATCAATTAACACTCCCTCTTAGCGAGGAAGGTGTTCTACATGACACCCAACATATCTTTGAAGAAGATGAATTTTTCCTTCCTCAGTGCCTTTGTCAAAATGTCTACTACCTATTGATCTATAGGTATATACTATAGCTGAACAATCCCCTGCTATACACAATCCTTGATGAAATGATACCTGATAACTATATGCTTAGACCTATCATGAAACACCAGATTCTTAGACAACCTGATGCAACTATGATTGTCACAATGTATCATCGTAGTCTCAACCCTCTGACCAAACAAGGCTACCAGTAACTTTTGAAGCCATATGGCCTCACACGTCACCATGCTAGTTGTTATGTAATCTGCCTCTATAGAACTCAAAGCCACAGACTTGTACTTCCTATTACCTAGATACAACTCCTGATCCCAAGCTAAAGCATCACCCTGAAGTGCTTTTCCTGTCCTCTATACTACCTACCCAATCTGTGTCAGTATATCCTATCAACCTAATACCATCACTTCGAGCATATATGATCCCATACTCGATTATACCACACAAATACTGCAACACATGCTTTTCCACTATCCAATGCACTCTCTTCAGCTCAACCATGAACCGGATAAGATAGTTTACTGCAAATAATATATCTAGCCTAGTGTTGACAAAATACATGAGAGATCAAATCAACTTCCTGTATAAGGTGGGGTCAACATCCTTTTCCCTAGATGAGTCTACCTTCTTCCAATTTGTGATCATAGGTGTAGACATGGCTCTACAATCCTCCATCTCGAACCTCCTCAATATTTTGATGCAATATTTCCCTTGTCCAAGGAAAACATCTCCATCTGTCTGACATACCTCCATGCCTAGAAAGTAGTGCATAAGCTCCAAATCCTTCATCTCGAACTCTTCTCCAAGGTCCCTCTTGCACTCCTCTATGAGCCCTATTGAACCTGTTAAAAAAAATTTATCCACATATAGAACAAGAATGAGAACCTCACACCCAACCACCAAGTAGTAGAGATTAGAATCCACCTCACTCTTCATAAAGCTCATTCCCTGCAAGTATCTATCAATGCGCTCATACCATGCCCTCAGAGCCTGCTTGAGTCCGTACAAAGCTCTCTTCAATTTGCATATGTGGGTTTCACTGTTGTGTGCTACAAATCCCTCTAGTTGTTCTATATATACCTCCTCTTTCAATTCACCATTAAGAAATGTAGTCTTGACATCCATTTGATGGGTCTTCCATCCAATCTATGTTGTAAGTGAGATCACGACTCGTATAGAAGTATACTTGGCCACTGGAGCGAATGTCTCCTCATATTCTATTCCCTCCTTCTGAGAGAACCCTTTGGCCAAAAAAATTTCCTTGTATTTCTCAATGCTACCATCTGCACCATGCTTAATCTTATAGATTTAGCATGATCCAACCACTACCCTATCTATCGATCTAGGAACAACCTCCCATACATTGTTTTGCACTATTGAGGTATATTCCTCAACCATCGTATCTTGCCACACTTGCTATTGTGCAGCCTCTTGATAGTTGGAAGGATCACTATGTACCAACTAACTAACTAATTCCATATAGTAATTATACTTGGCTAGTTGTCTCTATTGTCTATTACCTATCTTAGGAGCTCCCAAAAAATCCTAAGTATCTCTATGTGTTTGTTGGTTCCTGTTGCCAATTGTAGAGGATGAAGTATCAACCTCCATATCTTGCAGATGCATCTCTTATATTTTCTGCATATGTTTCTCCATACTCTATGAACTCTCAGCACCTGAACTTGTGCTTGTACTATTAACTATACTTGAGCTTCACTACCCCTAATATGATTGCATGATCCTTGGAGCTTATGTTGGTTGCTCACTCTGATCTTCTTCTCATAAATCTTTGGACCTTTTAAATTCCTTGTCCTCCATGAACTTGACATCACACCTAACTATAATCTTCTTGGCCCCTGGAATAAATATCCAACATGCCTTTAAGGTTTCACTGTACCCCACAAAGTAACCTCTCTTTGTAGTTTGATCTAACTTGGAATGTGAAGCCCCTGGAATGTGACAATATGAAAAACTCCCAAATATCTTGAAGTGGCTGACATCTAGCTTCTTACCTAAGAATGCCTCGTTTGGTGTCATCTTTCCCAATACCTTATGTGGAACCTTGTTCTGTATTTATGCTACTATACTACATGCATCTACCCATAAGTAGCATGGAAAATCCTCATCATACAACATATCCCTTGTTGCCTTTGGTATAGAGTGATTCTTACTCTCAGCAACCCCATTCTATTGCGGGTTGTAAGGAAAATTCCATTCTCTCTTGATTCCTTCCTTGGTATAGAACTCTTGGAACTCTTTCCCTTTATACTCGCCTCAATTGTCTGACCAAAGAACCTTAATATTCCTACCTGTCAAATTCTCCATAAGAGATTTGAACTCTTTGAAACGACTGAAAAACCTCATCCTTAAGTATACCCAGGTCTTCCTAGAGAAATCATCAATAAAAGTAACAAATTACTCGTATCCTCCAAGAGACTTCGTCGACATTGGTTCACATATATCTGAATGTACTAGATTAAGAACACCCTTGAATCTGGTGCCACTCATTGGAAAAAATTATTTCATAAACTTCCCCAACACACATCCCTTACATACATCATCATGCTCTATGCTTACTTTTAGAACACTTGTCACTGCCTCACGAAGCAATTTAAGTGCTCCATGACGTATATGGCCCATATTCCTATGACATAGGTCTCCTTGATCTCTAGATTTATTGTTGCTCATCAATGCCTTATTTGTATCAAATTGCAACCTATAAATTTGACCACTCCTAATTCTAATAGCTATGGGTGATTTCCAATCCTTATGCTTGATTAACACATTTTCCCCTCTAAAGAGTAAATTTTAGCCTTTATCCTGAAGGACAAATACAAAAATCAGATTCATACCCAAGCTTGGAACATGAAACACATCATGAATGGGAATCAGCTTGTTGTTCTCCCTCTAAAATAGAATAGTCTCTTTCCCAAATGAATTGAGATTGGACATGTTCCCCATAGAAATTTGGATTCCGATGTCCTCCTCCTTATAATTGGAGAAGTATTCTATAACTCATGTCATATGAATTGACACCCCATTATCTACATACCAAACACCCTATGAGGTTGAGCTAACCATACAAGCTATGAGTGTAAACTCATCCTCCATTCTACTAGAAATCTCATCCGCACTTGTTGAAGTTGTCGCCTGCTTCTTTCCTTTCTTTTTGTTCTTTTTCCTTTGTGGGAAATCACTGACATAGTGGCCAAATTAATGATAACCATAACATTTTGACTTTAGAAAAGTCCTTCTCACCTTTAGGATTTTATCCTTTGCTAGACCCCTTCTTCTCTTTCCCTTTTCCAGATAGGGAAATTTTTTCCTATTCTGCCTCACTTTTCTAACTCTTATTGTTGGTCTCATTGATAAGACTTAGTCTAAGCTCCTTGTGAGTGAAGTCACTCCATAGTTGATCCCAACTCGGTAAGGTGTTGCATCCATTAATAACTTGAACAAAGATTTTCCATTGCTTAGTAAACCCATTTAGGGTTATTCATACTAGCTCATCATCATCTATTTTATCTCCAACAGTTGCCAACTCATCCGTGAAAAATCTAAGTCTGGTGGGGTAGCTTGTAATGTCTTCTCCCTTGTTCATCTGGGTATTCCTTAAATTTTCTCTAAGAATCAACTTCCTGTTAGTGGTAGCATTCTCGTAAAAATTCATAATGGCATCCCACATTTTCTTCATTGTATCTAACTCTGCAATATGTGGAAAAATATGATCCTTAGCACTCTCAAGAATCAACCTCCTCGCCTTCGAATATTCCTTCTTATATGCTAAGAGTTGTGTTGGATCTGTAGGTACAACTACAATACTGGTCACATATTTCTTGATACCATTCTCTTCTAGTAATAAAGAAATTCTAGCTTTCCAGACACCAAAATTTGAGGCTCCATCCAATCTATCCTAATCTCTTCAACCTGTTGAGGCCATCTCAAAAATTAAAATAATTATAATTATTATTATGAACTGGTAGAACTAGGATTTAAAAACCTTTGATTTTTCCTTCCTATGACTATTTTGAGCCCTTTTTTCCCTCAGATTTTCTTTGATACCATGTGAAAATTCTATTGTAGTTACTGATTATTAATAACCTATCTATAAAGGTTCTTTAACTATCAAAAATTGATTGACAACAAATATTAAAAAATAACACAACTACAACTTCACAAATAAAACCACAGGAATAGAGAAGAAAACATGCAAAATAATAAACATAATGTTTTTGGACAAATTATCCCTTGAAAAACCCTAGAGGGAAAACCAGTATTGCAGATGAGGAAATTTATTAAACTTCAAAAAATCAAGAGATACATAAACTACTTGTCTCTTACTGGCAAAGCTTCGACAATATTCTTCTCTGAAAATTCTCCCCTTAATTTCTCCTCCTAAAATTCCACTATTTTTGCCTCCAATGCTATCACTACGCCCTTTCTATCACTACAAATTTATTTTCTCTCATTGCAAATATTTCTCAAGTGTGTTCTCCAAATTCCCATTGATCCCCTTTTAAACTATTCTCATTGAAAAACCAATGGCCATGATTTAATCTCAATCAATGGCTAAGATTAATTAGACTAACAAAATTTAACTAATTGGTTTCTAGAAGTCTCTAAAGGAATCAATTAATTAATTAATTATCTCTAACTCCTTTCTAGAAGTCTCCAGAAAAAATCAATTAAATAATAATTCTTGGGGATGGAGATACTAGCTATCTAAGCTACAATCAATTAACATCATCTTCTCATATAATGCAGTTCACCTGATCTGATATTGCCAATGTAGGGATATTGAAAGGGGTATGTGTAACATCATTGGTGCCACTCAATATTTTTTGTATTGGTTGAGATATGAAATCCCATGGTGTATCAAAGGGAAGCTTGACTTTTTGGAGTCTTCCATAAACAATCTCCAAGCATTTATAGTGGGCCTCTATTTGGTAGAAGGTTATTGCATTAAAGGCATTGTTTTCATGCTTTGCAAATTCTAGGTAGATCTGGTGGAAGGGTCTGGGAGCTTGGGTGTTACGTTAGAGTTGTTGATTTTTGTGTAGCTCGAAAGGTGGGATGTGGAGTTGCTTTTGAAGGGAAAAGAATTCGGATCTACTGACCCAACAGTGCAGAATACATTCCCTTAACACCTTTACTATAGGGGAGAGAAGCAAAAATGAAAAACTAACAGTTTCAAAAACTTATAGAGATGCATACAACCATGGCAATGAGAAACCAGAAAGATAAGCAAACAAAGATGACACAGTATTTATGTGGGAAAACCCTTTCAGGTAAAAAAACCCACCACACAAAGTCAAATCTATTGTATTACAGTAATGAATCGATTACATACAATATCCAGACTTCTTTGTTCAGTTCACAATCACCCAGAGAGTTTCAAATTCACTGTTACAATTTTTTTACAACATACAGTTCAAAACCCTCCTCAAGAACTCACATCCTTCTGTTCTTCAGCTTGCAACTTCAAACTTGCTCTGCAACTTACGACTCAACTCTTGACTTGTCTAACTTGTGAGAAATAACACATCTCTCATCCATATGTAACCAACTTAGAAGAGAAATGAAGTCCATCCTCAAATCACGCAACTAGTCAGATTTGACAGATTTCCTGCAATGAGCCAACTTTGTATTCAAAGCCATTACTCAAAACGATTGAGCTCGCCACCCTTCATTGACAAATGCAACTGCCACAATAACTATCTTGGTATCCATCCAAACACTATTCAACTAGGTGCCACGCGTCCAAGACCCATCAGCAATCGCAGCTGACAGAGCAACCAAAACAGTCAAATAGACATCGAGCGTGACCAAGACTTCAAGTCATTTCTAACACAGTCGGAGCCGGAGTCGAAACAGGAGTCGAAATAGGACTCCACCGAAAATACACACTGCCAGATTCAGAGCCGGAGATGGAACTGGAGTCGAAACATGACTCCACTAAAATTACAGGCTCAGGAACCAATTTGGTTCCACGTCTGCCCACGACAAAGAGGAACTCATTGGAAACACTTCTGACTGGGTAAAGTCAACCTGAGGTCAAACCAAGATGGGAACACAAAAGACCAGAGTTGGAGTCGGAGTTGGAGTCAGAACAGAAAACAAGACTTCACCAAAAAAGTCCAAGATCAAGAACCAATATGGTTCCGGTTCTGCCTCTGCCAACTGCAAGAAACAACAATCCAAAACTAGGACAAGGTGGAGGAAAACACCCCGAGGAGAATCCAAAAATCCAGAGGAACTAGATCGTAAAAGCAGGAGTCGGGCTTGGAGTCAGAACAGAAACTGAAATAGGAACCTGGCAAACGGACATTGCCAACTTTCAAAACTGGTTCCGCCTCTGCGAGAACCTGCAAAATGAAGCGAGAAGAAAAAGATGGTAGGAAGTGGAGTCAGAATGAGAACAAAAACCTGGAACTTAGGCAAACAGAACAATGCCAAGTTCCATCTCGGTTCCGCCTCCACCAGAGACCCGGAACTTAGACAAACAGAACAATGCCAAGTTCCATCCTGGTTCGGCGTCTGCTAGAACTTTGCAAACAACACAAAATCACCAAGGCATGAAAATGAGGACTTCAAGCTGGAAGTTGAGACATAATTTCTCAACAATCTCCCACTTGGTGAACACTTCCAGCTTCCTCAAAACATCAAACCTTACTGTACCCAAGGCCCATCGATTTTGTGCACCATCTGAACTTGTCTGTGCTAATTGGCTTTGTCAAGGTATCTGCAACATTCTTCAAGGTGTCAACCTTATCCATACTGACCTTGCCATCTTCAACCATATCCCTCATGAAGTGATATTGCACATCTATGTGCTTGGTCCTGGCATGGAAGGTCGGATTCTTTGCCAAACAAATGGCACTTTGACTATCACAGCAGATTGAAATCTACTCAGCATTAAATCCAATGTCTGAACACAAACGCCTCAGCCACACTGCCTCCTTGCAAGCATGAGTTGCGGCCATGTACTCTGCCTCTGTCATGGATAAAGCAACTATAGCTTGTCGCTTGCTCATCCAACTGATTGCTCCACCATTAAGCATGAAAGTGTATCCACTGGTGGATCTTCTGTTGTCAATGTCCCCTGCCCAATCAGAGTCAACATATCCCTGAATGCAAAGAGCCCTTTGTGATGCAACCATATTGCCATGGTAACACAAAGCATAATCTGAAGTACCCTTCAAATACCTAAACACTCTCTTTACATCATCCTAATGTGATCTCCCTGGATTTGCCATGAACCGGCTTAGAACTCCCACTGCTTGGGCAATATCTGGTCTTGTGCAGACCATAGCATACATTAAACTGCCTACAACACTTGCATAAGGCACACTGGTCATGTCCTCCATCTCAGTAGCAGACTTTGGACAGTCTTCAGTAGATAGTTTCAATCCTTGCATGATTGGAACAACTAGCTGCTTGCAATCAGTCATGCTGAACCTCTCTAGAATGGTTTTCACATACTTACTCTAATTGAGCCAAAGCTTTCTACTTGTTCTATCCCTGGTTATCTCCATCCCAAGAATGTACCTTGCTGCTCCAAGATTTTTCATTTCAAACTTAGCAGACAACTGAGTTTTAAGATCAGAAATCATTGCCTTGTTATTACCAATGAATAACATGTCATCCACATACAGAGTAATAACAAGCACATGATCATTCTCACATTTATAATAAATGCAATGATCAGATTTTGATCTAACAAACCCAATTGACAACACAAATGTGTCAAATTTCTGGTACCACATTCGAGGAGATTGCTTTAGACCATAGAGAGATTTATTTAACTTGCAAACTAGATTTTGTTTACCTCTTTCAACAAAATGCTCAGGCTGGGACATGTAGATTTCTTCTTCTAGCTCACCATGGAGAAATGCTATCTTCACATCCATCTGCTCAATTTCATAGTCATACATAGTTGCCAATGACAACAAAAATCTGATGGATGTCAGCTTTGCTACAGGGGAAAAGATCTCTCCATAATTAATTCCCTCAACTTGGGAAAAACCCTTTGCAACCAATCATGCCTTATACTTCTCCACACTGCCATCAAGGCTTGTCTTCCTTTTGAATATCCACTTGCAGCCAATAGGCTTTCGCCCTTTAGGTAGTGGTACCAACTTCCAGGTATCATTCTTTTTCAAGGAATCCATCTCCTCATTCATGGCTTCCAGCCAAGACTTTGAATCAGCCATGTTGATTGCTTCTTTCACATTCCTAGGCTCATCAGTGCTGGTAATTAAGGCATAAGAACAATTTGAATCTAACATAGAGAAACCATACCTTTCTAGTTGCCTTCTTTCTCATGTAAATCTCCTTAGAGGCTGAGGTTGTTCTTCATCATCAGAACTTCCAGATTTGCTTGAGCTCTCCTCAATCTTAGGTACACCATGCAGCTCTTCCCTTTTTGGAGTTTGGGGAATCTCAACTGCATCCTTCTTCTTGTCACTCTGATTTGTTTCAAGTTGTTGATCACTTACTAGAGGTTTGAGCTCATGAAATATCACGCTTCTGCTATACAAAACCTTCTCAGTAACAGGGTTCCAAAGCTTGTACCCTTTCACACCAACTCCATAGCTAATGAGAATAAATTTCACAACCTTGTTATCCAACTTTGATCTCTTTTCATTTGGCACATGAACATATGCCTCACAGCGAAATACCCGAACATGCCTTAATGAGAGTTTCTTACCTAACCATGCTTCCAAAGGTGTCTTATCAACAAGCGCTAAAAAAGGAGATCTATTAATTAAATAACATGTTGTAGCAACAACCTCAGCCCAGAACTTCTACTCTAGACCAGCACCACTCAGCATACTCCTTGCCTTTTCCATCAACATCCTGTTCAACCTCTCAGCAACTCCATTTTGTTGTGGAGTGTAGGGGGTTGTCTTATGCATTTTAATTCAATGATCAGTGCAATACCTTTCAAAATCTGTAGAACAAAACTCACCTCCATTGTCTATCCTTAAACACTTTATTTTCCTTCCAATCTGATTTTCTACCAAAGATTTGAACTCTTTAAACCGACTGAACACTTCTGATTTACTTTTAAGAAAGTATACAAATGCCCTTCTCGAACAGTCATCAATAAAAGAAATATAATATCTAGACTTTGATAACGAAGGAACATTAACTAGACCAAACACATCAGAATGAACATAATCCAGTATACCAGAAGATTTGTGAGGATTGGACGAGAAAGAAACACGGTGTTGCTTTCCATAGATACAATGTTCACAGAAATCGAACTCAAGGTTACAATCATCAAGCCCTTCTACAAGGTTTTTCTTCTTCAAGGTTTTTAAACCTTTCCCACCTATGTGACCAAGTCTATGATGCCATAACATAGTCTTCTCTACTGGGATTTTTACCTCCAAAGCATTTACAGATAGTGAAGAGTCTTCATCTTTCTCTATAGGTGAAGAATTACATGACTTTATAGAGGCACTGTTACAAAGAACAGGTTGTGCATCTAGCTTGCATAGAGTGCCAGTACAAACACCCTTAGCTAACACCATTTCACCTCTAGCCATTTTACATCCCTTATTAGAAAAAAAAATTTCTACACTAACATCATTTAACTTACTAACAGAAAGAAGATTTCGAGCCAAACCTAGAATGTGAAGAACACCACCAATTCCTTTGACTCTCCCATCAGGAAACTGAATTCTGACCCTTCCTCTATCAACAATCTCCAGCGTTGAATCACTTGCCAAGTATACCTTTCCACCATCATACTTCTCATACTTTGAGAACCAATCTCTATTGGATGTCATGTGAAAAGAGGCACCTGAATCAACTAACCAAACATCATCTAATGCCTAAGTTTTCAAGGCTGCTGCAATGAAGGCATCTGCATCACTTTGAGAAGATTTGTTGTCAGAAGCATTCTTCTTCTTCTTCTCATTGCATTCCTTCCTAATATGACCAGGTTGCCCATAGTTCCAGCACTTTACCTTGAACTTTTTACCAGGAGACTTTGATCTCCCTTTAGACTTGGATTTCGACTTGTTGTCTTTTTTCTTACCTTTCTCCTTTGTTCTACCTCGAACAGAAAGAGCATCTTTGGCCATCTCAAAAGATTTCCTTTGCATTTCTTCAGACAGAAGTGAAGCAACCACATCATCAGTCTTGAAAGCAGTCGTTGTACTTCCAATAGCCATCACAAGATGATCCCAACTGTCAGGTAATGAACACAACAGGAGCATGCAATGATCCTCCTCCTCAATCTTTACACCTAAAGATGCCAGTTGAGTAACACTCATATTAAATGAGTTTAGATGGTCTTCAATAGATGCACCTTCGTCCATCTTCAAGGAGTACAACTTCTTTCTCAGGAACAACTTATTTACCAGGGACTTTCCTTGATAAATATCACAAATTTTCTTCCACAAAGAAGTTGCAGACATTTCCTCATGAACATTCACGAGCACAAAATCGGCTAGACTCAGTCTTATCAATCCTCTTGCTTTTCTATCAACAAGATCCCAAGCTTCTTGGGTCGTAGTTTGTGGCTTAGTTCCAGACACTGCAATCCAGAGGTCTCTATCCACAAGCAAGTCTTCTATCTTGAGTTTCCATAACTCAAAGTTGCTGCCATTAAACTTCTCAATATCTATCCTACTAGATGTACTCGCCATCTCACAACAGAAACAAGTTTAACAATGCAAGACTCCCATTGAAACAGTATTAGTGCAAAAAACTAATTTTCCCTAACAAGGATAACACGAACTGGCCAAGCTTTGATACCACTTTGAAGGGAAAATAATGCAGATCTACTGACCCAACAGTGTGGAATACATTCCCTTAACACCTTTACTATAGGGGAGAGAAGCAAAAATGAAAAATTAACAGTTTCAAAAACTTATAGAGATGCATACAACCATGGCAATGAGAAACCAGAAAGATAAGCAAACAAAGATGACACAGTATTTATGTGGGAAAACCCTTTCAGGTAAAAAAACCCACCACACAAAGTCAAATCTATTGTATTACAGTAATGAATCGATTACATACAATATCCAGACTTCTTTGTTCAGTTCACAATCACCCAAAGAGTTTCAGATTCATTGTTACAATGTTTTTACAACATACAGTTCAAAACCCTCCTCAACAACTCACATCCTTCTATTCTTCAGCTCGCAACTTCAAACTTGCTCTGCAACTTATGACTCAACTCTTGACTTGTCTAACTTGTGAGAAATAACACATCTCTCATCCATATGTAACCGACTTAGAAGAGCAATGAGGTCCATCCTCAAATCACGCAATTGGTCAGATCTGACAAGTTTCTTGCAATGAGCTGACTTTGCATTCAAAGCCATTACTCAAAATGGTTGAGCTCGCCACCCTTCATTGACAAATGCAACTGCCACAATAACTATCTTGGTATCCATCCAAACACTATTCAACCAAGTGCCATGCATCCAAGACCCATCAACAATCATAGCTGACAGAGCAACCAAAATGATCAAATAGACATCGGGCGTGACCAGACTTCAAGTCATTTCTAAAACAGTCGGAGCCGAAGTCAAAAGAGGAGTCAAAACAGAACTCCACCAAAAATACACACTGCCAGAGTCAGAGTCAGAGACAAAACTGGAGTTGAAACATGACTCCATTGAAATTACAGGTTCAGGAACCAATTTGGTTCTGCGTCTGCCCACGACAAAGAGGAACTCATCGGAAATAGTTATGATCGGGTAAAGTCAACCTGGGGTCAAACCAAGATGGGAACACAAAAGGCCAAAGTTGGAGTCAGAACAGAAAACAAGACTTCACCAAAAAGGTCCAAGATCAGGAACCAATATGGTTCTGGTTCCACCTCTGCCAACAACAAGAAACAATAATCCAGAACCAGGACAAGGCGGAGGAAAACACCTCGAGGAGAATCCAAACATCCAGAGGAACTAGATCGTAAAAGCAGGAGTCAGGCTCGGAGTCAAAACAGAAACTGAAATAGGAACCTGGAAAACAGACAATGCCAACTTCCAAAACTGGTTCCACCTTCGCCAGAACCTACGAAATGAAGCGAGAAGAAACAGACGGTAGGAAGTGGAGTCGGAACGAGAATAGAAACCCGAAACTTAGGCAAACAGAATAATGCCAAGTTCCATCCCGGTTCCACCTCCGCCAGAGACCTGGAACTTAGGCAAATTGAACAATGCCAAGTTCCATCCTAGTTCTGCATCCGCCAGAACTTCGCAAACAACACAAAATCACCAAGGCATGAAAATGAGGACTTCAAGCTGGAAGTTGAGACATAATTTCTCAACAGCTTTAAAGAAACTCGAGTTGGATTTTCAACAACAATAGATTTTTAATTATTTAATAGAATATTTTCAAGTTTGTGAGGATAGGATAAATCCAAAAGTGATTTTATGTGTGACTTAAAGCCAAAGAATGCAAGGAAATTTTCTTTTTTTGAATGCTAAGTAAAGCAGTTGGGCTCTATATATGTAAGATTACTGTAGCAAACTTGTATTGTATTTTTGAAAGAAAATTTTGTTGTTAGGCTGAATAGAGTATCTAGCTTTTTTAGGTCTTTTCTCATTCTGAGGTTTCCTAGGTATATCTTTGTTATTATCTTTTTTGTGATTGGATTCTTGTTCTTTTTTCTTTCGTTGTTATTAGTTGTTATAAATTGGATTTATTTTTGTGAATTTATTGAGAAATTAATCTGTTGCTAGGTTATAGAAATTAACATGGTATCAGAGCTATAAACTCTAAATACGAAGCCAAGATTTGTGACATAGATTTCAAGAAAAAAAAAACATATTTTTCATCTCTAGTTTCTTTTGTGGCTATGGCAATCGGTGTTCGATACAAGGATAGGCTTGAGGGTGCATCTAAATTTTTGCAGCGGAAGGTTTGGATTCCATCTATTCTCAAGGAGAAAAAGTTGTGGATCTATGCTAGTACATAAGTGACACTACCTACAAATGATCCTATTTCCTTAGATTCACATGAAGTCAAAGAGGCCAAAGCTCAGAGGATTATCCTGGATGGAGTAAGAGATAATTTAATTCCTCATTTATCGGGGAAATACACTACCAAGGAGATGTGGGATACACTCACAAGACTTTATTAGAGTGACTATCAAAGTTGTAAGATGATGCTCAAGAAAAAATTGCATAATACAAAGATGTCCAAAGGCGAGAGTGTGACCTCTTACTTGTCCAAGATGACACAAGTCAGGGATGAGTTTTTTTTTGTTGGAGAGATGATTGATGAAGATGAGTTGGTGTGTATAGCCTTGAATGGTTTTTCGAAGCACTCAGAAGTGTTTTTCAAGTTTTTTATCGACATAGATTGGCTACCTGATTGGGTGAGGCTTTGGGATGATTTTATTTAGGAGGAGATCCATGAAGGTGCTCATTAGATGAAGAATGGTCAAGACAAAGAAAATGTTGCTCTTGCGAGCAAGGGTAAGAAAAAGTCTAATAAATGACAAAAAAAAGGTTCTTCTTCTAGGAGTGGAAAGAAGAAAGATCTGAGCAAGATAAAATCTTTTTGCTGCCATCAAATGGGTCACTATGCTAGTCAGAAGAAGCAAGTTTCTGCTACAATAGAGGTGGATGAGTTTGCATCACAATTTGAGAATGAGTTTTCACTAATTTCCTATCTCTCAAGTTCAGTTGCCAAGAGGGTATGGTATATTGATAGTGGTCCTTTCCACATGATGAGAGTTAGTGAATGTTTCACCAAAATGGAGGAGAATAATTTGGATTTATATATTGAGCTCAGAGACAATGCCAAGTATCATGTTGCAACTGGTATTGGCACCATCAAGTTTTAGAGGGAGTTTGGAAAACCCTTGTTGGTGGAGGATGT
This sequence comes from Sequoiadendron giganteum, assembly GCA_007115665.2. Classification (NCBI taxonomy): domain Eukaryota; kingdom Viridiplantae; phylum Streptophyta; class Pinopsida; order Cupressales; family Cupressaceae; genus Sequoiadendron; species Sequoiadendron giganteum. Next base: position 534,615,680 of record CM021106.1, read on the forward strand.
GTTGTATGTCCTTGGCATGAAAAATAATTTAATCTTGGTTTCTACTTTGGAAGAAAAGGGTTACATCGTGACCTTTAAAAGGGGAAAATTTTATATTTGTCCCAAGGATTCCAAGGTTGCATTTAATTGATTAGTGTTAGGCATGGTAGCTTGTTTCGGTTATAGTTTGAGCTAACAAATGCATTGGTAAGTATTTGTAGAAGGATAGGAGAATTAAGGCATAGGAGGATGGCTCATCTTCACCATGGATCACTTAATATTCTTAAGTAAAAAGTGATAGGGATGCTTGAAATGAGGACATAAAATCATGAGGAGTGAAAAGGTTGTGCACTTGCGAAATATGCCAAGACTAGTTTTCCAAGCAGTAACACTAGATCAGAAGGGATTTTGGATCTTGTACACTTAGATTTGTGTGGGCCCATGTCAAAAACATCCTTGAATGGATATGAGTATTATGTTACCTTTATTGATTATTTCTCTAGGAAGATGTGGATATATTTCATGAAGAATAAAGATGAGGTCTTTAGTAGGTTCATAGAGTTTAAGGCTCTCATGGAGAACCAAATAGGGAGGAAGATCAAGATACTAAGGTTTGATAATGGAGGTGAGTATATTTTGAATTCCTTCAAATATTTTTGTGCTCAAGAAGGTATCAAAAAAGAGTTAAAAGTTTCGTACAATCCTTAGTAGAATGGGGTTGTTGAACTGAAAAGTAGGGCTATAGTTGGTGTAGCCAAGGCCATGCTTCATGTTTAGGATATGCCTTGGTTCTTATGGGAAAAATATTACAATACAATTGTGTATTTTTTAAATAGGAGCCCTCACCAAGTGTTGGGATAATTGACTCTACAAGAGGCGTTCACTGGTAAGAAACCATATTTGGGGCACATTCACATTTTTGGATGCCTTGTGTATTATAACATTCTTGCTGAGAAGAGAACCAAGTCAGAACCTACTATAGAGAAGGGTATCCTTGTTGGGTACAATGAAACTTCTAAGGCTTATCAAGTTTACATTCCTGCTCTCAAAAAAATAGTGGTTCGTAGAGATGTGAAGTTCGAGGAAGAGAGGACACTTTCAGAAGTCTAGCAACTTGATGAATGAGGAGAAATCATCTATGGTTGAGGTAGCACAAATTATTCAAACTTCAATCATGCAATTTGGAGAGTAGAGAAAGTAGGCCAAGTAGAAGGAGGAACAAATAATTCCTCAACCTTAGATTCTTATTATCCAAAAGAGGAGAAACATGGAAGGTAAGAAGACACTAAAAGAGGCCCCAAAATATGTTGTTGATCCATAGGATTCAGTCAGATGGAGAAAGGATCCCAGATTTTATTCTGTGTATGTGGCACATATGAGTGAATTAAGTGAAGTAGAGCCTTCCAACTTTTAGGAGGCATCCCAACATAGAGTATGGAGGGATGTTATGGTGGAAGAGTATTCTTCCATCATGAAGAATAGTGTGTGGGAGGTAATACCACAACTAGAAGATAAGTCTGTGGTGGGCTCGAGATGGTTGTATAAGATTAAGCATGTTGCAAATGGTAGTGTGGAAAATTTCAAAGCTCGGTTTGTGGCTAAGGGGTTTTCTCAAAAGGAAAGAGTCGACTATGATGAGACTTTTGTCTACTAGCCAGGAAATCATCCATAAGAGCTATCATTTCTATAGCAGCACACATGGGTTGGAGGATTCGATAGATGGATGTAAAGACAACCTTCCTCAATGGAGTGATTGAGGAAGATATTTACATAGATCAGCTAGAAGGATTTGAAGCACATGAGAGGGATTCTCATGTATGCAAGTTGAAAAGAGCACTATATGGACTCAAGTAGGGTCCCAGAGCATGGTATTCACATATTGACAGTTGCTTGCAAAGTGTGGGCTTCATCAAGAGTGAGGCAGATCCAAACATGTACTGTGTTCAGTATCTTGCAGGAGAGTTTGAGATGAAGGACTTGGGGTTGATGCACTAATTTATGGGATTATAGTTATGGTAGAAAGAGGGAGAGATCTTCCTTGGACAATGGAAGTACTTAATTGATATATTGAAGCAATTCAGGATGGAGAACTGTAAGCCAATGTCAATGCCACTTGTAACCAATTGGAAGAAGATTGATGCTTCTAGATCACAGGCAATGGACCTGACTTTATATAGACATTTGATAGGCTCTCTAATGTATATGGTCAATACTAGACCAAAAATTTGTTTTACAGTGAACTCAATTAGTTATTTTATGGTGGAGCCGAAATGTGTGCACTGGATATCTACGAAGCATGTTTTGAGATATATCTGAGGCACAATTGATTATGGGCTGAAATATGTTCAGTAGGATGGAGTGAAGCTCGAGGGGTTTACCGATGTAGATTCGAGAAGCAGTTCATCTAATCAGAAGAGCACTTTAGGGTGCAACTTCTATTTGGGATAAGGATTAGTCTCTTGGTACAATAGGAAACAAAAGTCAGCTATGCTGAGTTCTGTAGAGGCTGATTATATGGCAGCCAGTATGGGTACATGTGAGGCTATCTGGCTTTGAAAACTTCTTGCTGGTCTCTTTGATTAGGAGTTGGATCCTATAGTCATTCAGTATGATAATAAGAGTTGTATCAAAATCTCTGAGAATCCAGTGTTTCATGACAAGTCAAAGCACATTGAGATCAAGTACCACTTCATCAGAGATTGTGTGAAGAAGGGGATAGTGAAGCTCGAATACATTCCTATAGACAAACATATCGTAGATATCCTAACAAAGGCCTTGATGAAGACTAAGTTTGAATTCTTCAAGGATAAGTTGGGTTTTGTGTATAACACCTTCCTTGCTAAGACGGGGTGTTGATTTTTGTGTAGCTCAAAAGGTGGGATTTGGAGTTTCTTTAAAGCAACTCAAGTTGGATTTTTAACAACATTAGATTTGTTATTCTTTAATAGAATGTTTTTGAGTTTGTGAGGATAGGATAAATCCAAGAGTGATTTTATGTGTGATTTAAATCCAAAGAATGCAAGGACATTTATTTTCTTGCATGCTAAGTAAAGATGCTAGGCTCTATATATGTAATATTTTTGTAGCAAACCTGTATTCTATTTTCGAAAAAAATAAAATTGTTAGGTTTAATAGAAGATCCGACATTTGCAGGTTTTTCCCCATTATGGGGTTTCTTGGGTATATCTATGTTATTGTCTTTTTTGTGATTGGCTTCTTGTTATTTTTTCTTCCACTATTATTAGTTGTTAATTAACCCAATTGTGTTAATTGTTATAAATCAGATTTCTTTTTTTGAATTTATTGAGCAATTAATCTGTTGTTGGGTTATAGAAATTAACAAGAACCTAAGGAGGTGTTGGAATCTAAAGTAGAGGGTTTGGTCTAGTTTGAGGTGATGGGATCATGAGGCTTTGAATCTCGTAAGGATGTGAAGGAATTAGGGGTTGGAAGTCACACAAAGGTAATTCTAGTACAAAGGGCTCCCCAAAATGCATAGGGAATATCACAGTGTCGAAAAACTTGTGAAATAAATCTCTAGAGCCTCCTCGTGCCTTTAAATGTCAATGGGGGGCCTCAGGCTGGTTGATGTGTTTCTCAATGCAAGTTTTGGCTATATGTAGATGCTATAAGTTATAAGTTGGTCATGGGAAGATGGTGGAGGCTGCTTTGGAAGCCTTTGAGGCACAAAGTGGCAAGCTATGTAAAATGGAGTTTGTGGAATTCATTAACATGGTGAAACAAGTTCTTGGGGAATACAGACTTAAAGGTGCTCATATCCACAATGGTGACTGGATGGGGCTAGTCATTTCAAACATGGTTTGTTCAACCAAAAGGAAAAGCGTAGGTAATATAGTGGCTCGTCTCATATAGGACATTCATATTGAAGAGGCTCTTAAGAATATTTATGCACTCGAAGTATGGCCAAAAATGGGGGTGCTTTATGATATTGTCGAAGCTCAGATTGTTCACAACAAAAAGGAAGTGGATGAAGTAGTTGATAAATTCAGAGAAGCCATTGAAGCAAAAGACCTGCAAATGTTCCTAAATCACGTAATAGTTAAAAAGGGAGCTTTGGAAGATTTCTAGGTGAGGAGGATGACAAAGCTAGGTACTCTGAGTACTATGTAATCTCTAGTTTCTAAATTAATGAATGAGATCTACCCTCATTGGTAGCAATTTTTCCAAAAAATAAATAAATACAAATATATGTAAAATAATATATCTTAATATTTTTTATAAATTTATAAATATTTACATATTGATTATAAATATTATGTAAACTTAAAAATAAAACTATTAATTTATTTTATAAAAGTGTAGTAATAGAAAAAGTATACCTTTTTCCTTACTTGATTTGACAATAATTGTCATTGAATTAACCTAATGTTGCATAGGTTTAGTGTTGTAATGTTTTGTAATACATTCACATTGATATTGGGCCCCTTTTTAATAAAATGTACTTAACTTGTACCTTATTTAAGGTGTTGTAAAGTTTCGTAACACACTTTCACACTTATCTAGGGTCTTCTTAATTAATTATGGTTAATTAGAGTTAAGTAGCCCCTTTAATTCAAATTTAAGTCTTGTTTGTGACACCTTCCAAGGATTCATCCTAACACCCATAATTCAAATTATAAAATATTAAATTGGGAAAATTTGAGATCCTAGAAATTGGTGCTAGGACCCATTCGCCCTAGGTGGTGAATGGGTCCTCCCTCTATAGGGACCACCTTTCTTTAAATAGTTCACATGGTTTTTTGATGTTATTTAACCTCTGCAAGGCTCGGTCCTAGAAAGTTGTCCTCACATAGGACCTCCCTTTTTGAATTTAATTTTGGTGGGATCCTTATGATTTTAATACCCAAATATGAGGTCGGCTTAAATTATTTGAATTTTGAGGTTAATCTCTAAATTTAGTATAAATATGGGGTTAATTCACATAGTTTCACCTAAGAATCATTATGCAAGCATCCTAAGATTCCACAAGATCATTTTAGAGCATTCAAGAGCATTCAAGAAGACATCTAAGGGTAGATTATCAAGGTTTTATTGCAGCAATTCAAGATAATATCATCATGTCAAAGGCATAAAGCATCAAGCATTTTGTTGAGATAAGATAGTGGATGTAGCATTGAAGATCTACTTACAAGCATTTTTTCACATCTAAGATCTACATTCTCCATGGCCACTTCATGTTATTTTTTAGATTTACATTCCAAGACATCCTCCAAGGTATCAAAATTGCATCATTTCATGCTTCAATTTCATTATTTCATCATTTGATTTAATTACCCAAATAAGTTTTGACTTAGGAAAACCCCTATTCACTAACAATCAACAATTTTGTCTCCTCTTGAGTGTGTGTTTGTAGATTTACAAGTTGAAGGTCAAGTGAAGAAAAAGTTTGAAGCAAAATTACAAAATTGGTCAAGTTGAAAAGTTGACCTTCATAGTGCAAGAACAAAGAATTGAGGCTAAAAAAAATTATTCCAAACTTTCAAGAGCTGAGAACCTAGGAATTGAGACTATAGACATCAAAGTACATGACCCAAAAATCAATTTTTCAAAACGCTAAAAGGGCCCATTCGCCACTGAAGGCGAATGAGTCCTCATTACGGCTTGAAGTAGTGAAAACCTGGGATCTAAGAGTGCAAACTAAGAGGAATAAAACCCAAAAGTCATTTTTTAGAACCCTAGTAGGGACCCATTCACCAATAAGGCAAATGAGTCCTTTGTGGCCAAAAATAACAAGTTTTCTACAAGGTACACACCATTTCAAGCTTTCAAAACTTCTCTTTTCATTACTATAATATTAGGGTTATTTTTATTGTTATTTACATGTTTTGGCCTTCATAATTGAATGAAACATCCACCCAATGAAAATTAGGTCCATCATTGATACCCTATTGATGGTGAACCTCTTTTTCTATGTTTCAAAAAGTAATTTAAATTTGAAGAAAATATAAATATTAATGATTATATTTCAATGGACAATTAAAATTTGCAAAGGAAGTTACAATTGAAAGTATGACTAAAACCTCCTACAATAATGTTATTTTCATCACATTCATTACAAAAATTTCTTATTTATATTTCATATGCATTCTTAATTGCATTCACTTCTAGTATCAATGGATTTGGACATCATACAATTGGTAAGCATATGTATATATATTACCTAAAAAGCCAAATCAAAAAAATAATTGTGTTTATATACATAATTTTTTTTAAATATATATAAATTTGATAATTATTTACATATCAAATTATTAATGCTTAATAATAAAAATTATGTTAAAAATATCATTTAATAATAAAATATGTAAAATAATATATCTTAAATTTTTTGTATAAATTTATAAGATTTACATATTGATTATAAATATTATGTAAACTTAAAAAATAAAATAATTATTTTATTTTATAAAATTAATTTAAGTTTGAAGAAAAAATAATATTAATGATTATATATTTCAAAGGAAATTTTAAATTTGTAAAGGAAATTACAATTGAAAGTATGACTAAAGCCTCCTACGATAAAATAATATTATTTGCATCACATTCATTACAAACATTTTTTATTTATATTTCATATTCATTCTTAATTCCATTCACTTCTATTATCAAAATCATTGAAATGTATATATTATCTTAATACTAAATAAATAAATTAAAAATATATATATATTCTTTAAATATAATCCAAACTCAAAATAATAGTTCTTACCTACTTAGAATGTAATATCATGGAGACAAAAAAAATATAAAAGAAGAAAAGTAGGAGCTCCATGATTTTAGTCTTTGAGCTTCATATGATTTATAACGCAAGAGGTAATTTGGAGATGTTACCTATGTATAGATGCAAGGGGAAGTTGGATTTTCATCTTATTGTCAACATCTCTCCTCTCAATATTATATATATATATATATATATATAATTGAGATGGAGAGGGAAACAGATAATTTTTTTATGTTTTTCATAATTTTAAAGTTCATCTTAGTGGATGATCTATTAAATTTGAAATTTAATTACAATGTAGTTTCTAGAATGCACTTTCCAAAATACAAATACATGAGATAATAGAAAATCTACTTACATCATTTTCAAGATATAATTGTAACAAACTTATCTCCACATCTTCATGTCAAAATAATCCTTGTAATAGCTAAATGTTATCTTTTCAATCATTTATCTCTACCAGTTAGGTGTTATTCCAATCATTCATCTCTATGTTTTTCTAACAATCTTATGGAACATGAGAAAAAATAAAATATACATAAATAATATCGATTTATTTTTTATTTTTTTATATTTGGAACTTCAATAATATGTTTACATTAGAAAATACTAAAAAAAATTGCTAAAAGAAATAGAAGAAGCTGCAACACTTATTATGGAAAATTATACCACTCAAAATCACTTCAACTAAGATTGTGTTTACCTTTGGTAATCTTCTAAAAATACCTTAATAGTTCAGTCTTAGAAGAAACTAAAAATATCATGCATACTTATATATAAATATAGTTTAGTGAAGAAAAATTACAAAAACAAACCATAATCAAACAATAATTTATATTTTACACAAATAAAAATAATATCATACCCAAAATTTATTTTTTCTACATCCAAACAAAATTCAATATTATATTTATAATAGAAAATACAAAACAAATTGTCAATAGCGATAACAAAATTTGAAACACTAATTATGTAAAATTATACCAGTGAAAAGTTGCCTCAACTAATTTATTCATAGAAAAAATTAATCTTGTTTTCATACGCTTTAAAGAAGAATAAAATATAAATAAATAGATCATACATAGAGCTAAAGGTTTTGCAAATTAGTGCTATAAATTTGGCATAAAAGACACCAAAGTCCAAATTGCCAAATTATATTTCCCACATTTAACATGAATGGTCAAAAATTACATAGGATTCAAATTGTAAAGAATAAGACATGAAAATAATTAGTCAAATAAATCAAATGTGCAGTAAAAAGTAAAGGAAAATTTAAAAACTATGATAAAAGATGATTCTTATACACAGTAAACTCAAGATCCGAAATTTTTTTAAACATTAAATAAACAAAATAAAAATCTATAGTGTAGAAAATTGTATACTTTAACAATTTCACATTATGTTTTGTCCCCCTAATTTATTGGATTTAATTAAGCTTCTAATTTTCCAAATTATGTATTCCAAAGCCTATTTTTTACCGTTTTCCAAAGAAAGACAAACATTGAATAAATACATCCAATCATTAAATTGTTCCCATCCTTAGTTAGGACCCAAATTTAAATATGTCGTTGGTGGAATTTTAACATCTAAAATTCAAATATGAAGTGTTGTCTTGCAAAATCTATTTTTTGGGAAATTAGATGAACACATATAAATACCTAGTCATTTTATCATTTGAAATCTAACAACTAGAAACACACATTCATGAGAAAATACTATTTTCAAGAGCATTATTGAGAATTCAAGAATAACATTTTCAAAGTTTATTATAGAAATTCAATGTCCAACATCATATTAATTTTTATGTTTTTTCATGTTGTCATTGTTTTGTGAAGGCTAACATCTTTTTGTAGGTCTCCAAAGGATTCAAACATTCAAGCAAAGAAAGATCCAAATCCTTGAAAATAATTTTATGACTTCAATCCTTCAAGACAACCATTGAAGGGTGGTGAGTTGCAGTGTTTTTTTCATTCTTCATTCCTTCCTTTCAATTATCGTTTCTATCATTGATATTGCCATTGTGGAAGTGGAAATACTTATACGAGGTTTGTCTGAGGCAAGCCCCTATAAGGTACAACATTATTCCCTCTTTATGAATGTGTAGGTTACAAGTAAAAATAGGATCGAAGAGACTTTGAAGATCCATTTTTTATTATTGCATTATTTGTCATCAAAGTTGACAAGCCATGAAAACTCAATTACAAAATTTTCTAATCACATTCTGAAAATTTTACAACCAAGAATTAGGAGCTCAGATCCACCACTAGAGGACTGCAAAAATAATTTATGGATCTCTCATTAAGGAATCATTTTCCTAGGGATGACCTAGTCCGAATACAACACTTAGACTTAGCTTTTGGTGATAGGTACACAAAGGTCTACACTTTCCAAATCTACTTGTAAATTAATGTTTATGTCTATTTATCTTTGGGATTTTTCATTTTACATATTAGGTCATATAGTCTAATTAGGTCAATCACTCCAAATCATTTCCAATTCATCCCCATCCTCAAATAGACATAGATCCAGATCTAATTGACTCACCTAAGAAGTTGTAAGTCAATCTATGCATCTTGTTGATTTTCATCATGATGAAATTATAGAAATGATGGCCCAATTTTCCCTAGGTTGTGATTACTAAACTTAGGGCATCCATATTTTTATGTTTCATTTTGGTGATCCTAACATTTGACATCATAGCTTTCTTATTTGGTAGTCTTTCAAACCCTAGATCTAGGTTTTGCATTATTTTGGTTTTGTATCTTTTATTTAGGTTTTCATATTTGTATCATAAAAAGTCATAAAAATAAAAAAATATTACATCTATATTACATCATAACTTGCATTGGGGTGTGTTTCATCATTTAGATCATATTTTCATTTCAAAATAGTATTAAAAAAAAAATCAGTTTGTTTCAAAATCATCATACAATTGCATTTGCATTACATTTAAAAATTATGAAAAAAAAATCACTATCAAACCTATTTTCAGATAGGAACAACAACCTTAAACATCAAACTAATCATTTATATTTTCAAATTTGACAACCCTAAACAAAGACTTAGTCACCCTTGGGTGACCTTGTCCTTGTATAGGTACATTAGAGAAATTTCTCATAGTTGTATGTCTTTGCCTGCTCAATTTGCCTAAAATTGTAGATCTCTATTTGAATTTCATAATTGCATATTTTAAGGAATTTTTGCATCTATTTCATTTGGTGAAATAAAGTGCATTGTGACTTTCTTGGTACACGAATTTCTCCTTAGTGGTAATACTATGATTGGTGTTCCCTAGTGTAATATTTTCTATTACTTGACTTGTCCTCTCTTAGTGGTGATATCATGTGTAATATTCCCTATGGAGTGACTTTTCATGTATCAAGTGATGTCCCTTTGATGTTGTTAACATTAAATTTTGAGGTGGTGTTACTATGACACCCCTTGATGTTTTGGCCTTGTTTTATCATTTTTTGCACCTTTTGAGGTGAGTTTTGTTGCACCCCCTGAGGTGAGTTTTTTTGCACCCCATAAGGTGAGTTATTGCAAAATAGTTCATGGATTCAACATAATGCATCTTGTTGGGTCATGAACTTGAGCATCCATTTTTAACATGGCCACCTAGCATAATACAACTTTCTTTCTAGTGATTTGTGTGTCCATGATTTCAATATGTATGACTTCATTCCTCATGGTCCATGCTCTTTATTCAATTGGTGATGTTTGACATTTGACAGAAAATTAAGGCCAAGGTCTCTTTACCCTATTGAATCTGAATAATAGGGGAAAATGGGTGCTTTATAACCTAGGTCATAGAACATCACTCTTCTCCTATTTTCATTCAAGGATGGTCCTAGGAATCCTAATTGGATTGACTATCAACCTCAAGGGTGAGTCAATTCTCAATAAGGAAGGCCTAGGAAGGGGGTTCTTTAAGCTTTGAGGGGTTCACCACCAAGAAAAATCTTGGAAAAGACAACTTAACATTCATCTTACAAAACCTAACAATGCAAGCTAAATGAATGATGCAAATGATTAAATTATACAAGTGAAGTTATGTGTACCTGGGAGATCTAGAAATGTAATGAGGATTCTAGAAATGCAAAGAATTTGTAAAAAAAATCTATGGAGGACTAAGATGCCCTTACTGTTGACTTAGTCTCACTACTATTTTTTAGGCAAATGCAGAATCTTCGGATGTCAAAACCAGATCTGAGAGAATCTTTGCAAAATACCTTTAGGAGGACTAAGATGCCCTAGGTGGTGACTTATACTTGTTTGAAATTTTTTAAATCTCTAAATGTGGTCTTAAGGCTCAGTGTCTGCACTTTCTTCTTCTCTGATCTCAGGTCCCGGATCTTCTAAATTTGACCTATAAGTGATTTTTCGTGAAGATGAAAACTTTGTAATGCAACTTTGCAACTTTGAAACTTTACACTTCAAATAATCTTCAAGTCTTCAACCTAAATCTACAATCAAAAACACACAAGAGGGGAAAAACTTATTGATTGTTATTAAATGGGGGTTTTCCTTGGTCAAACCCCTTATTGGTAATTAAACCTTGAAATGAAATAAAATGGAAGGAAATGATGAATGAAAAATATGCAATGTTACAACTCACCAAACCCTTGTTATTAAATCTACAAACTTGTGTGAAATAGCTAGCTTGGATATAGATCTTGAATCAAAGGAATGCTTGATAGATATGGAATTGAATTGCTTGCTTGAATCAGAACCCCACATCACAAATATTAGCTCAAAAACACACATGATGCAACAATCTCCTTGATATGATGCTTGAATCTTAATGATGGCTCCAAATTCTTGATGAATTGCTCTTGAATGTTCGTATGAACTCAATTATGCTATGAGGAATGCTATCACAAAAGACATGGATTGAAAATGAATGAATGGACCTTGTATTTATACTTATCCATGCTTAATATCTCGAAATTACACCACAACAAACCGACATATGAATTCATTAAATAAAGGAGGCTAAATCCCGCTAGAATTTGAAATTAAATCTAGAAAAAAGATTAAGGGGGACTAAGATGCCCTAGGTGGTGTCTTAGTCCCAAGGCTAAAAATTTGGGGCAAAGACTCCAAAAAGGGGCCCATTTAAGGTGCCTTTGAAATCAGGCTCCCAAGACCTTCCAGGGACAAAGATGCCCTAGGTGGCATCTTAGTCCTAACCCAAAAATTAGGGACACTTAGATAGAATCATTAAATTACCATTTATTCATTGATGTTTGATGGGATTAGCTAGAAAAATATAGTTTATTAGGCTTGTGGATTTAAAATAGGACCAATTAATACATAAATAGGGATAAATAAAGCAAGGCAGGCGCAAAAAAGTGTGTAAATGCAAGGGTTTGTATTTTCCTACACTACATAATCAAATCTTTTAAGTACTAACCTTGTGTTTTTCTTATTGTCATGTATGTTTGTGTATCTTGTATTTTTGCATATCATACATGTGTGTATGTGTGCTCCTTTGTGCTTATGTTGGTTTTCCATGGGATCTTAGATCTTGGGAGCTTGATAACCTCCCTTTATCCTTATTCATTTTATCTCTCCTATATTTGGACATTTGAACCCATTTTGACATATATTTCTCTACTTTAATGTAAGTTTGAGCGTAAGTATATACTCTCACTAAAGTGGGGGATAAGTATAGTGTAGAAAATTGTATGCCTTGACAATTTCACGTTATGTTTTATCCCCATAATTTATTGGACTTAATTAAGCTTCTAACTTTCCAAATTATGCATTCCAAAGCCTAATTATTATCATTTTTTGAAGACAAATATTGAATAAATGCATCCAATCATTAAATTGTCCCCAACTTTGAGTGTCCTAGAAATTTGGGCCAAGACCCATTCACCCATGGTCAAATGGTTCCCCCTCCTTAGACAAGACCCAAACTTAAATATGTTGTTGGTAGCATTTCAACATCCAAAATTCAAATATGAAGTGTTATCTTTTGGAATATAATTTTCAATAAATTGGATAACACCTATAAATACCTAGTAATTTATCATTTGAAATCTAAGAACTAGAAACACACATTCATGGGAAAACACTATTGTCAAGAGCATTATTGAGATTTTTTTTGGAAATATGAACAATAACCTAGATGAAGCTGCACACACTTCAAAGGATAAACCACAAAAAAATACCATCCACATGAGTAAAGAAGTGATGCATCACATGAGCAAGAAGATAACTTCATAAAATGATGATCTATATTGAATTGATTTAAAATGATTTAAAAATATATAAGAGCCTTCCTTATATAGAAAAGGTGAGAGATAGTTGGATAACCAACTTGGTTACAATCATTAAATTCCTAATGCAAAATTATAAATGCATGAGTGAAATATTAAATTCCTAGATAACTGCATGTCTATTAATGAGTTATATGGTCCCATTAAATACTAGTTTCTAGAATTCTGCCTAGGAAACTAACTCCTATGTAAGCTTATTAATGATGTGAATAGGTCATCACTAATATCTAGTTAGGAAATAATCCCACTCACACTAAAACCCTCCACAAGTGCAACTTGGGAGTGTAGTTATGATGCAATGATGCAATGATGCAATATGATGCAATGATGATGTGTCTTGGATACTAGGCCATGTTAGGTACCCATGTACAAATTAAAATGAAATCTCTTACAAATGAAGAAAAGGAGAAAACCTCATGGGACAAAAGTCCTCCCCAAAAAAGAGATATAATGAAAAATCTAATGCTAATCATGTACATATGATGGAAGTGATGTATGGAGGTCTCAACATCAATGCCCCCCAAGAGATGCATCCATTGCAAGAGTACAATATTCAATAGACCACTCATAAGAGGGAAATAGAGAGACTATATAGTCCCCCCAAAATATGTAATCACCTTCAAATATGGTAAGTTCCTAAAGAAAAAACATGATCCAATGTCGACAAACAACTTGTCTCCCTTTTGGAAGAAACAAAACCAAGTAAAAATTAAAGGATTCTTCCCATTCCGTATAGGAATTGAAGGAAAGAAGGATGAGCATGGATGATGATGATGTATTTGAAAAATTCCCATGTGTCTCCTTTCCCAAGGAAGATTAAGATGCCACAATCATATCAGGTGCATGTGGGCAATCAATGAAGAAGGTGGCAATGTTTCAAAAATTGATGTTGAACAAGATCCAAAGAAAATACAATGATCCCTCCATTGAAGGATTGAAGGAATATATGGAGACTAAATATCCCCCAAAATGAAGTGTCCTCAAAACCATTGAAAGAAGTCCTAAGCCAAAAGAGTGTCCATTGATGAAAAACCAAATGTATCCCGCTAGGGGGAATAAAATCAAATGTTAGATGTTGTAAAAACTCCAACTCCATAATGAAATGGGAGAGAAGAAGCCTCACATATGAAATCTCTAACAAGGAATCAAATTCCTCAAAGGTAGTCTCGCCAAGATCAGGATCCACTATCAAGATTGAAACAATGGAATGTGGAGACTCAAGAAAACCCTCCAAAGTAGATACTGCATAGAGGAGAGAAATCCCCTCAAGAATGTCTTCCGAACCTGTAAAGCTAACCAAGTTTGTAATACCTGAAACAAAGCCATCCTATGATTCCAAGTCTAGAAAACTGAATATGTCCTAATGAATAGGAATGATGCAAGCCTCAATCAATTACTATAGACAAGGAATCACTGAAGGTGAAGGTACATCAATTGTCTCTAATGGAGAAGAAGAATTTTTAGAACACTTGACATCCTCATTTGAAGATTCAAAGCATTCCAAATTTGTAAGCTCCTACACAAAATTATCATCATAGAGTATCCTATCTGAAGAATGAAGAGGCGCATGACATTTTGAATCATGATTATTGGGGAATGGTGGAGTATTAGGATCTCCATATATCTCTCAAATTTTAGTCTAAAGGATGTGAGTGTAACACCCCTCTATTTTTCTTTCTGGACTGGACAATGTGTCCTTGTTTTTTTTTATTTATGTTTCTGGATATTCAGATAATTTATCTTGTGTGTGTATTTGATCGCTATTTATTGAGCGATAGACTATATTATGTGATGTGATTTGATTTATCTAATGCTTTAGTTTACATGCTTTAATTGGTGTAAAGATGTTAGTTGATATAACATGTAATTGCTTATGAGATTATTGAGTAAGAGGTAAGTGTCAGTTATGATGAGTGTATTAGTGAAGAGGATGGGTTTGCATCACTCGCTTGTGAACACCTTTCGAATTCGTGATTTCCTCTTCACGGTGTAAATTATATGCTAGATATATTATATGAGGTTGTTTATTTGGTTTTTAGGTTGCAGGTACATGACATTGACTCCACCTGGTTTCACAGGTTTGAGTGTGTTGATCCAATGGTTAAGTTGAATGGGAGATAGTAGCTAGGTAACATGTGTCAAGTCTACGCCCTAACCTTAGTGTGTCGTCAGTCTTGTTTATTGAGTCATGGTGTACCTTATTTTAATTTTTTTTTAATTCTGAAGGATTCTTATTTGGAAATAGATATTTAGAATAATTGCATTAAATCATATTGATGGTTATTTAATTTAAATTTTGCAATGAGGATAAAATTTTATATTTAACTTAATTAATTATAATTAATTTATTTAATTAAATAAATTTAATCCACAAGGATGAATTTAGTTATTAAATAATAAAATTAATGAATTAAATGTGTTGCAAGAAAATTAAAAGAAATAAAAGAATTTAAATTCATTCTGGAATTTTATTTCATTTAGTGGGAATTTAATTATTTTGGAATTTCATTTCAATTAAATTAGAAATTGAAATTGGATTTTAAAAGCAAAGTTGGTTTTCAATTTTGGAGTTAATTAATATTTAGATATTTCAAATTTGAGATTTGCATGCAAAATCAGATCTGGTTGTGGAAGATATTTTCAATTAGGCCTGCATGTGTGAGTTTAATTAGGAATTAAGGGTGGGTTGCAAAATTCATGCAGAGAGAGATAATTTTGGAGAGGAAAAAAAACTTCTTCTGGTGTGAGAAGATATTTTGGAAAATTATTGGCTGTAGATTTATTGGGAATTATTTTTTGGAAATCTTTGTGGTTTTGTGGATTGCTTTCTTGGTTGGAATCATTAAATTGTTGGATAGAACTGGAGAAGCTTTGGAGGAAGCTCTGCATCAAAATTTTCATTACCTGTAGCTTCTTGAATCAGGTTTTCTTCTATGTTTATGTTTTGTTCTTTGAATGCTTTCAAAATTGTAGGGATTAATCAATTTATTGTTAAATCTATTGAGAAAACGAATTTGTGAATAGAAGAAAGAAATTAATTAATTAAATTTAAATCTTCTATTATTTTTGTGCAAACTTCTTCAGGAAAATTGTGTAATCCTCTGTAGAATTTAATTTCTTTGAGGAAATGGATTGTTTTGTTATTTGATTCAAACCTAGAGGTTGAACAATACATTTAGATTGTTTTTAGAAAATTTAAACCTCTATGGAAAAAACAAATTTGTTTTGAAAAAACTTCTGATTTTAATTTAGATCCATTTGATTTTATTAATCTTCTAATTGTTCATGAACTCGAGAAAATAGTTTTAAAGAATTAATTTTTGTTAAACTTCTGTTAAAATTGGATTTTCTGGAAAATCTCTTCAATCTGACTTGTAGTTGAAATTCTGGGTAAATATATATACATATGCATATATATATATATATATATATATTATTAAATATATATATATATATATATATACATATGATATATATATATATAATATTGTTGTTGAAAACTTATTTTAAAATCTTGACGTCATCCGTACAATGCTTTGGTTTTAGGGAAATCACAAAATTCAATTAAAAAGCGAATTGTATTCGCTGTGTTTCGTTGTGTTTCTTTTAAGGGCTTTGTTTGGGCCTTGGATGGAGGGTTGGGGAGGATCTACCTCCCCATAGCCGCCCCCATATGGGAGCAACTGTGTGGAGGGAGACCCCTCACACCTTCTCTCGCCCATTCCTGTGGGAGTATGGGGAGTGGCGTAAGTACAGTCGTGCCTCTCTCCCTTTTCCATTCATTTAAGACCCAAGTCTTTTTGGAGGGTTCAGACTATGGTATGATGACAGTCGCTAAAATTCATTTGTGCTTTTCTAGGAATTTCGGTGTTAGTCCTTTCTATAAAATATTTATATAGTAATTTATATTTATACATATATAATATGAGTACATATATTTATATATAAATATATGAGGGGTATATTCTGTATAATTATGTCATTATATAACTTCAGAATATAATTATTTTAGGAATTAATTTCTTAAAGTATAAAATTTATATTCATGTGGTTTTGTTTTAAAAGAGGTTAATTTGAATTATTTTAAATAAACTTTTAAATTAAATTCAATGTATATATATTTATGTTCAATTGCGTGCATGTTTAAGAGTGTAAATTTGTTAGTTAATTGAGAAATTGTAAGAATTAGATGTGTAAGTTTGAAACTAAATAAATGATTTGTATGGTAAAATAGATAAAGAAAAACATATTTTATAAATTGCATGTTTTGAATGGAAAGTTAAAGAGACATAGATTTTGGATAGGAAATTGAAAAGATTATTGGCAATAGTTTTATGTTGTATTAAAAGTTAATTATGGAGTTGTTTATAAGGAAGAGACAATTAATTACCTTAATTTATTTATTTTCTATTTTGGGAAATTATATTAGTGTAATTGGAATATTTATGAGATATGGATTTAGAATATCCAAAAATAGCAATATCCTCGTGATTGTTTTTTATATTTAATTTCCTCGTACTTCACAAAAGGGATGTGAATTTTTAATTGCTTAAGATTCCATATTATGAAAGAGAAAATAGGGTTTAAGATTATTTAAGATGATCTAGTTATCATGCCTTTGACTTTGTAAACGTTACCTATTGAATGAGTATGGATTTAGGAAATCCAAATATTAGATTTGATTAATGACTTGATGCTTTTGTATCTATGTCGTTATGTCATATTTTGGGATGTGGGATTATGTGTTAGTCCAATTTTGTAAGTCTTCCAGAGAATCTTAGAGGATCTAAGAGGGTTGTCGTTTTCCTTATGTCAACTAGTTGTGTTCCCTTGGGTAGTGCATCATGTCTTATCAGTATTTACTCGGTTTCCACGAATGGGGTTGTTTAGTACCTCCTATGAAAGGAGTGGTCTATGTGTTTTGGGTTGCCTCCATTTGTTGGAGTGAATTCCTTTAATTTTTTTCCTCCTTACGATGGAGTGGTTTTTATACCTAGGTTGTATGCACTTGTGATGGAGTGGTTTTGATACCTAGGTTGTATGCACTTGTGATTCCCTTACTAGATAGTTTGTTTGTGTGTTTTAGAATAGAAGAGTGGCTTCCATTAGGGGCCAGAGCCTAGAAGAGGTAGGATTTGGGTAACCTATGGAAGTGAGTTTAATCAAGTGACAATTAAAATTGAAATGAAAATTTGGGGAGTACTACACACTAAAAAGAAAATTTCTAGCTTCACTCATAGTCAAGTGCTAGTTAAGGCTTGGAATGAGTGGAAAGGCCTAAAATGGCATAGTCATCTATCTTGTCAGTATGAGAGGTATTTGATTCTGCATTAGTAAGTATGAGGGCCAAGGGTCGGTAGAGGCCACCAGGATCACCGGAGCCTATGAAGATCCACAGAGGGTAACTTATGATGAGTTGTGTGATGACACTCTGTCTAGGACAACTATTGGTATTTATTCTATGTGTATGGTTCCCTAAACATACTTGATCTATTTTATGTTTGGAAGCAATGTGACCTATGTCAGTGATGTGAGAGTTGTACTTGTGTTGTACTTATGTTGTAATTTTATTTGGTTGAGTTAGTATGAGTCTGCCTTTCATTTGAGGTTGTAGATCTTTGTCCATGTTATGTTGTTACTATCTCCTAGCATGGGAGGTGGGCCTTCAGGTACCACTTGGTTGGGTGGAACATGCACCAAAACTGTTGGGTCCCCATTTATCTTCAGTACTTGGTGGCAAGACTTCCAGTTGGACAGCTTGCGGTTCTTGTGTTATTCTTGCATTGTAATATTTTTGATTGTATAAGTTATTTTATCCCTCTTATGTTTATGAGGTGAAATTTTGTAATTGTAATAATTTTGTTCTATTGTCTCATTCTGGGAATGAGTGATGTAACTATTGGATGAAGTAAATGTTTATGAGATTGTATCTTGGATGTTTATCTTATTATGTTATGTGGTATCCTTATGTTGTATGATGTTTATTTCATAAAGTATATAATATGCTATGGCTAAATGTAAGATGTTTGTGTGGGTTTAAGTAATCCCAATCTTGTTGCCTTAGAGTTTGTTGTTAATTAGTAAGTGAATGTGTATGTTCATTGCACTTTAAAAAAAAAAAATTGTTTCGCTTAAGTCGTTAATTACAACTTCCTTTAGGGTTACTTGGTGGGGCATTACACATGGTATCAGAGCCTAGGTTTAAACATTGGGTGCTCTGGGATTATGATGTACCCATTAAGCTTAGTTGCATAGGTTTTCTAGTGTACCTTGTCTAATACCCTTTTGTGTCTGTGTAGGAGTATGCCTCCTAGGCACAAACAAGGGAGAGGACGAGGACGTGGCCAGGTAGGAGGTTTTGAGGGGAGTCAGCATGACTCACCACCTCATGTGCCACATATACCAGAGCAGGAGGAGCATCAGGCTTCGCTGAATGGCCGAGGGGACGATGGTAGATAGTTGGATCCTCCAAGGGTCGAAGTTGCACATAGGACTCTTAAGGAGGCTTTGGCATTCTTAGGTCCGAGACAGGCAGTACCAGAGGTTAACCCTATTTTAGGATAGTTATAGCTCAGCCGGATATGTTAGCAGTGTCCTATATGAGAGATTTGATTCGGTCACAACCACCTCAGTTTGACGGTATTGGCATTGGCTTAGAGGCTGAGACTTATCTGATAGGTCTTGACCGATGTTTTTCTATGCATCCATTTGATAGTAATACTAAAGCACGGTGCGTTGTTATGCACCTGTAGGGATTTGTGGCCACTTGGTGGAGAACTGAGGAGCAGAAGCTCCACATTGACATGAGTTTTGTGACTTGGGAGATATTCCTTGAGCAGTTTAGAGTTCTTTTTCTTTCTGACCTTTGGCATCAGCACAGGGGTGATGATTTCCATGCCCTACGACAATTAGCCATGACCGTAGATGAGTATGAGAGATGTTTCTACAAACTTAAACAGTTCACAAGAATAGGAGATGATGAGGGGATGCTCGTGCAACATTTCATCAGGGGTTTGGATTCCCATATTAGTGGTGGTGTGCGGGTCTATGAGCCCAAATCTATGGAGACAACTGTGGAGAAAGCGCGACTGGTTGAGGAGAACTTAACTATGGCACTAGGAGGCCATTCAGGTGTGCAAATTAGTAGTGGTTCTGTAGTTGGGTCTAGTGCATGACAGGATCAGACTCAGGGAGTTGGATCACCCATGACTTAGTAGGAGCCTATTCAGAGTGGGCAGCAGGAGAGTGCACTTGGAAAGCGTAAGGACTCTAAGGATAATGGTGATTCCTCATCTAGAAGGAACTGGAACTGGTGGCGCAATAAGTGTAATTGACGGGTACAACTAGTCGAGATTTCATAGTTTGTGGTTGATTAGGTTAGTTTGGAGCAGTCTACTGCACCCATAGGAGGCAGTGAGTTTGGTCGTAACATTAGATGTTACTCTTGTGGTCAGCAGGGCCATATTGCTAAGGATTGTCTGCATCGGAGTACTTCTAGATTTGGATAGGGACTAGCAGTTTCTGAGCCGACAGTAGTTAATAACCATCAGTCTTGTTATTGGGGTGTTGTAGTTTAGACTTCTGGTATTCGTAGTGCAGTGCAGGATACTCGCCCTCAGAGGTCGAGGTTTTGATTTTCTATGCAGTTTTTTTGAGGGAGTTTTATCCCTACTTGTGTGTAGACTTCTAGGACTAAGCCTAACCCTTGGGGGCGAGAATGTAACACCCCTCTATTTTTCTTTCTGGACTGGACAGTGTGTCCTTGTTTTGTTTTGATTTATGTTTCTAGATATTCAGATACTTTATCTTGTGTGTGTATTTGATCGCTATTTATTGAGCGATAGACTATATTATGTGATGTGATTTGATTTATCTAATGCTTTAGTTTACATGCTTTAATTGGTGTAAAGATGTTAGTTGATATAACATGTAATTTCTTATGAGATTATTGAGTAAGAGGTAAGTGTCAGTTATGATGAGTGTATTGGTGGAGAGGACGGGTTCGCATCACTCGCTTGCGAGCACCCTGTGAATTCATGATTTCCTCTTCATGGTGTGTATTATATGTTGGATATATTATATGAGGTTGTTTATTTGGTTTTCAGGTTGCAGGTACATGACATCGACTCCACCTGGTTTCACAAGTTTGAGCGTGTCGATCCAATGGTTAAGTTGAACAGTAGATAGTAGTTAGGTAACATGTGTCAAGTCTACGCCCTAACCTTAGTGTGTCACGACTCTTGTTTATTGAGTCATGGTGTACCTTATTTTAATTTTTTTTTTATTCTGAAGGATTCTTATTTGGAAATAGATATTTAGAATAATTGCATTAAATCATATTGATGGTTATTTAATTTAAATTTTGCAATGAGGATAAAATTTTATATTTAAATTAATTAATTACATTTAATTCGTTTAATTAAATAAATTTAATCCACAAGGATGAATTTAGTTATTAAATAATTAAATTAATTAATTAAATGTGTTGCAAGAAAATTAAAAGAAATAAAAGAATTTAAATTCATTATGGAATTTTATTTCATTTAGTGGGAATTTAATTATTTTGGAATTTCATTTCAATTAAGTTGGAATTAAATTAGAAATTGAAATTAGATTTTAAAAGCAAAGTTGGTTTTTGATTTTGGAGTTAATTAATATTTAGATATTTTAAATTTGAGATTTGTGTGCAAAATCAGATTTGGTTGTGGAAGATATTTTCAATTAGGCCTGCATGTGTGAGTTTAATTAGGAATTAAGGGTGGGTTGCAAAACTCATGCAGAGAGAGATAATTTTGGAGAGCAAAAAAAACTTCTTCTAGTGTGAGAAGATATTTTGGAAAATTCTTGGCTGTAGATTTATTGGGAATTATTTTTTGGAAATCTTTCTCATTTTGTGGATTGCTTTCTTGGTTGGAATCATTAAATTGTTTGATAGAACTAGAGAAGCTTTGGAGGAAGCTCTACATCAAAATTTTCATTACCTGTAGCTTCTTGAATCAGGTTTTCTTTTGTGTTTATGTTTTGTTCTTTGAATGCTTTCAAAATTGTAGGGATTAATCAATTTATTGTTAAATCTATTGAGAAAACGAATTTGTGAATAGAAGAAAGAAATTGATTAATTAAATTTAAATCTTTTGTTGCTTTTGTGGAAACTTCTTCGGGAAAATTGTGTAATCCTTTGTAGAATTTAATTTATTTGAGGAATGGATTGTTTTTTTATTTTATTCAAACCTAGAGGTTGAACAATACATTTAGATTATTCTTAGAAAATTTAAACCTCTGTGGAACTTTTGATTTTAATTTAGATCCATTTGATTTTATCATTCTTCTAATTGTTCATGAATTCAAGAAAATAGTTTTAAAGAATTATTTTTTGTTAAACTTCTGTGAAAATTGGATTTTCTGGAAAACCTCTTCAATCTAACTTGTAGTTGAAATTATGGATAAATATATATACATATGTATATATATATTTTATTAAATATATATAGACATATGATATATATATTTAATATTGTTGTTGAAAACTTATTTTAAATTCTTGATGTCGTCCATACAATGCTTTGGTTTTAGGGAAATCACGAAATTCAATTAAAAAGCGAATTGTATTCGCTGTGTTTCTTTTAAGGGCTTTGTTTGGGCCTTGGATTAGGGGTTGGGGAGGATCTACCTCCCCACAGCTGCCCCCATATGGGAGTGACTTTGTGGAGGGAGACCCCCTCCACACCTTCTCTCGCCCATTCCCACGGGAATATTGGGAGCGGCATAAGTATAGTCGCACCCCTCTCCCTTTTCCATTCATTTCAAACCCACATCTTTTTCAAGGGTGCAGACTGTGGTATGATCACAATCACTAAAATTCATCTGTGCTTTTCTAGGAATTTCAGTGTTAGTCCTTTTAATAAAAGATCTATATAGTAAGTTATATTTATACATATATAATAAGAGTACATATATTTATATATAAATATATGAGGGGTATATTTTGTGTAATTATGTCATTATATAACTTCAAAATATAATTATTTTAGGAATTAATTTCTTAGAGTATAAAATTTATATTCATGTGGTTTTGTTTAAAAAGAGATTAATTTGAATTATTTTAAATAAACTTTTTAATTAAATTCAGTGTGTATATATATATTTATATTCAATTGTGTGCATGTTTAAGAGTGTGAATTTGTTAGTTAATTGATAAATTGTAAGAATTGGATGTGTAAGTTTGAAACTGAAGAAATGATTTGCATGGGCAAATAGATAAAGAAAAAGATATTTTATAACTTGCATTTTTTGAATGGATAGTTAAAGAGACATAGATTTGGATAGGAAATTGAAAAGATTATTGGCAATAGTTTATGTTGTATTAAAGTTAATTATGGAGTTGTTTATAAGGAAGAGAATTAATTACCTTTATTTATTTATTTTCTATTTTTGGCAATTATATTAGTGTAATTGGAATATTTATGAGATATGGATTTAGAATATCCAAAAATAGCAATATCCTCGTGATTGTTTTTTATATTTAATTTCCTCGTACTTTGCAAAAGGGATGTGAATTTTTAACTGTTTAAGATTCCATATTATGAAAGAGAAAATAGGGTTTAAGATTATTTAAGATGATATAGTTATCATGCCTTTGACTTTGTAAACGTTACCTATTGAATGAGTATGGATTTAGGAAATCCAAATATTAGATTTGATTAATGACTTGATGCTTTTGTAGCTATGTCGTCATGTCATATTTTGGGATGTGGGATTATGTGTTGGTCCAAATTTGTAAGTCTTCTAGAGAATCTTAGAGGATCTAAGAGGGTTGTCATTTTCCTTATGTCAACCAGTTGTGTTCCCTTGGGTAGTGCATGGTGTCTTATCAGTATTTACCCAGTTTCCACAAACGAGGTTGTTTAGTACCTCCTGTGAAAGGAGTGGTCTATGTGTTTTGGGTTGCCTCCATTTGTTGGAGTGAATTCCTTTATTTTGTTTCCTCCTTGTGATGGAGTGGTTTTGATACCTAGGTTGTATGCACTTGTGATTCCCTTGGTGGATAGTTTGTTTGTGTGTTGTCGAATAGAAGAGTGGCTTCCATTAGGGGCCAGATCCCGGAAGAGGTAGGATTTGGGTAACCTATGGAAGTGAGTTTAATCAAGTGACAACTAAAATTGAAATGAAAATTTGGGGAGTACTACACACTAAAAAGAAAAGTTATAGCTTCACTCATAGTCAAGTGCTAGTTACAGCTTGGAATGAGTGGAAAGGCCTGAATTGGCATAGTCATCTATCTTGTCAGTACGCGAGGTATTTGATTCTGCATTAGTAAGTATGAGGGCCAAGGGTTGGTAGAGGCCACCAGGATCACCAGAGCCTATGAAGATCCACAAAGGGTAACTTATTATGAGTTGTGTGATGACACTCTGTCTAGGACAACTGTTGGTATTTATGTTATGTGTATGGTTCCCTAAACACACTTGATCTATTTTATGTCTGGAAGCAATGTGACCTATGTCAGTGATGTGAGATTTGTACTTGTGTTTTACTTATGTTGTACTTTTGTTTGGTTGAGTCAGTATGAGTCTGCCTTTGGTTTGAGGTTGTAGATCTTTGTCCATTTTATGTTGTTACTATCTCCTAGCATGGGGGGTGGGCCTTCGGGTACCACTTGGTTGGGTGGAACATGCACCAAAACCGTTGGGTCCCCATTTATCTTCAGTACTTGCTGGCAAGACTTCCAGTTGGACGGCTTGCGGTTCTTGTGTTATTCTTGCATTGTAATATTTCTGATTGTATAAGTTATTTTATCCCTCTTATGTTTATGAGGTGAAATTTTGTAATTTTAATACTTTTGTTCTATTGTCTCATTATGGGAATGAGTGATGTAACTATTGGATTAAGTAAATTTTTATGAGATTGTATCTTGGATGTTTATCTTATTATGTTACATGGTATCCTTATGTTGTATGATGTTTATTTCATAAAGTATATAATATTCTATGGTTAAATGTAATATGTTTGTGTGGGTTTAAGTAATCTCAATCTTGTTGCCTTAGAGGTTGTTGTTAATTAGTAAGTGAATGTGTATGTTAATTGCACTTTAAAAAAAAAAAAATTGGTTCGCTTAAGTCGTTAATTGCAACTTCCTTTAGGGTTACTTGGTGGGGCATTACAGTGAGGAAAATCACAATGATCAATACCTTTCAAAATATCATCATCAACATGCATAGCAATAAACATTATATTTGTTGCAATTCCAAGAAAAATTTTGAATACCTTGACTTGTATGGGGAACTATGTACCATACAAATGTGGCAACAATTCAAGTGATTGGAGATGGTTTATGATGGAATCTCTCCATTTTTTATAGTTTCCCTTTTGTAGCATAATTAGTGTAGGATACTATTAAATCCCCATAACAAACTATGATGGATCTCCAAAATTATAAAAATACATTGACCTTCAATATCAAATAGAAACTTCCAAATATGACGCACAATTGAAAAATGAAGCCTCTAAATACAAATATACCTTATTCAAATTGTAGTATGTCCAAGTTATCAAGAAAATGCCACAAATTGCAAAGACTCAATAAAATGTACTTAGTGCTTAGTAGAAAAAAAATAGATGGACAAATGATAGAGCTTTGAATCACCTTCGCAATGTCATTGGAATCTACAAAATCTGACGAACTGGTGAAAATATATGAGCTTGGGAGTCTAAAAGGAATCACTAACTTCAATCTATGATAAAATATTACAAGAATAGAATTTGATAACAAATCCTACACCACTTGATAGTGCTCAAAACCATCTTTTCAAGGATATCATGTTTGGAAAAATCTGATACTTGAGTCAAAAGTTATGGCAATTTTAAGAAAAATTCCTAAATAAGACATGATGGGGCTTTCGTGATGGTCATTTTGCCATCAAATTTAAGATAGTCACCTTATTTATTTTTTAAAACACCAAAAAATAAATTTAACTCAGAATATGAAGTATTTTGTATGATGTTGACCAAAGAGTGGGTTTTTTTTCTACAACAAGGCGAAGGAAATTTCTTGCAACTTGTACAATCCGTACGATGCCCTTCCAATATTATTGTAAAAAACTTTTGATAGCTTCCGAATGACGAAATCAAATTTTGACAAATGGGTAGGCATTTCTTAGGTTTTTGAACCTTTTGAACACAATGGTGGGATCAAATCTGACCCAAAGTGCTCAAAAATTGGTTTCCTCTCGGATGAGAACAACTAGCCCTTCGTGAAGCCCTTCAACCAATAATGATCTCCTCAACTCAAATTTTTGATATGAGATGGATCTCATATGGCCTATGCTCTGATACCATGTTGGAAATATGAACAATAACCCAAATGAAGTATCACACACTTCAAAGGATCAACCACGAAGAATACCATCCATGTGAGTAAAGAAGTGATGCATCCTGAGAAAGAAGACAACTTGATCAAATAATGATCGATATTGAATTGATCCAAAATGATTTACAAATGTACAAGAGCCTTCCTTATATAGGCAAGGTGAGAGGTAGTTGGATAACCACCTTGGTTAAAATCATTAAATGCCTAATACAAAATTATAAATGCATGAGTGAAATATTAAATTCCTAGATAACTACATGCCTATTAATGAGATACGGTCCCATTAAATACTATTTTCTAGAATACCACCTGGGAAATTAACTCTGAATTAATCTTATTAATGATGTGAATAGGTCCTCACTAATATCTAGTTAATAGATAATCCCATTCACACTAACGCATTCAAGAGCAGCAGTTTTAGAGTTTATTACAACATTTCAAGATCCAACATCATGTCAAGATTTATGTGTCTCATTGTTTTGTGAAGGCTGACATATTTTTGTAGGTCTCTAAAGAATTCAAATATTAAAGCAAAGCAAGATCCAAATCATTGAAGAGACATATATGTCTTTATTCCTTCAAGACAACCAATGAAGGGTGGTAAGTTGTAGTGTTTTCTTCATTCATCATTCCTTCCATTCAATTATAATTTCTATCATTGACATTGCCATTAGGTAATTGGAAACACTTACACATGGTTTGACTAAGGAAATCCCCTAAATAGAACAACATCTTCACTCTTTATGAACATGAAGGTTACAAGTTTGAAGATGATTGAAGAGAGTTTGAAGATCCATAAATTGTATTATTGCATTAGTTGTCATCAAAGTTGAAAAGACATGAAAACTCAATTAAAAAATGTATTGATGATATTCTTTAAAAAAGTTTACAACTAGGAATTAGGAGCTCAAATCTAGCACTAAAGGACTGCAAAAATAACTTTTGGACCTCTCATCAAGGACCCATTTACCCAAGGGTGACCCAATCTTGCCATAGTACTCAGACTCAACTTTTGGTGATAGGTACACATCAATCTTCACTTTCTAGATCCACTTGCAAATTACTATTTTTGTTTGTTTATCTTCGATATTTTTTATTTTACATATTATGTCATATAGCCTAATTAGGGAAATCACTCCAAATCATTTCCAATTCATTCCCATCATCAAATAGATGCAAATCAAGGTTTGATTGACTCACCTAAGAGGTTGTAAGTCAATCTATGCACCTTTTTTATTTGCATCTTAATGAAATTATAGAAATGATAGTCCCATTTTCCCTAGGTTGTGATTACTAAACTTAGGGAATCCATATTTTTATATTTTAATTACCAACACCTTTTTTTTCAACTCCTATCCACCTAAAATTAATCATCGTATTATCTCCTATCTATGCACTTTTAAGAACTATATTCAAACCAAAAACCCCTAAAAGTAGAATTAAAAATACACATTAAAAATCTCAACTTCACAATAATTATTAATTCCTAGAATCACAATGACAACCAAACATTGTTTAAGATTAAATTAATCATTACAAGAAAACCTCAAACAAAAAGAGGAAAAAAATCTTATCAAACTCTAAAGAGCAGAGCCCATGCAAATTGAACTTGCAATTGTCAAAATTTCAAAACTCTAATTGATTCAAACATAGAATAATTCTAAACTCATTATATAAATCTAATCAACATGAGACAACAGTTAAAATCCATTCAAGCCTTATACAAACCAATAACATAAAAGAAAGAGGAAATTTTTATTTTATAGAAATATTGTCAAGTGATGCATGAGTCCCATTTCCATACAATTCACCTTCACTATAATGTGCACCACCATGCAATTTACTTTCATTTTCATGTGCAGATTTATTTCTAGTCAACTAGTTTTTACATGAAGATTTTTTTTACAAGACTCAATGTGATCCATACTGCATGCTAAATGCATGTAAGGCAATTAAATTATAATTAATTTATTATTATTTGTAGAGTATATAAACTATTTTCATCAAGGGATGGGAACTCTAATAATTTCCTACCTTTGTGTTGTTTAAAACCATTTTTTTGAGAATTGTTATGTAACCAATTTTGTTCAGAAATAATAAAAGGTATACTAAGTTTTAGAACACCTTTTTTTTCTTGTGCAGTCTAAATGACAGGTTTTCATCTTATTCCTTTGTTCTAAGTTCATTACTACTATTATTTTCTAATGCTATATTTGTTTAATCGGCCAATTCAAGAATACTTGCATGAGAATCTTCATTTGATATCAGATTAGCTATCATTTTTAGCTAAATATTTAGTGGTTAGATATCTCTAATAACTCATCATGTAAAATTACAACTCCCTATCCATTCCAAAGTTTAATGGAAATGATTATGATTATCAGTGCATCAATATGATAATTTTTTTGACAAGGAATGATGTATGGTAGATTGTAGAAATAGGTTATCAAAAGAAACCTAATTGGACCACTCTTATGACCAATAATAGATCATCTAATAAGGAGGCTAAAAGATGAATTCTCAAGTGTTACTTCATATTAAGATAGCTCTAAAGAAGAATCTATTTCCAATAATTATCCAAAAATAGTTGAGGATGCTTAGAAGACTCTATAAGAAGCTAATAAATGTAGTGATCAAATCAATTTTTTTAAGTTACAATCATTGAAAAGATACATTAAGAATTTGAAGATGCAAGAAGCTAAAGTTGTGAGTGAATATTGTGTGAGAGAAAAAAATATGGTCAATAAGATGACTTCTCTTGGAGAAATTATGAAGAAAGAGGTTATTATTAAAAAAGTGTTGAAATATCTAACACCAAGGTGGAACCATGTTACTACAATCATTTAAGAAATAAATGGTTTGACTATCCTTCTATTTAATCACCTAGTTGGATCTCTTATGTCTCATGAAGAAATATTGACATATTCATTTGGGGAAATTGATGAGATTTTTTTTAAATTACAAAGAATGAAGATGCCAACATAAGCACCAGAAGCAACCAAGGCCAAGGTAGAGGTCAAAATCAAAATTATTAAATAAGAAATAGAAGAATAAAATTTGGTTCAAAAGGAAGAGGTAGAGGAAGATTTGATAAGAGATATCTCTAGTGTTATCGCTATAGCTAGTATGGTCACTTTGAAAGGGATTGCAGATTAGAAATGGGTAATAACAAAAAATTGTTCATTATGCTCAAGAGGGTGATGAGATCTCTCCAAAATATTTATTTTTATCTTATATTAAAGATGAAAATAATATTGAATATGTTTAGTAATATTAGATTCAAGGTATTCTAACCACATGACTAGAAATGATGAGTTTTTCTCTATAATAAATGAAAGTTTAAAATATAAGATCAAGCTTGCTTATGATAAAAAAAAAGTGGAGATTTATAAAATGGGAGATATGAAATTCCATACTAAATAAGGTATGAAAACTAGTAAAGTACACTCCATAATTAAAAAAATCTATTGAGTGTTGAACAATTTTGTGAGAATAATTAGAAGGTGGTGTTTTAAAAGCAACAATATATAATTTATTATTTAAGAATCAAGGAAATAGGGTGGTTAAAATTTCCATATGTCAAATAATATGATTTTACCATTTAAATTTGGAGAACATGAACAACAATATTGTCAAATTTTGAGGATAAAAGTTTGTTGTGGCATCTAAGGTATGGAAATTTGAATTTTCATAGTTTGAAGCTACTAACATATAAATTATTAGTTTATGGTTTGTCTAAGATTCAAGAACACAGGGAGGTTTGTGAAAGATGTGCTAAGGGAAAAATTCAAGAGATAGATTTCAAAAAGGAAATGCATTGAGGGCCCATTATCCACTTCAATTAGTTCACTCACACATTTGTGGTCCTATGTAGACAATTTTTTTGGATAATTCATCATATTTTTTTATTGGTAATATTTTATTATTTTTATTATGATTGTTCATGAAAGTATTTTTTTTACTTTTTTAAGGCTAAGGATGAAATAATTTGATACATTCAAGAGGTTTAAAGCCCTTGTGGAAAATGAAAATAGTTACAAAATCAAAAACTCTGATACTTTCATTCCTTAAATATTTAATTTTGTAAGCTTTTTCATTTTCCAAAAGTTCATTAAACCTCTTGAGTTCATCAAAGGCTTCATTCTTGGTCTTCAGCGAGTAAAAAAAAATACTTTCATTAGTAATAATCAATAAAATTAATGATATATGATGTCTTACAAAAAAAATTATTTGCATAGGACCACAACTATATGAGTGAAATAATTGAAGTGGATAATGATCCATCCATGTATTTCCTTTAAAAATTTCTCAATTGTACGTTTTTATTTATCATATCCTTCATAAACTTCTTTGTGTCCTTGAACCTTAGGAAAAACATAAACTAAAATTTTATTTTAGAAGCTTCAAACAATGAAAATAAAAATATCCATGCTTGAGATGCCACAACCAACTTTTATCATCATGTTCCATATTGGAAAGAATCTATTAAGCTCTAAAAACTTCAATGAAAAAATCCTATTATTTGACATAGGCACAACTAAAACCACCCTCTTACCTTAATTCTTATCATAAACTATACGTTGCTAATTTTCAAAAACCACTAAATCTTATTCTTCTAACTCAATTGTCTAATACTCAATAAATTATGCTTTACTTGTGGATAATAATAAATTTCTTTTAACACTTTCCATACCTTCTTTAGTATGGACTTCCATAGCTCCTTTTGAAGCAATCACCAAGTTTTTCATCACCCACTTTTCTATTAGATTAGAAGCCTTCATATATTGTAGAAAAAATATTCTCAATTCCTAACAGGTGGTTAGAACACCATGACTCTAAATAGAAAAAATATATAGTACCATTTTAAAATTTTCCAAAATATAAAAAAGAATTATTTGAAGAAAACTCATCACCCTCCTGAGAATAATTAACACTTTGTTTTTGTTGCCTATTTTTAATCTAAAATCCCTGTAGCACCCCTCCATTTTTCTCTTTTGATCGGACAATGTTCTTCTTTGTTGTGTTTTATTTTCTATTAGTACTTTGACTATGGTACTCGGTTATTATTTGATCGCTAACTGTAAAGCGATGTGAATGTTATATTTTGATGTGATGGTATTTTATTCTAATGTTATCATTATGGCATGCTTTAGATTAGAAAAGATGATAATTCAATCAATGATGTTTTATGTTTTTGATTATTTTATTGATGTTAGACTCGTCATTTTGTAACATTGTATTGGTGAAGGGGATGAAATTGCACCACTTGATTGTGAGCGCCCTACAATTCTACGATTTCCTCTTCACGGTGTGTTTTATTATGATATATATGCATGTTCGATATATGTTTTTTTTTGTAGGTCTACAGGTATAGGACATCGACTCCACCTGGTTTCACAGGTTTGAGTGTGTTCATTGGCCAATGATATTCGATTGGGAGATAGTAGCTAGGTTTTTCATGCCAAGTCATCACCTTGGTCATAGTGTGTCATCGGGTTTAGTTGTTATAATGTTGTTCATTTCACTTTGTTATTATTTAGTTGCAAGTTGAAAAGGTAATTAAATGGCATTAAGTATTTATTTTGTTTATAAAATTTATCCGGTTTAATATGTTCTAAGATATTATTTAATTAATTTGTTTTAATTAGTAAAATAAATTAATCTTTGGATTATATTTATTTTATTGAATTAATTAAATTAATTGAGTTGAATTTATCTAAGTTATTCATTTTGAAATTAATAGATTTGAAAAAAAAATTGGAAAAAGGTTTTAATTTGCATTTTTTAAAAATTGAATGCAAAATTGAAATTTGAAGATATTTTCTAGTTTTTGTTTTCAAAAATTTATTATGGTGGTTGAATAGATATTTATATTTTTTTCATGGAGTTTTGGGTGATAACTAGGAAAATTGAAAGTTAAAAAAAAAAATGGGGAAGAAGGAGAAGGAAGAAGATTTTTGTTTTGTGGGTTTTGGATTTTAATTGTGGATTTGTTGGGAAGAAGTTGGAATCTCTAAAGGAATCAGTGCTCCATTTTACATCCTCTTAAGCTTTTGAAACCAAGTTCATTTATTTGGTTTATTTTGATTTTGAAGAAAAATTGAAAGCTTTGATATGTTGTTTGCAAAATCATGTTTTGAAAAAAACAAATAAAAAGAATTTGTGATGCAAAAACCCATTTTGAATCTTTATCAAATTTGTAAATCTCTGTTTCATTTGGTTTTTTCTCAAAAAAAATTATATATATGGCTGTAAATAATCATTTTAGAATTTATTTGTTCAAATAATTTTGTAAATCTCATGTGTGGGTGTTTATATTTATATATATATATATATATATTCATATTTTGGGTTATGCTGTTAAAAATTAGAAAAAACCCCCTGTCAAAAGTTTTTGGATTTCAAAATCTGCAAGAGTGTTGTTGTAATTTTAAAAAAAAAAATTAAAACAAAAAAAAATCAAAGTTTCTGGGGTTGGGGTCTCAACCCAAGTTTCCCCCATGGGAGGCATTATGGGGAGTCGTGCCCAGTGCACCCCACACAATTGTGTTAGCACCAACGCCACTATGTATGGTGGTCGGTTGTGCTAAGCACAACCTCCACCGAAGCATGGGGTCGATTATGCTAAGCCAGTCGCCCCCAACCCTAATCCGCGTGCACACCCCGAGAAATCCGTGCCATATAATTTGCAATTTGACTCTTGTTTTACATAATATATATATATATATATATATATATATATATTATTTAATATTATATTAATATAATATTAATATATAAATAGTAAATATGTATTTAATATTATATTTGTATGATATTAAAATATTAAATAATCAAATAAATATATATAATATTTTTTTAATATATCTATATGTATATATGTCATATGAGGACAAATATATTATGTATATATATGTGTATTATGTTATATATATTTATATAGTTGAGTTATTAATTTTAATATATATATATATATATATATACATATATATATATATATATATATATATATATATATATATATATATATATATATATATATATATATATATATATTAAAATGTTGATTTAAATGATGGCATGATTTAAATGTAATTGGGAAAATTTTAAATTAATATGCAATAGTCAAATTAATGGATTTATTTTAAAATAATATATTTTGAAAAAATAAATATTGGATTTAATAGCAATATGTTTTAATAGAGAGTTTAATTGATTTTAAAATGATTTATTTTGCAAAGGAGAAAAAGTTATTTTAAAATGATATGTTCTGAATCGAAGAAGTGACTACTTTATTTTATTATTTTTTTATAAGCAATTAAGGATTAAATATTTGGTTTAAATTTCATCCTTTGTCTCAAAAAGACATTATTAAATTAGTTTTAATGAGGCAATGAACTATTGAATTTTATTAAAGGAAGTGGATTTAGGAAATCTAAAAGTAGATTTAATTCCTGTGTAATTGCTTTTTTAAATGTAAATTTCTTCTGCTTTCGCTTTGGGAGAAATTTTTTAGTAGGGGTTAATAAGACTTCTAGATGGGGGTTTTTAATTGATTGGGGTTGTCGTATTATGATAGTCAACCTTTGAATTGCCTTGGGTAGTGCGTAGAGTTGTATCCAGTTAATTACCCGATTATCATGAATCATGGGGATGTGTGGACTTTATGTTTTGGATAGGAATTTAATATCCTTAGGTCGCACTAGCATACCCTTGGGTTGTGGAGTTTTTCTATGTGTTGTCTTAAAGGAGTGGCTTGCAATGAGGACCAACACACAAAGTGGTGCCAAGGTAACTCATTGTGAGTTAGTTAATCCAATGATAATGTAAATAAACTAATTAGAGGAATAGGTAGTATTAAACACTTAATAAGATTAATTGTGCCTCGCTCATAGACGCAAGGGCTTGTATAGACTTGGGATGGGATGACAAGGCTTGGAATGGCATGATCATTATCTTCTCTCTATGAGATATAACTGATTCTGCATTGGTTGCATGAGGGGTCAGGAGTCGTTAGAGGTTTCCAGGATGTCCTGAGATGGGGGTCAAGGCCTAAGAAGACTTACCGGAATATCCCATGTAGCTTTGTGATGACACTTCTCCTAAGTCAATAGTATGTTTGTATCAGTGATGCAATTGTTTAGTTAACTCTGGAAGCATTGTAACCATTGTGTTAAGTGATGTATTTGTATGTGATTAAGTTCAGTTATGTTTTAGCCTGTGTCTAGAGGTAGATGGTCTTGTATATAGGAATCCTTGTTACTATCTCCTAGCATGAGGGGTAGGCCTTCGGGTACCACTTGGTTGGGTAGAACGTGCACCTTACTCCATTGGGTTTTCTTCTTGTTCGTGTTGATGAGATTTTGAGTTGTAGAGATTGTGGGATCCAATTACTTTATACGCTTTTATTTATTTCAGTTGTTTCATGTAATTTATTCCTCCTCTTTGTAATCGAGGTGGATGATTGTAATATGTAATCACGCTTATTGGATTTACCTCATTCGGGGAATGAGAGATGTAATCTCCATATTTAATTATTGTTATATGCAATCATATGGTATCTCTTATTGTTTGATGTAATTTTTCATGTATGGAATGTATGCGTTCTTAATTTCTTAAGTAGTTAAATCTTTTGGATTCATTCATGTTGTATGTTTGGGTTTTGAAGTAATCTCAGTCTCGTACCCTTAGAGGTTGTTGGAAATGGGTAGTGAAATTGCATGTTTATTGTACTTAAACAAAAAAAATTAGTATGTTTGAGTAGTTAATTGCAACTTCCTCTATGGTTGTGTGGCGGGGTGTTACAATCACTTTCAAAATGACTATACTAGTTAAAATGACAACAATAGATATTTCTCTTATTGAAATTTCATTTACCCCTTCCTCTTGATCCACATTTTCTTCCTCTTTTTCCTCTTGAATAATTTTGATTTTTGACCTTTGCATTGGCCTTGCTTTCTTTGGTTCTTGTGTTGTCATCTTCATTCTTTTTAATTTTTAGTTTTGAGGAAAAATATTTCTCATCACTTTCTCCAAATGATTCATCAATCTTTCTTCATGATACAATATAGATCCAACTAGGTGATTGAACTCAAGGGTATTCATATCATTTCTTTATTTATTGATTATTGAAACATGGTTCCACCTTTGTATTAAATACGTAAACACCTTGTTAGTCACAACCTCTTTGTTCAAAATTTATCTAAGTACTATATTATTTACTACATCTCTTACTCTCAAATAATAGTAACTCACTTTCAACTTCTTGCATCTTCAAATTCTAAAATTCTCTTTTCAATGTCTATAGCTTGACAAATTTAACTTGATCACTACCATGGTAATATTCTTGTAGATTCTTCTAGGAATGTCTAGTCATCTTTGCACATGGAACTCTTAGAAACATGATCTTATCTAGAGATATTTGAATATGAAATAAGGCTTGAGAATTCTTATTTTTTCATCTCCTTCTTAGTTTATCTATCATTGGTTATAAGAGTTTTCCAATCAGGTAGCTCTTCATTACCTATTTCTATAGTCTCTCATAAATCCTACCCTATCAAAAATGTCTTCATCTTGATGCACCAATAATCATAATCACTTCCATTAAACTTTGGAATGGGTAGGCAGTTCTAAATTTGACGTGGTTATCCTAAAATAATAGTTTCATTTGATGCCAAAAGAAAATGATATATAGGCCCAACCAAATGATAAAAAATATAATAATATAAAAAAAATAATAATAATAAAATGAAACAATTTATAAGAGAGCCACAAGAAAATAATTTTTTATTCAAGCTACTCAGATTTTTTTTCTCAACACAAAAATACTCTCTTTTTTCCTTACATGTATCTCATTCAAACATGCAATATAAAAATTTAATTTAAATGCAAACTATGTATAAAAATTAAATATATAAAAATAAAACTTAACATGGTAATGAAGGTGAGTTGTATGGTGGATGAGAGTCATGCGTAACTTATCAAAAAAATTTGTTTCATGGTAAATTATTTCTATTTTTAATAGGATGAAAATGACAAAAAAAATTACTATAAACCTTAATATTTTTCAAGAAAGTTCACATAATTTAATGGTTTATTAGCTAAAAAGGTGCCACCAACATCTCATCAACTAGTGATTGACAATAATTAGGTTCCAAGTTTATCTTAATCATATTAAGTGTTTTAATCTAATAATTGGTAATTAAACCATTGAACTCATAATTAGATTGAGTTAATTGATTTGATTATTGGTAGTTAAACTCATGACCTCTAAACATAATCTTCTCGATCAATACATCCTAGAGGTCTATATATTTATATAAAATCTTTTGTAATTAGTGAGTCTAAATTAATCCTCAATATAAAATTATAGATAATATTTATATTCTACATAATTTATTGTTTTCTTCCAGCTCTTTGTAACTTTCATCTTTTACCTAGATTTAGGTTCTAACATTGTCATGCAAAACTTTATAAACTAAAATTTCTTAAATAAATCATTAGTAAAATGCATGATTAATATATTCAATGTAATGCAAAGCCTTTATAGAAGGGAGAAAGAGAGAAATTGCATAAAATAGTTTAACTGAAACAGATGAACTATGATACCTGCTAACAACTAACACATAAGTTTATTAAAAATCCCATTAACAATGTAATATAATATTATGCTAACATTCATCCCCTTATTACATTGTTCCTAAAACCACAAAATCACCTTGCCAAGGGACCGCCCTTAAGGCTAACATAACAAAACTTGTTGATTACAAAAAATATGGATACATTCTTGAGAAGATTTTCTTTTTGAAGAAATAAATCTCAAATCAAGTGGAACTCCTCCAAGTTTCCTCATAACCATCGAAAAGGTGTAGCTCTGAGCTCAATTCCTGAGTTCTTCCTCCCATGAACTCCCAAATCACATATTGTAATTATTGGACAACCATCCTGGGTAATCCCACAATAATGGGTTACACTTTTTGGCCAAACTTGACATTGAAATCAACATTTTTCACCAGATCTTCACTTCCATACGCCTATAGAAGCTAAACCATTAAGAATTTGAAGATGAAGCAAACTAGTGATTTGTGATATTTTTTGTTGAGAATCTAATTATATTTATTTTTTAAATTAAAAAATAACTTGTGAATTATTTTATGTAGTTTTTATTAACTTATTTTTTTTTACTAAACATCATTTTCAAAAACTGATGCTTACTTTCAACTGCATAAATTTTTTTATAGAAACCATACAATTCTAATTAAATTTAAATACATTGTTTTCACACCATTATCTAGGGGATGGATTTTTTTTAATAATTTTTTGTTTCATATATATTTTTAAATTAATTTTCTAATTCAGAGTAATTACAATTTGGATATATTATACTTTCAGCTGCATAACTTTTTTTGTAATCATTTGAATTAACTTATTATTTTTTTGTTGGAATAAGGACATCAATAGCTAGTGTACATGGACTTTTAAGAATTTTTTTTCTCTCTTTTCCTATTTTTCCATATGTGTTAAATAAAGACCTCGATGTTCATTGAAAAACCTACATTCACAAGAAATCAAAAATAAATATAATAATAAAATTAAATATATTTAAAATTATACTTTTTGGGAAGCTTATAATAAGGACTACATGTTTACAAAAAAATAATTTTAAATAAATTAATTTGATCCCCTAAAAGGTAAATCAAAAGTGATTTTTTATCAGCATTTTGATAGGTGTAGAGGAGACTCCATTATAGGTATGGTTTAAAACTAGCGGCTTTCTATCCAAGGGGGTTTCATATAAATGGGTTTGATCAAACCCTCTTTAATTAAAACCCTTAAAATGGAACCTTTTTAAGGCTTAAATCATTATATTTTCTAAAAATATGTGATTTCAGCAAAAATCAGGATGTCCCAAAAAGTGTAACCCATTATTGTGGCAGCACCCTCCTCCAAGTTGTCTCCTCGACCATCGTAAAGATATAATCCATGGTTATAGTCTCATGAAAACTCTAGAAAAAAATCCATACTGAGCTCTTCACCAAACCTAGTACCTATCTCCAAAAAACAAAATTCACAATATATGTATTCTTTAAATCTATCAACAATAAAAAATAAAGTAGGAAAGAAAGCCAAAAATGCTTCTCATGCAAAGCATCATCTCAAAGTGAGAAGCGAACTTGAGATGATGGAAAATACCCCATCCTTTGGTTCCATGAACCTCTAGTATGACCTTGTTACACTTTACCCATTTAATAGCTTAGACGAGTCTTTGGAGGACTCATCAGAAATAGAAAAGATGGCCCTGAAATTCCAAGCATAATTGTTTGAAGATCCATTGGCAGCATTGATAAACATATTTACAAGATACTGAGTAATTGTTTTAATGTTCTGAAATGCACTTTCTCAAGAATTGGTAGTAAGAAGATAGATTACTTGAGGGTGATCCCACAATATTGGTTTACAATTTTTTGCCAAATTGGACACTAAAATATTTTTTTCTAACTAAATCTTCACTTTAAAGCACCTATAGCAACTAAACTGTAAGGAATTTGAAGATGATGCAAACTAGTGATTTGTGACATTTTGTCTGCAGATTTTTTTAAAAAAATCCTTTTTTTTGGAATTATATTGCACTTATTTTTCCAACTCCTTCAAAAACTAGTTTTTTTCAGTAACCAACATTTTTAAGGAGTGATGCTCACCGTATACAACATAAAAAAATTCCATGTAGGATAATTTTTTTTTTTTTTCTAATTTAAATTTCTAACTATGATCTATCTAGTGCTTCCAATTGATCTCATAGTGTTTTATTGAATATATTTTCCTTAATCAAGTTTCAAAGTCAAACAAATTACAATTTAGAGATAGGTGAACCGTATACAACGTAAAAAAAAAATTCTATGTATCGAAATTCTTTTTTTTTGTTGGATCAAAGACTTTAATATCTAGTGCCTTCATATTTTTCAATTTTTTTTTATAATCTGCTACTTTTCCACATGTGTAGAACAAATAGCTTGATTTTCGGTGAAAACCCTATGTTTAATAAAACTAAAAAAACAAATACATAATAAAACCAAAACATATTAAAATTATATTTTTTGGATAGCACGTTACGAGGACTACCATCATCTAGTTGAGTTTGTGAAGTCTCCTCCATTTTCATTTTCAACCCAAACTTTGAAGTGCAAAATTTTGAATTTTTTTGGTGCCAAAGGGTGAGAAGGTGGGAAAATGGGGGTTCATGCGAACCAAGGTTCATTTGAACCCCCTTTCAAAAAAAAAATTCTTTGTGTTTTTTCGTAGGAATGGTGGGACCTTGAATTTAATTGGTTTGCTTGAACTAAGGTTCATTCAAACCCTCTTTGTATTCATTCGAACCAAAGGGTTCATTTGAACCCCAAAAACCAATTTTTTTGTATGGGGTCATTTTTTGCAAGTTTTTCTTCCTCACTCGAATTGTAAACCACTTTTGTGGGTGTAACCTTGATTGGAAAAACTCAAGGAATATATATCAGCTTCTTCACATCTTAAAATTCCCATAAAACTAATTGGATTTGTATCCTCTCTTGAAAAGAAACTTACCTCCAAATTACAACTAATAAATAATGCATGCAATCAACTATGCAACCATTTATGTGTCCTCATATATTGCAAATAAATTATCCCACTCTTAAATGGATGACTTGATGGGTCCTCATCCTCTTGGTACAAATGGAAACTAGATAGTAGCTCTTCTAAGCATAATAAAAATAATGGTGGCCTTCTGAAACTGTCTTTCCACATTAATGGATGAACCAACATTGATATTTCTCCATGCGCAAACTTATTTGAATATTTCTCTCAAGACAAGGAACAATACTTTTTAAGATAGACTGACTGAATTTTATCACCAACTAAACCATATTTACATTCAAACTAGCGTATCACCTCCTTTTTTAAATGAAAACCTATAGTGTCATTGAACTAAAAAGTGCACTTTACATAGCTCTTAACAATTCTCCTACAAACTGCACTAGCAATTAGTTGTGTTGTTTAAGCCATATCTTGTAACATTCACTAATACTATATCTGCAAATTCGTGAGCTCTGAGAAGACTCGCGCATGATTTTCTAGATTATTTTCATTATTTGTGAGGCTTGTATTTATCAAAGATCATCACCACCCATCGTCACTCCCTATTTGCGCAACATAAACAAATCTATATAACTTTTTTTATTTTTCAAGGATCATGCTCAGTCTGTGGATTAGAAACTATTCTAAAAAATTATGATGTCATCATCCAAAATATTTCATTAATCATGTTACTGTGAGCAATGCATAAAGGAGAAATACAAGAGATGTAGTTGCAAACTGGATAACCAACACTCTACATAACAAAATTTTAATAACTAATCAATGTAATATGCCTTCAAATCTCCATTTAAATTATTCTTCTCTAGTCTAGCGATGACAAATACCACTAAATCTTATTCTTCTAACTCAATTGTCTAATACTCAATAAATTATGCTTTACTTGTGGAGAATAATAAATTTCTTTTAACACTTTCC
The DNA here is from genome assembly GCA_007115665.2 of Sequoiadendron giganteum. NCBI lineage: Eukaryota > Viridiplantae > Streptophyta > Pinopsida > Cupressales > Cupressaceae > Sequoiadendron > Sequoiadendron giganteum. Next base: position 534,656,598 of record CM021106.1, read on the forward strand.
ATACCTTCTTTAGTATGGACTTCCATAGCTCCTTTTGAAGCAACCACCAAGTTTTTCATCACCCACTTTTCTATTAGATTTGAAGCCTTCATCTATTGTAGAAAAACTATTCTCAATTCCTCACATGTGGTTAGAACACCATGACTCTAAATAACAAAAATATATAGTACCATTTTAAAATTTTCCAAAATATAAAAAAAAATTATTTGAAGAAAACTCATCACCCTCCTGAGAATAATTAACACTTTGTTTTTGTTGCCTATTTTTGATCTACAATCCCTCTAGCACCCCTCGATTTTTCTCTTTTGATCGGAAAATTTTCTTCTTTGTTGTTTTTTATTTTCTGTTAGTACTTTGACTATGGTACTCGATTACTATTTGATCGCTAACTATAAAGCAATGTGAATGTTATATTTTGATGTGATGGTTGTAATACCCCTCTGTTTTGATCTATTGTGCGAACTATGTTGTTCCTCTCTATGCTTTAGTTTTGCTTTGTACTTGGACTATGAACTTGATTTCAGTGGATCACTATTTTATCGTGACGTATTTTGATGTGGTGATATTACATTTGGATATGATTATTATGACATGTTTGGAATTAACACATGTGGATATTTAACTTATGATGTTTCATTCTTTCAATTATGCTACTATGTTAGATGCGTCAATTAGAACTATTGTATTGGTGAAGAGGACGGTATTGCATCACTCGCTTGTGAGTGCCCTGCGATCTTGTGATTTCCTCTTCACGGTGTGCCTTATTTATGACATATTATTGCAGGTGGATATATTTTGTGTTTGTAGGTTGATAGGTACAGGACATCGACTCCACCTAGTTTCTCATGTTCGAGCGTGTCCATTGCCCAACGGCAATCGATTGGGAGATAGTAGCTAGGATTTCCACGTCGAGTCATCACCCTAGTTGTAGTGTGTTGTTAGTCTTGTATAATCCTGTTGTTCTATTTGGCTCCCTTGCCTGTTTTCGGTCTATTTGGGGAGTTAGAATAATATAGGATTTGTGATTCAATTATTGAATAATTTAATTTAATTAATTGCTATTTAATATTTTGGTAGATTTAATTATTAATGGATTATGTTATTCATGTTGAAAGGATTAAAATTATTCATTTTGAAAAAAACATGCAAATTTGAATTGTAATTGGAAAATTAGAAAAATAAATTAAAAAGTCAAATTTGAAATTCAAAATTCAAAAGTTCAACAAAAAAAAGATATTTTCCTAATTTTTGTATTCAAAAATTTATAATGGTTGTTGAGGATTTTGGAAAGGATTTTGCATTTACTTGATTTTCTTCACAATTTTTAGTTATGGAGTTTTTTTGGAAAAATTGAAAAGAGAAGGGAAAGTTTGCTCAATTTTGTGGGTTTGGAGGAAAAGTTTGAGGAATCTGAAGTGCTCAAGAGGGTTTTAAGGCAGTAACAGGCTCTTCAACATACTCCAAAGAAATCAGGTTCACACTTTGTTTGATTGTGATTTTGTTCATTTCAATATGTTGAGTAGTGAAAGGTTAAATTTGCATGTTTCATTCAATCCTCCCTTGTTCTTGATGTTCTTCAAGTTGTGCTTTTAGTCTACAATGGATTGTTTGGTTAGTTAGACTTATTTTATTTATAGAAAAAACTCCATGTAAACTTAGATTTTATTTTTTATAATTTTCCCTATGGTAGGGTTATGTTGGCCAAATTTCCCTAAAATAAAGTTGATTTCAGAATTTTTAGTATTTTGGTTGTTCTTACCTCTCTCTATGTTCTGGTTTTTCTATTCAAAAGTTTTATTTTTTTTTAAAAAAAAAAATTAAAAACAAATGATAGTCTCATTTGTTAAAGAAATAAAATTGAAAAAAAAACAAACAAAAAACAAAATTCGAAAAAAGACAGTCGAAATTAAACAAAAATAAAAAAATAAAAAAATAAAAAAAAAGTTGGAGGGCTGGGGCTTACCCACCGCCGCCCACATGGGAGTGGAGTGAGAGGCCATGCCAGCTCCCCCGCTGACCGCGGCCCACGCGAGTTGCGCAGGCAGCGGCCGCCACAGTGGTGGCGACATTGTCGATGCCGCCCGTAGGGTGTCTGTGGTGGGTCCTGCCTCCCCTTCTCCTGCGCAGTGGTGGCGCCGCCCTCTGTGGCCACCAAACCCTCCCTCCGCCACCACGTGAAGTCATTTGTGGTCAGCCGACCTCCCTTTGCCATTTCAGATTGTTGGGCACGAGTTTCGAGGTTCGCGCAACCCAACCTTAGGGTTGGCATGCGAACTGAGGCCGCCCTTTTTGCATTTTAAAATTTAAAAAATATATTTATTAAAATAATAATATTTTTAATTTAAAAATATTATAATTTTTGTAATATTATAATATTATAATTATTATAATGTTTTTAGGTTAAAATTTATTATTTTAATATGATTTATGTTTCATATGATTAATTACATGAATATTTTAATAATATGATTATTAAATTGAGGAATTATGGAAATTATAAATGATAATAGTAATATTATTATTGAAATATTAATAATTTAAAATGAGAATATGATTATATTATTTCGATTATTTTAAGGGGGAAATATCATTTTCTTTTAATGAGGTTAATTGTTTATTTCTTTGAGAGTGAAATTTATTGATTATGCAATAAATAATTTGCTTAAATAGAATCTTGTTTTAATTAAAATATCGGGACACGGGTAATGTCTTATGCATTTAAATATTGCAGGGAATGAAATGTTCATTTTAAGATGACGTAATTAACTCTGTCTATTAAACGCACTGTATAATGAATGATTAGTTAGGACATGGGTTTAGTGAACCCAAAGTAGAATTTGATTCATGTCTTTGCATTGATCTACGTGCGTATCATTGGGAAGTGTGGGTCTTCATGTTTAACAAGTCTTCCAGTTGGGACTTCAGTCTATGGGTTGTCTTTTGTGTAGTCAACCATAGATGGCCTTGGGTAGTGCATAACTAGTATGTTTCCCGATTATCACGAACGGGAGTGTTTGTTGACTGTATGTCATGGTTAGGGATGTGATATCCTTGCGTAGCACTTGTGTACCCTTGGGTTGTGGAGTTGCTCCACGTGTCGTCTTAGAGGAATGGCTTATAATGGGGGCCGACACACAAAGTTTTGCCAGGATAACTCATTGTGAGTTAGTTAATCCAGTGATAACTACATTAAATGATTAGAGTATCCTGTAGCATCAAACATTTAATAAGATAATTATGCCTCGCTCCTTACCACAAGGGCTTGTAAAGACTTGGGTCGAGACGAGAAGGCTTGGAATGGCAAGATCATTATCTTGTCACCACGAAAGATAATTGATTCCGCATTAGTTTACATGAGGGGCCCGAAGTCGTTAGAGGTTACCAGGATAACCTGAGACAAGGGTCGGGACCTAGGAAGACTCACTAGGATAACCTATGTAACGATGTGATGACACTTCTCCTAGGTCGACAGTATGTTCCCATCGGTGATGCAATTGATTATGTATTTCTGGAAGCATTGTAACCCTGTGATTTAATGTTGTTACTGTATTTATTTCAGTATGGTTATGTTAGCCTATGTCTAGTGGTAGACGTCCTTGATTAGAGATTCTGGTTACTATCTCCTAGCACAGGGGGTGGACCTTTGCGTTCCACTTGGTTGGGTGGAACGTGCACCTTACTCCGTTGGGTTTTCTCCTTGTTCGTGTGGACGAGACTTCCAGTTGGAGAGCTCGTGGTTGTTTCAGTTGTAGTCCTTTCTTGTTATCGAGGTGGAATTTGTAATTGTAACCCTATGTTATTGGACTTTCCTCATTCGGGGAATGAGTGATTGTAACCTTATGGTTTATTGAATGGATTAATTAAATCGAAAGACTTATCTTATGCTTGTTGTTATTACATCTTACTTGGAATGTATGCGTTAATACATTGATTAAATAATTGTCATAGTTTATATTCATGTTTTGTTGAGGTTCTATATAACCTTTGTCTCGTAACCTTAGAGGTTGTTGGCATTAATTAATTAACTTACTTATTATTTATCCTTTAAAAAAAAAAAATTATTTCGTTTAAGTAGTTAAATGTCGCTTCCTCTAGGGTTGCGTGGCGAGGCATTATAATGGTATTTTATTCTAATGTTATCATTATGGCATGCTTTAGATTAGCAAAGATGATAATTGAATTAATGATGTTTTATGCTTTTGATTAGATTATTGATGTTAGATTCATTAGTTTGTAACACTGTATTGGTGAAGGGGACAGAATTGCACCACTCGATTGCAAGTGCCCTACGATTCTGCGATTTCCTCTTCACGATGTGTTTTATAATGATATATATGCATGTTCGATATATGATTTTTTTGCAGGTCTACAGTTACAATACATCAACTCCACCTAGTTTCACAGGTTTGAGTGTGTCCATTGGCCAATGGTATTCGATTAGGAGATAGTAGCTAGGTTTTTCGTGCCAAGTCATCACCTTGGTCATAGTGTGTCATTGGGTTTAGTTGCTATAATGTTGTTCATTTCACTTTGTTTTTGATAAAAGGGTAAAACGGGTTTTACAGGGACCTGAAACCACAAAGTTTACAAAACAACAAAGAGGAAACCAGAGTTCCACCACAAAAAATAGCTACCCGAGAGAAGACCAACAGCAACCAACCAAAAAGGACCAGAAAGGTCAAGAAAGAAGGTCCAGCAAAGAAAGTGCAAAGAAAACCCCAGCCATTTAGTTGCAAGTTGAAAAGGTAATTAAATGGCATTAAGTATTTATGTTGTTTATTAAATTTATTTGGTTTAATATGTTCTAAGATGTTATTTAATTAATTAATTAATTTAATTTAATTAGTAAAATAAATTAATCTTTGGATTATATTTATTTTATTGAATTAATTAAATTAATTGAGTTGAATTAAATTAAGTTATTCATTTTGGAATTAATAGACTTGTTTTTTTTTAAATTGGAAAAAGGTTTTAAGTTGCATTTAAAAAAAATTGAATGCAAAATTGAAATTTGAAGATGTTTTGTAGTTTTTGTTTTCAAAATTTATTATGGTGGTTGAATAGATATTTATATTTTTTCATGGAGTTTTGGGTGATAACCAAGAAAATTGAAAGTTAAAAAAAAAAAAGGAGAAGAAGGAGAAGGAAGAAGATTTATGTTTTGTGGGTTTTGGATTTTAATTGTGGATTTGTTGGGAGGAAGTTGGAATCTCTAAAGGAATTAGTGCTCCATTTGGCATCCTCTTAAGCTTTTGAAACCAGGTTCATTTATTTAGTTTATTTTGATTTTGAAGAAAAATTCAAATTTTTGATATGTTGTTTGCAAAATCATGTTTTGAAAAAGACAAAGAAAAAGAATTTGTGATGAAAAAACTCATTTTGAATCTTTATCAAATTTGTAAATCTCTGTTTCATTTGGTTTTTTCTCAATTTTTTTTATATATATGGCTGCAAATAATAATTTTAGAATTTATTTGTTCAATTAATTTTGTAAATCTCATGTGTGGGTGTATATATATATATATATATTCATATTTGGGGGTTATGCTGTTAAAAATTAGAAAAAACCCCCTATCAAAAGTTTGTGGATTTCAAAATCCGTAGGAGTGTTGTTGTAATTTTTTTTTTTTAAATAAAACAAAAAAAAAAATCAAAGTTTCTAGGTTGGCGGCTCAACCCAAGTTGCCCCCATGGGAGGCATTGTGGGGAGCCGCGCCTAGTGCGCCCCACACTACTGCGTTAGCACCAACACCACTATGTATGGTTGTCGGTTGTGCTAAGCACAACCGCCACCCAAGCATGGGGTCCATTGTGCTAAGCCAGTCGCCCCCAACCCTAATCCGCGTGCACGCCCCGAGAAATCTGCGCCATAAACTTTGCAATTTGATTTTTGTTTTACAAAATTTATATATATATATATATATTTAATATTTAATATTATATTTGTATAATATTAAAATATTTAATAATTATATATATATATGTATATATGTCATATGAGGACAAATATATTATGTATATATATGTATATTATGTTATATATATCTATATAGTTGAGTTATTAATTTTAATATATATATATATATATATATATACATATATATATTAAAATGTTGATTTAAATGATGGCATGATTTAAATGTAATTGGGCAAATTTTAAATTAATATGCAATAGTCAAATTAATGGATTTATTTTAAAATAATATATTTTGAAAAAAAAAATATTGGATTTAATAGCAATATTTTTTAATAGAGAGTTTAATGGATTTTAAAATGATTTATTTTGCAAAGGAGAAATAGTTATTTTAAAATGATATGTTCTGAATTGAAGAAGTAACTACTTTATTTTATTATTATTTACAAGCAATTAAGGATTAAATATTTGGTTTAAATTTCATCCTTTGTCTGAAAAAGACATTATTAAATCAGTTTTATTGAGGCAATAAACTATTGAATTTTATTAAAGGAAGTGGATTTAGGAAATCCAAAAGTAGATTTAATTCCTGTTTAATTGCTTTTTTAAATGTAAATTTATTTTTCTTTCGCTTTGGAGGAGTTTTTTTAGTAGGGGTTAATAAGTCTTTCAGATGGGGTTTTTAATTAATTGGGGTTGTCATATTATGATAGTCAACCTTTGAATTACCTAGGGTAGTGCGTAGAGTTGTATCCAGTTAATTACCCGGTTATCATGAACGGGGATGTGTGAACTTTATGTTTTGGATAGGAATTTAATATCCTTAGGTCGCACTAGCGTACCCTTGGGTTGTGGAGTTTTTTCACATGTTGTCTTAAAAGAGTGGCTTGCAATGAGGGCCAACACACAAAGTGGTGTCAGGGTAACTCATTGTGAGTTAGTTAATCCAGTGATAATGTAAATAAACTAATTAGAGGAATAGGTAGTATTAAACACTTAATAAGATTAATTGTGCATCGCTCATAGACGCAAGGGCTTGTATAGACTTGGGATGGGACGACAAGGCTTGGAATGAAAAGATCGTAATCTTTTCTCTATGAGATATAACTGATTCTGCATTGGTTGCATGAGGGGTCGGGAGTCGTTAGAGGTTTCCAGGATGTCCTGAGATGGGGGTCAAGGCCTAAGAAGACTTACTGGAATATCCCATGTAGATTTGTGATGACACTTCTCCTAAGTCAACAGTATAATTGTATCAGTGATGTAATTTTTTAGTTAATTCTGGAACCATTGTAACCATTGTGTTAAGTGATGTATTTGTATATGATTAAGTTCAGTTATGTTTTGGCCTGTGTCTAGAGGTAGATGGTCTTGTATATAGGAATCCTTGTTACTATCTCCTAGCACAGGGGTAGGCCTTCGAGTACCACTTGGTTGGGTGGAACGCGCACCTTACTCCATTGGGTTTTCTTCTTGTTTGTGTTGATGAGATTTCGAGTTGGAGAGCTCATGGGATCCAATTACTTTACATGCTTTTATTCATTTCAGTTGTTTCATGTAATTTATTACCTCTCTTTGTAATCGAGGTGGATAATTGTAATATGTAATCATTCTTATTTGATTTACCTCATTTGGGGAATGAGAGATGTAATCTCCTTATTTAGTTATTGCTATATACAATCATATGGTATCTCTTATTGTTTGATGTAATTTTTCATGTATGAAATTTATGCGCTCTTAATTTCTTAAGTAGTTAAATCTTTTGGATTCATTCATGTTGTATGTTTGGGTTTTAAAGTAATCTTAGTCTCGTAACCTTAGATGTTGTTGGCAATGGGTAGTGAACTTGCATGTTAATTGTACTTAGACAAAAAAAATTAGTATTTTTGAGCAGTTAATTGCAACTTCCTCTATGGTTGTGTGGCGGGGCATTATAATCCCTTTCAAAATGACTATACTAGTTACAATGACAACAATAGATATTTCTCTTATTGAAATTTCATTTACCCCTTCCTCTTGATCCACATATTCTTCCTCTTTTTCCTCTTGAATAATTTTGATTTTTGACCTTTGCATTGGCCTTGCTTTCTTTGGTTCTTGTGTTGTCATCTTCATTCTTTTTAATTTTTAGTTTTGAGGAAAAATATTTCTCATCACTTTCTCCAAATGATTCATCAATCTTTCTTCATGATACAATACAGATCCAACTAGGTGATTGAACTCAAGGGTATTCATATCATTTCTTTATTTATTGATTATTGAAACATGGTTCCACCTTTGTATTAAATACTTAAACACCTTGTTAATCACAACCTCTTTGTTCAAAATTTCTCCAAGAGTACTATTTTATTTACTACATCTTTTACTCTCAAATAATAGTAACTCACACTTTCAACTTCTTGCATCTTCAAATTCTAAAATTCTCTTTTCAATGTCTATAGCTTGACAAATTTAACTTGATCACTACCATGGTAATATTCTTGTAGATTCTTCTAGGAATGTCTAGTCATCTTTGCACATGGAACTCTTAGAAATAGGATCTTATCTAGAGATATTTGAATATGAAATAAGGCTTGAGAATTCTTATGTTTTCATCTCCTTCTTAATTTATCTATCATTGTTTATACGAGTGGTCCAATCAGGTAGCTCTTCATTACCTATTTCTACAGTCTCTCATAAATCCTACTCTATCAAAAATGTCTTCATCTTGATGCACCAATAATCATAATCACTTCCATTAAACTTTGGAATGGGTAGGTAGTTCTAAATTTGACGTGGTTATCCTAAAATAATAGTTTCATTTGATGCCAAAAGAAAATTATATAGAGGCCCAACCAAATGATAAAAAATTTAATAGTAGAAAAAAAAAATAAGAATAAAATGAAACAATTTATAAGAGAGCCACAAGCAAATAATTTTTTATTCAAGCTACTCAGATTTTTTTTCTCAACACACTAATACTCTCTTTTTTCCTTACATGTATCTCATTCAAACATGCAATATAAAATTTTAGTTTTAATGTAAACTATGTATAAAAATTAAATATATAAAAATAAAACTTAACATGGTAATGAAGGTGAGTTGTACGGTGGATGAGACTCATGCGTAACTTATCAAAAAAATTTGTTTCATGGTAAATTATTTCTATCTTTAATAGGATGAAAATGACAAAAAAAATTACTATAAAACTTAATTGTTTTCAAGAAAGTTCACATAATTTAATGGTTTATTAGCTAAAAAGGTGCCACCAACATCTCATCAACTAGTGATTGACAATATTTAGGTTCCAAGTTTATCTTAATCATATTAAGTGTTTTAATCTAATAATTGGTAATTAAACCATTGATGTCATAATTAGATTCAGTTAATTGATTTGATTATTGGTAGTTAAACTCATGACCTCTAAACATAATCTTCTCGATCAATACATCCTAGAGGTCTACATATTTATATGAAATCTTATGTAATTAGTGAGTCTAAATTAATCCTCAATATTAAATTATAGATAATATTTATATTCTACATAATTTATTGTTTTCTTCCAGCTCTTTGTTACTTTCATCTTGAACCTAGATTTAGGTTCTAACATTGTCATGCAAAACTTTATAAACTAAAATTTCTTAAATAAATTGTTGGTAAAATGCATGATTAATATATTCAATGTAATGCAAAGCCTTTATAGAAGGGAGAAAGAGAGCAATTGCATAAGATAGTTTAACTGAAATAGATGAACTATAATACTTGCTAACAACTAACACATAAGTTTATTAAAAATCCCATTAACAATGTAATATAATATTATGCTAACATTCATCCCCTTATTACATTGTTCCTAAAACCACAAAATCACCTTGCCAAGGGACCTCCCTTAAGGCTAACATAACAAAACTTGTTGATTACAAAAAATATGGATACATTCTTGAGAAGATTTTCTTTTCGAAGAAATAAATCTCAAATCAAGTGGAACTCCTCCAAGTTGCCTCATAACCATCGAAAAGGTGTAGCTCTGAGTTGAATTCCTAAGTTCTTCCTCCCATGAACTCTCGAATCACATATTGTAATTATTGGACAACCATCCTCCAAGTTGTCTCCTCGACCATCGTAAACATATAATCCTTTGTTACAGTCTCATGAAAACTCTAGAAAACAATCCATACTGAGCTCTTCACCAAACCTGTTACCTATCTCCAAAAAACAAAATTCACAATATATGTATTCTTTAAATCTATCAAAAATAAAAATAAAGTAGGAAAGAAAGCCAAAATTGCTTCTCATGCAAAGCATCATCTCAAGTGAGAAGCTAACCTGAGATGATGGAAAATACCCCATCCTTTAGTTCCATGAACCTCTAGTATGACCTTGTTACACTTTACCCATTTAATATCTTAGACGAGTCTTTGGAGGACTCATCAGAAATAGAAAAGATGGTCTCGAAAAGTCCAAGTATAATTGTTTGAAGATCCATTGGTAGCATTGATAAACATATTTACAAGATACTGAGTAATTGTTTTAATGTTTTGAAATGCACTTTCTCAGGCATTGGTAGTAAGAAGATAGATTACTTGAGGGTGATCCCATAATACTGGTTTACAATTTTTGGTCAAATTGGACACTGGAATAATTTTTTCTATCTAAATCTTCATTTTCAAGCACCTATAGCGGCTAAACCATGAGGAATTTGAAGGTGATGCAAACTAGTGATTTGTGACATTTTTTCTGTAAATTCTAAAAAAAAAAAATCAAAATTTTTGGAATTTTATTGCAATTATTTTTCCATCTCCTTCGAAAACTAGTTTTTTTCAGTAACCAACATTTTTAAGGAATGACGCTCACCATATACAACATAAAAAAAAAATCATGAAGGATAAAATTCTATATTTTTCTAATTTAGATTTTTAACTATGATCTATCTAGTGCTTCCAATTGGTCTCATAGTGTTTTATTGAATATATTTTCCTTAATCAAGTTTCAAAGTCAAACAAATTACAATTCAGACAGAGGTAAACCGTATACAACGTAAAAAAAAATTGTACGTATCGAATTTTTTTTTTTTGTTGGATCAAAAACTTTAATATTTAGTGCACTCATATTTTTCAAATTTTTTTTGGTAATCTGCTATTTTTCCACATATGTAGAACAAATAGTTTAATTTTCGGTGAAAACCCTATGTTTAATAAAACTAAAAAAATAAATACATAATAAAACCAAAACATATTAAAATTATATTTGTTGGATAGCACGTTACGAGGACTACCATAATCTAGTTGGGTTTGTGAAGTCTCCTCCATTTTCATCTTCAACCCAAACTTCGAAACGCAAAATTTTGAACTTTTTTGGTGCCAAAGGGTGACAAGGTGGGAAAATGGGGGTTCATGCGAACCAAAGTTCATTTGAACCCCCTTTCAAAAAATATTTTCTTTGTGTTTTTTGGTAGGAATGGTGGGACCTTGAATTTAATTGGTTTGCTCAAACCAAGGTTCATTCAAACCCTCTGTGTTCGTTCAAACCAAAAGGTTCATTTGAATCCCAAAAACCATTTTTTTTTGTATAGGGTCATTTTTTGCAAGTTTTTCTTCCTCACTCGAATTGTAAACCACTTTTGTGGGTTTACGCTTGATTGTCAAAACTCAAGGAATATATATCAACTTCTTCACGTCTTGAAATACCCATAAAACTAATTGGAGTTGTATCCTTTCTTGAAAAGAAACTTACCTCCAAATTACAACTAATAAATAATGCATGCAATCAACTATGTAACCATTTATGTGTCCTCATATATTGCAAATAAATTATCCCACTCTTAAATGGATGACTTGATGGGTCCTCATCCTCTTGGTACAAATGGAAACTAGATAGTAGCTCTTCTAAGCATAATAAAAATAATGGTGGCCTTCTGAAACTGTCTTTTCACATTAATGGATGAACCAACATTGATATTTCTCCATGCGCAAACTTATTTCAATATTTCTCTCGAGACAAGGAACAATACTTTTTAAGATAGACTGACTGAATTTTATCACCAACTACACCATATTTACATTCAAACCAGCGTATCACCTCCTTGTTTAAATGAAAACCTGTACCGTCATTGAACTGAAAAATGCACTTTACATAGCTCTTAACAATTCTCCTACAAACTGCGCTAGCAATACATTTATCTTGTAACATTCACTAATACAATATCTGCGAATTCGTGAGCTCTGAGAAGACTCACACATGATTTTCTAGATTATTTTCATTCTTTGTGAGGCTTGTATTTATCAAATATCATCACCACCCATCGCCACTCGCTATTTGCGCAACATAAACAAATCTATGTAACTTTTTTTATTTTTCAAGGATCATGCTCAGTAAGTGGATTAGAAACTATTTAGAAAAATTATGACGTCATCATCCAAAATGTTTCATTAATCATGTTACTGTGAGCAATGCATAAAGGAGAAATACAAGAGATGTAGTTGCAAACTGGATAACCGTCGCTCTACATAACAAAATTTTAATAACTAATCAATGTAATATGCCTTCAAATTTCCGTTTAAATTATGCCTGTCTAGTCTAGCGATGACAATGGCTATCACCATGGTTATCTCCTCTGCATGCATTGATTTAAACTGTTGCATCGCTCTAGTCTTCACGCTATTTTCATTTGCAAATTCTATTTCTTTCATAGGCAAAGGATAAATGTTCGCTCTGATACCAAATGTTAAAGAAAAATATTTGACTGATATATTCAATGTAATGCAAAGCTTTTATACAAGGGAAAAAGTAGACAGTTTCATAAGACAATTGATATATTCAATTTAATGCAAAGCCTTTATACAAGGGAGAAAGCAGACAGTTGCATAAGATAATTTAACTTAAATAAGTAAATTGTAATGCTTGCTAATAGCTAACATAGACTTTTTAACAACATAAATTTGGTAGAATGAATATTTTTTAATTAAAAAAGGTTAATGATTTATGCAAGGGTAAACCCACAATACTAGTTTACAATTATGTTGAGGAAGGGAAAATACATTTTTGGTGGAAAAAAACTTTAGGGGGGCTTGCTAAAAGTGGGAGTTCTAGTGAACCTCCTTTTAATGGGTTTTCTTTTTTTTTAATGTTATTTAAAGGGGGTTTGTTAGAACCTCGCTTTTTATACCTTCTTCCCCTCTAACAAAATTTTGTGTTTTCAATCTTGGATTGAAGATAAAAATGGAATCAACTTTATAGACCCAACTAGATGATGGTAGTCCTCAGAATGAACTATCGATCAAATATGATTTTATTATATTTTGGTTTAATTATGTATTTTTATTTTTAATTTAACTAAACATAAGTTTTCACCAAAAATCAAGTCTCTATTTTGCACATGTGAAAAAATAGTAGATTATCAAAAAAATATTTAAAAATGTGTTCATGCTAGGTATTAATGTCTTTAATCTAGCAAAAAAAATTAAATTTCGATACATACAAAAAATTTTTATGTTGTATATTGTCTTCATATGCCTAAATTGTAATTATTTTGACTTCAAAATTTAATTAAGAAAAAACTATTCAATAAAACAAAAGTTAAATTCAAAAAAAATGAAATTTTATCTTTCATAGAAAAAAAATTATGTTGTTTATGGTAAAAATCACTCTTTAAAAATGGTGTTTACTATTAAAACTAGTTTTCGAAGGAGATGGAAAAAGAAATACAATTTGATTCCAAAAATGAAAAATATATATATTTAAAATTTACAAACAAATGTCTCAAATCACTAGTTTGCATCATCTTCAAATTCTCCATGGTTTAACAACTCTAAGTTCTTGAAAGTGAAGATTTAGTTAAAAAAATTCAATTCAATGTCCAATTTGACCAAAGAGTATAAACCACTATTTTAGGATCACCCACAAATGATATTAATAAGATGTAAAGATTCTTTAATGTTTATCTTCCAAACAAAAAATAATAAAGAAAAAACACATCATACTAATTGTACTCAAGGTTGTTGATCTATAAAGACAATAAGACAAAAAATATTTGAATATTTATCCACCAAACAAAAAGCTCCTAAGAAAAAACATAATCGTTATTATAATTATTCATACAATAATTATGGATTATTTCTCTTGTTCAAATCAAACCTTATTGATATATTCTTTTAGTAACTACAAGCTATGCTATAGTTATCAATTTATTCCTATTTTTAATTAAGTAATCCAACATTAACTAATCAAAAATATTTTTGATATAAATAAAAATTAAACTTATAATAGTAGTTAGTCTAAATTATAAACAAAATCAAGAATAAAATATATTTCTTACACTTATTTATCATGTAAGCATATATTTAATATTTTAGGTTGGAGACATCTAGTATGATTCATAAAATCAATTTCAATTGATTAATAAAAAATATTTATTTCAATCACTCCCTTCACAAAATATTCATATGATATAGAAATAAATTAATATTATGATTAATTTGAATGTTAAGATGGAGTTGTTAAATCAATTAATAAAATCAGGCCTTAAGTTAATAAAATAGTTGAGAATTCAACTATTAAATATAGATAGATAGATAGAAATAGATGCAAAAGTATCATGGGGTTAAAGTAATAAACATCATAAAAAAATTATATTTTAATTTTAGTTTGTCTATTAGCCTTGGATTCCTAAGTACGAGAGAATTCTATAACTTTAATTTTTGCAATTTTGAATTAATTTTCCTTTTAATCTAGATGTCCCACTTAGTAAAGAGATCCCCTATTGATACATTTTTATAGGTTGGTGGCATGTTATGACACCTCTTGAATGAGGGGCGGGCTTATGATTGTCATTACCACTTGTAAGAGCATTTATGATGCATTATAAATGAGAAGTTACTTGTAAGAATCATCTTTGACTATTCCAAATCATCCTTGGAATTTGAAGCACTCCATTTACATGTGGACACAATCTAATGCATTTTGAGTTGGATATTGGGGATGTGACTTTACATTTCTATTTTACTTTGTGAATGAAAATCTTCATCATGGAGGGACTTTTATTTGACTAATAATTCATGCTTCTTGATTTGGTGTCATATTTCAAAGAGAAAACATAAAATCTCAAGTTTGGATTGATTATTATGTTATAATTATATGGTGGTTGAGGTGGGGAGAGAGTTGCCAACACATATGACATATTAATTTTTTAATTGTGCTATTGCACACATACTTTTCATGATGAGAAGGTAGAGACTCGTGCTCTTGCTCATGCTTCTACTAATTCATGAGAAGGATTGCATTCTTACTTTTCCAAGTATGAATAACTTCGGTGCTAGAAGAAAAAGCAGGAGCAAGAGTTAGAGACTAGAAAGAAGTAAAAGGCAAGGAAGATGGATTTTGAAATAGATCATAGATTTCAACAATCTAATTGGAATTGAATGGATGATCTTCTTGCTCACTCTCAACTTAAAAAATGAACATGTTTAAATAAAAATAAAATAAAAAGTATAAATATGTATAGATATAATAATCTTGATATAGATATAATAGTTAATAATTTATAAATGTATGTAATTTCTTGACATTTAATTGCAAGTCCATACTTCAATATTATTATTATTGAATTAAACTAGAAAATTACACTACATTTTATATTTTAAAGGAAAGGGGAGTGATTAGGGGAAAATAATTATTCATAGAAAGAACTTTAATTTAGAATACTCACGTTTAGTTCATCTTATATATCATTCAAATTTTCAGAAATGTCTCAATTTAAGAGTTTCTTTTACTTAAAATATTATAATCTTCTGGCTAGAAATCCAAATGAATTATATTTTGTCCTTTCTATATTGAAGGTTTCAGTACTTGTGCCTTCATCATTGCTCTCCCTGGTTTTGATTTGGTGACGTTGTGGCAGTAGCATCGA
Source organism: Sequoiadendron giganteum (assembly GCA_007115665.2). Lineage (NCBI taxonomy): Eukaryota > Viridiplantae > Streptophyta > Pinopsida > Cupressales > Cupressaceae > Sequoiadendron > Sequoiadendron giganteum. Next base: position 534,672,395 of record CM021106.1, read on the forward strand.
GTAAGACGAATCTACACAGTGGGCAACAATTATTATTGTCCAACCATTTTGAAACACAGTGACCATGAAATCTGTGTCCACAAGGAAGCATCATGCCCATTTCCTTGTTTGATTGAAATTCTTCCTTACAACTCGAGCAAGGGTCATGATCCACTAGCGTATCAGGCCCACCATGGACATTGAGCACTACCTCGTTGATCTCGGTGATAGATATTGGTGGTGGTGGTAGGGCATTTCCCAATAAGTGGAGGAGGAAATGGTAGTAAAGGGCCCATGTGTAGCAGTATATTTGAGCTGACGTTACTAGAGCATTTTTCATTTCTTTGCCGAAGCTTTTCAAGGGTGGATAAAGAGAGCCGATGAGAGTCTTTATTCTGCTCCTGCTCCTGCTCCTGCTAATGCTTCTAGTGAGGCTGGTGCTATCACCATCACCATGACTACGCCCCTTCCTCTCTCTGCACTGCTCCTCTTGCTTTAGTTTGTGAGCTGACTTTATTACAGCATCTTTCAACTCTTTGCCCAAGCTTTTCAAGGGTGTGTAAAGAGATCCCATGAGAGTCTTTATTCTGCTCTGGCTCCGGCTCCTGCTCCTACTTCTAGTGAGGCTGGTGCTATCACCATCATCATGACTACGTCCCTTTCTCTCTTCACATTGGTCCTCTTCCTTTAGTTCGTTACCAATTTGCATTTCTCCTCTTCCAGCACCATAATGATCTTTTAGAGAGAAATCGCTACAGTATGTGTCGACCGGTTTACATATATATAATGCAACGCAACGTTGGTCAGTGAAGGCAATGAAAGCAGGTGTATGCAAGAGACATTTCTCTTTTGGTAGGATCGTGCAATTTGAAAGAAATAATGTTTGGAAGAGACTCTATTGCTATTGAAAAGTAGTCTAACATAAAAGGATAAATCCAACAATAAAAACATGTTAATTATTAATTTTTTTTTATAGAACTTAAAAGATGGTAAAATATAATAAATTAAGTATGAAGGATTTGAAAATAGAAGTAATTGACTCTGCCAAGGTTTTCTTGTGTCTGCAGTCATCTTTGGTCCCTCTTGCATCATACTACGTCATTGGCGCATGATTTTTCTCTTTTCCTGTGTGTACAAGCACATTTACTGCAGTTTTTTTTGTTTTAATATGCCTTCAACCGACTCTAACCCATCAATTCTTGTTGGTGTCGGCGGTTCGATGGCTTTGCTCAATGGCTCCTCCTCCAAACAAATGACCTCAAAAATTTGTTTCGAAACTATTTCACGAGGTAAGTCTTCTGATTCCCTAGCTAATGTGGTTTTACCTTTTCCCAAATTTGATTTTGTTTGTCAATAGTTTGAGCAACATACTCTTGTTGGGTATTTTGTTGGGAGGACTCCTCCTGAAAGTGTGCTTAAAGAACGGGTCCACAAGGCTTGAGTCCCTCATGGGGCCTACCTTGATATGGTCCAAAATTTAACCAAGGATTTTTTTCTTTTCCGCTTTGCGGAGGTTAGAGATGTTCAGACAATCTTCAATCATAGGCCCTAGTATGTAAGGTCTTCTCTGTTGGTTTTTCAGTTGTGGACCCGGGACTTTGTTGTCTCATATGACACCAAGTTGCAAGTTTCAGTCAAGATTGAGTTTCCAATATTTCCCTTGCCTTGTGTCTTTTTTGAGTCATATTGCGTCCTCTCTAGGGAAAGTCATTTATATTAAGCTCGATAGGTTTTTCTAGGCTCAACCCCATAAATGGGTCTGTGTTGAAGTGGACCTTTCACAAGATTCAAAGGACTGAATTGGCATTCAATTTGGAGATTTCTATCATACCCAGAAGATCACTTATTTTAATCTTCCAAACATGTGTTATAGATGTCAATCCACAGACCAAAAGATCAAAGACTACCCTTTGGTAGTACCTCGTACTCCTCCACTGCGGAAATCTAAAAAGCCTCATCAAGAGGTTACTTCTGCTGGCAAACTTGATGAGAAATGAACCACAGTTACAAACCATAAGCACAAGTCCAGTGGCTCTGTGAGGGATTTTAAAGTCCCTGAGCTAGCTAAGGATGCTTCAAACCCTTTGGCAAAGGGGAAAGAGGCCCCAATTGGGGTTGGTAATATTTTGATGTGGCCCAGGCCAAAGGCTACACCTCAGTCTATTGTCATTATGTTAAAACACAATCAAATGTGCATCCTCCCATGTCGGGAGCTCAATGACGGTCTCGCAATCCTTCTATGCCATTAGAAGAAGGAGAATATGTGTAGGAGAAATAAAGAATCTTTTCTCTAAATATTCAAATTGGGTTGGTTCCGCTAGAATTTTTGCAGAATCACTTCTCTACTCTGAATGAGGAGGAGCCGAACTCTAATGATATGAAGGAATTTCATTCATGAATTTCCTCTCATGGAATGTTCGAGGTCTGACAGACCTCTCTAGGAAGTATTTTGTTAGGGATACTTTGTAGAAGTATGCTGGTATTGAAGAGCTTTGTCTCTAAGAAGTTAAAATTTCTAATTTTTTTCTCACATCAGCTTGTCATTCTATTTGGCTAGCTAGTCATATGTTTTGTACTGCTCATGAAGCTAGACATGGTGGAGTTGTCACCTTTTTGTCCCCACGATGGCACACTTGTGTGGTTTACCACGGGTCTAACCCCACACATCGGCTCGTCTGGATCCTCCTTAACATTGAAGATCACTCTTTTGGGATTATTAATGTTTATGCCTCTACTGATGTTGTGGAACACACTTTGCTTTGGCATTAGATTGTTGATTCATTTCCAATTGCTACTTGGTTGTTGTGTGGGGATTTCAATATGGTTGAGATAGTTTATGATAAAGATGGCACTCTTCCATTTAAATGGGCAGTTGGTGAATGAGGGCCATTGTTTTACATGCGTAATAAATTGAGGCTCTTTGATCACAATATTCATCGCCACCATTCTCATTCCCTCTAGCACACTTGGTGTAATTTCAAGGTTGGCTCTGATAGGATATTTAAACACCTTGCTCATGTTATGATCTCAGCTCAATCTTTCTTTTCTTTTGATAGCTCTTGGCTCCTATTTAAGCCGTTGGTGGATGTGACATTGTCAAATCATTTGCCCATTTCTTTTCACATTGAATGGGAGACAAGACAGCCTCGAGCTTACAAAACTCAATTTTTTTAGCATGTCTTTTCTTTGTCATCAACCCGCATTGGACCAAATTCATAGAGTCTAAAATTTGGAGTGTAGGCCACCACATAATACATGCTAGATAAATTGGTGGAATGATTATATCACTCGCACAGCCAATTTTTTACACATTTATGGGCACCTACTGGCCATTTTACGTAGACGGTCTTAGGAAGCTACCATAGCTGACCTGCACTCAACTACCGAGGCTCTGGTGGCTAACCCTTTCTCCCCATTATTGCAAGTCAGGTTAGCGGAGTTAAGACACAAAAAGCAAGTTGCATACAATCATGTCGCCAGAGGTGTGCAATTCAAAGCCAGATTGCACTGGTTAAAAATTGATGACTATGCCTCCAAGGAGTTTTTTCTGGCCCTGCATGTTAGGCGCTTCTCTCCTAGCTTTTAAAAAAATCAAAGAAGGAACCCATGTGCTTTCTAAGCTGCCTGACATTTTCCAAGCCTTTGTTCGACATTATGAACAAGTTTTCACTTCACAATACTATACGCTCGAGCGGCAACAAGTCCTTTAGGATTGCCTCGCTATTGTGCCAAATAGGCTATCTACATCCTAGAAAGTTTTTTTTGAGAAATTTCTCACTATTGAAGACTTGAAGGAAGTTGTTCAGTCTATGGCTAATGACAAGGCCCCGTGGGTTGATGGTTTCCCTTTTGAATCCTACAAGGCCCTTTGGGATTGTGTTGGGGAAGACTTACATAAATTCTACCTCGAGGCCTTTCATACCAAAACCTTGGGTAATATAATTAATAAATGAAATATTAAATTCATACCTATGTCTAGAGATCCTGAGGATATCTTCAATTGGTGGCCTATCATGCTTCTCAATGTCTCTTACAAAATCATAGCTAAGGATTTTCCTCAGAAGATCCGCCATCTTTTTCCTCAGATTGTGCGCCTAGAGAAAATTGGGTTTATCAAGTCCAAATTTATTCTGAATAGCATTATTGTTGTTTGGGAAGGTATGGAGTGGGCTAGGAGTTTGGCTTAGAGAGCTATCTTTCTTAAAATTGTCTTTGTTAAAGCCTATGACTGCATTGAATGGCCTTTTATTCTGGCCATGTTGAAAGCCTTCGGGTTTGGGCCTAACTTCATTCAGGCTATCCAAATTCTTTTCTCAGATGCCTCTACATGTATCACCATTAATGGCTGAAAATATTTTATCTTTGGTTTATTTCATTCCATTTGGAAAGGATGCCCGCTTGCTCCTTCTCTTTATGTGTTTTTTGCCGATGGCTTTTGTTACTTGTTGGCCAATGCGATTTCTCAACGGCATGTCAAAGGCATTGCCCTGCCTAACTTCTAGGCTCAACTTTTTAATGGTCATTTTCCTGATGACTCTTTCCTTACCCTTCTGGAGGAAGAGAACAATATTAAAGCTGCTCTGGAATGTCTTAACATGTTTTGTCTTACATTTGGCTCTACCATCCAATGGCACAAAACTTTGTGTTATAGGCAGTCTATTATGCCCACTCCTCACTAGTTTTAGCAGTATGGTTAGAAATGGATTGGGCCAGGGGAAATATTATAGTATCGAGGCATTCCCTTCACCTTCCAGGCTTCTTTAGCTGAGTTGTGGCAATTTGTTCTTTCCAAGATTGAGAAAAAGTTGGCCTTTTGGCTTACCAAGCCTCTTTCTCTGATTGGAAAATTCCAAGTGTACTCTAAGATTTTTTCGGCTACTCATATGTATTATTCCTCTTGCAGGGATCCTTTCAAAGCTACTTATGCTAAGCTTGAAAAGCTGATTCGAAACTTTCTTTGGGCCTCTACAGATTCCCATAGAGGGTTTTACCATGTCACCTAGGAGTTTTTCTGCCTTCCTAGAGACTCTGGAAGTCTTGTTCTACTTTCCACCCAATGAAAAGGGACGACCTTGTGTGTGAAATGGATAATTAGAGCTCTTATTGGAGATGAAGCCTCAAAGATTCTCCTCAAGCATTGCATCCAATCTAGATTTCCTATTCACAAACCCACATAGAAGGGGATTGGCTTTCAAATCCTTCTGATTACGAAGGAACCAGTTCAAATTATGGAAAATTTCATGGCTAAGAGAATTTGGAGAGCCTAGGAAGCGGTTAAGCCTTGGCTCCACTAGGTTGGCTTTAGTTTCCATGATGAAATTTCACTCAATCAACAGAATGTTTGGTAGTCACCTCTCTTTGCCAATAATGGTCAGTTGTTGGACAAGTCGCCTTGGCTTAAGGCGCTAAGGTTCCACAAGAAAGGCATTCAAACTTTGCAGCATGTGTTTCACAGACCCACAATGCATAGTATGTTGTGGGAAGATTTGTGTGCTCTCTACAGCCTTCACAACCAGGACTGTGAAACTTATGATGGTCTGGTGAATGCTACTCCTACATATATGCTTCATAAAGTGGGAATTTGCGGGTCCAAGCCCTAGTGGAAAGACTGGAAGTAGTACCCAAACAACCCTTTTAATAATTACAAGCCTAGGCCTGGTTATATTTGTCTTTCAGCGTATTTTTTGATGATTGAAAATATGAACCGGAGGTGGCTTCTTCACTCTTCCACTCATGTCTAGCAAAAAATATTCTCGACTACTTGGTCTACAATTGTTGAGCCAAAACATTCCCACTTTGCTTAGTGTATTATTTTTCAAGGCTTGCCTATGGGGTCTTAGTTTGTTCACTTGGAGGTCCAGGACCCTAGGTGCCCTTTCTATGGATAAGCTAAGTCTTTTAAGCATCTCTTCTAGTTTTGTACCAGAGCTCAACAATTTTGGAATTGGATTCATTACTTCTTTCGGCCTTTCATACCAGAGCCCCTCTCATGGCATATGGTTTTTTTGGGAGATTCGCCTAGACTTCTTTCTAAGTATACCTAGCTTTGGCACACTTTTAGCATCAAAATCCTCTTCAATATTTGGAAAGATAGAAATGCCTGCATATTTTCTAAGACCCAAATTGATAAAAATGCTTCTGTGTATTCTAAAGCTACTATTTTCTCTAATGTGCTCTTACAAATACAAGTTCAAGCTAGCAAGGTTGCACTTGAGGTGGCTCACCTTCAGATGATTTTGGACCATTGGGGCAATTCCTCTTGTACTATGGCTCGGGTGCTCACTTCACCCACTTCTTCTCATGGTCAGTCACCCTCTCAGGACCAACAACGGAGTGGCTCTACTTGCCCATGCTCTCAACCTCCTTTTCGACATGGTTCCTACCCTCCTCAGTGGTCTCATTCTCCTCCTCTGTAGGCTAGCTAGGGGTGGCCCTCTGGAGGAGTAGTGAGGAGAAACGATGGAGGTTCTAAGTGGCCCTTTGATACTACTCCTGCTAGCGGCTTTGGTTGGCCAGACTTTGGTAAATGTTCTTGTTGACACAGGGATTTGCACCCAAAGACAAGTTGAAAAAATCCTAAATCCCATGCAACATGGGAAACTCTCAAGTTGTGGGTATCCTATATGAGGGAAAACCTCCATATTATGTGTTGGCTCCCTTTGGATATTCCTTGAAAATTTTGACTTTAATAGAGTAAAAGGGAAAGAAAGATAATGATAAAAAATAAAACTGAAAACTAGGTGATCCACCAACATGGGAAAATGACTTGAATTTGCTTTAAAACCTGACAAGATATCTCAACAAATGAAACTAAAAATAATTCACTACTCAATCTAGTATGTTTTGCATAAATAATTCATCTGAAAGGTTCTTATGATTGAAGTTTATTTGAAAGAAAACAACAATGCTTTCATAACAAACATTCAACAAATGGAAGAAAACACACAGTCAATGACCTGCACTATAACATACTGGACCTGAACAAGACATTGAGGCAATAAGATAAAAAGAAGGATTTCATGGAAATCACAAAAATATAATCTAAGGACTTACACACAATACTTGCACAAGATAGGTCTGAGAAGTAAAATGAGCTTCTTTATTGAAAACTAGGAGATATATCCATTACAAATCTGTAGAACTAATGAGTTACAAAGTAAAAATAATCTGCATTAGCAGTTTTCAAACCCAGAACTAGCCAAAATAATGAAAGAAGAGAAGGACATATAGAAAAGTCTCCAAAATTCAAATTCAAATTTTGGCTCCAAGAAAATATGTGTTGTCCTCATTCTCCTCCAAACAAGGTATGAAACTGCAAATAAAATCTACCTAGAGTTGTGAAAGTTTTAGCAACCTTGTGGGTCGTATGCAAATGAAAACCCCTCCAAAAGAGGGTCATAACTAAAAGTGAACTCCAATTTTGTGCCTTAACTCACTCCTTGATTGAACTCCAACCAAATGAAACCCAAAACTGAAGGAGAAATCATAATTAGGGGCTCCAAAATCCAGATTTTCCTCCATGTGTTGGCACTGATTTCCTCAATCATCTCCATGATTCATGTAAGTTTTTTAATGCTCCATTTCAACTCCCTTTGACAAAGTCTTTGAAAAAATGTAATAAGAGTACTTTATTTTGCATTCAAATATCTTTTATTTGAAATGATTTATAATCATCATTCAAATAAAGATTTACAAGTTTGAATAAAATGCAAAAAATAAAAACTTAAAGTCTTATGAAAATTACATATAAGATACTTTATTTATGCAAAATAAATAAAGGCTTAATGGTTCAAGACTAAGTCTTAACCTTTATATTAAAAACTATTCAAAATGAAACTATTGGCATAAAAGCCACGACTAGGATGAAAATGAAGAGATTTTCCTTTTTGAAACACCTAAGGAAAAAATGCCTTTACACTTCCATCTAGCTTTTAGGGTTTCAAAACCTAAAAGATAATGAAGACATTCATATTTCATTTTATTTTCGTTGTTGCTCTGAGAGAGGCACCACCACCATGACGAACCCTAGCTGCCATCAGCCAACCCTGGTCCGAGCCTTCTAAGTTGGAAATGTGTATCTTTTGTGTCATTTCTATATAGATCCTGGAGGTTTTGAAGTAGAAATTTGAAGGTAAGTCATGTATCGTTGCATTTTTGCAGGTTAATCTCCATTTTACAAAGCTTTTCTAGCCATGGCCTTACTATATTCCCCTCATGCGTTTCTATTTTCTATTGTTTTTTCTTGTGGCCACCATAGATTCTTGTCTTATTTGAGCTTTGAAGATCTACCTTCATGTCATTTTTTGTAGCCTTCTCCGGAATATTTTGACAGAAAGAGTGTTTGGTGAGTATATTTATCTTCAAATCTGGAAGAATCTCTCCATTTTTTAAAGATTTTGAAAGCCTTTACAGGCCATTAAGTCGTGACCTTGTGCTTTTTCCATTCTCTATTGTTTTTGTTTGTCTTTTGTTGAAAGTTTGTTTCATCTGAAAGCTCAAACATTTTCCATTGCTCTTTGCTCTTACACATTTTGCAAGTCGAGCTCCTTCTATGCTCTGTATTTTACACTTTCTAGAAATGTAAGCCATGGCCATGAATCCTCTACTAGATATTTCTTAAGTGATCTCTTCATGTTGAATTCACAACCATACTTGCACTTCACCATTCTTTGAGGGTTTCTTCCTTTTCAAAAATCTCGAGCTTGAAAATACTTGTATTTTGATTTCCCTAATTTTTTGAAAAATGGGTATTCGATTTTCACTGTATTTTACCACATATGTAGAAACCCTCATAAATTTGTAGCTAGAAATCCCTATTTATGTGCATATTTTGGAATTTCAAATCATCCTCTGCTGCTCTATATTTTATTTCTTTTGAAACCCTCTAAGAGAGATGCCACCATTGAAGAAAAACTATTGAAGGTTTAATCATTTTTGGCCTTCCTATAAATATGAAGGCTTAAAATTTATGTATATATCATTGTTCTGTAAAAGATCCAACCTTATGCTTTTGATGTTATACAAAACTCATTGAATTCTCTGAAACCTCATCATTGTTGAAAGCTTGAAGCTATCATAATCCTTGCTTTATGAAGAATGGATATCCTTTCTGTATTGTGTATGTAAACTGATCATGGTTGCTCTTTAAATCTTTGGTCATTTGAAATCTAAAAAGATTCTTTATCCTTGTTTTGGATATCTTGAGCAAGTATTGTGTGATTCATTGATATCAACTTATGATTTGTTCTTAATACCTCTGTTGTGTTTGTTTCAAAATGAATAAATATTCATCATCTTGTTGCATGAATAAGTAACACTTTTTCTTGAAATTCTTTCATAGATGACTTCTCTTACTTGATATTCAAGATGGATAATTTCTACTTTATGACTCAAAATGGTCAAGTTGTCATTTATTTCTTAGTTTTTGACATCATATTTCAGAGATTCTATAAAATGAAATATTATAGTTTCTCTCAAAAGATTATGTAAATAGAACAAGAAAAAACATTTTAATGAGTTGGGCTCAACCCTTGTGGGAGCCACATTTTCCACCACTCATTTTCAAATCTTATAATCAGCAACATTATGTTTCCTATTTCTGCATATGAAACAAAAAAGTCAATAAAACATAGTGGATTCAATGATTCCTTTTGATGATCTTCTTTTTTTAAATGACTTAATCATCTGATGAATGCCTGATAAGATGCAAATTATATTTCTATTGGTAATGTAGGGATAAGGTATAATGTGATTTTTTCATTTCTCTAACACCACCTTTCAACAATTTTGCAGGTAAACCCTAGATCTGGAGTTGAACCAAGTGTTGGAGCTGAACCAGGATTAACACAACTGCGGCAATGATTCATCATTCCAGACAATGAAGAATCACCTTCTATCCCTATTCTTATATTATCTTCAGTTGTGTGATGTACATTTTCTCTTGTATTTAGTTATTTGATTAAGAAATCAAATCAGGCTACTCCCATGGCTTGTGTGGTATTACAGAAACATATTTCTTAATAAATCAATTGTTCATGATATGCAATGGCTTATGTATCATTCTTAATTAATTTCAATTACATAATCTAAAACAATGAAATTACAATTTTTTAGAACACATGTTCTGTAATCAAGATGAATGACTATTTTTGCATTCTTGCTCTTATATCTGCATTGCCTTGATAATCAGCAGTAATAATCACTATAGATGAACAATTCAGTTTGAATGTTTGTTCTTTGAATGAAACTTTGTTTAGCCTTGTTCTGTTAGGACTTGTTCAACAGTTTAATATAAACTATTTGAATTATTTTGACAAAAGAATCCTAAATACTCCTTTATTCTGAAAACAAAAGTTCATTGGATAGCTTGACATAAAAAAATTTATACTCCAGCAAGCAATTCCCCCCTAAAACTTCACTAATTTATGTGGGAAGCAAAAAATTAGTAACAGTTCTACGCCTGGCACTTGCAATCTTGCCCCGACACAAGGACAAAGATAAATAAAAATATGTTGATGATGGTTGGGGTCCTCCTCTTAATGTCACTCTAGACCTCACTAATGTATGGGGGAAGAATTGGATGACAAAGATCCTTTTGGCTCTACTAGTACTGCTTTGGCCGCTTAATGGCCTTTTTTATGTTTGTAATCTTGGACTTTTGGGTTAGGCCCATGTGACTCTCAGGGTGTTCCTTCTTACCACCCACCCTTTTTTTTGTGGATATGTATTAATATTTATAATTAATATAGATTAGTGCCTATTCATCAAAAAAAGTATGAAGGATTTGTAGACACAACTATTCAAGACTCTTCTTAATTCAAAACTTTTTATTAATGTTTGTTATGGAGTTATAGTCGTGACATGGTTTTTAACGCTTGATTAAATGTTTTAATGAATCAAGTTCCTTAATTTTTTGGTATTAGGCTTGAATTTTATGGTTTGGCTTGTGAATATTCCCATCTCTTGTAATGTATCTTGTTTTGAATATTGTCAAAAAAGGTGGTGCTTAGTTCCACTAACCCATTGCCTTATAAGCTTTCATTTGTTCCCAAACTCATTTAATGTTTGTTGTGGTTGGTAGCATAAAAAAGATGTCTTGAGTCAAAATGGGCATGGACAGTTAGATCGAAATAACTTTTAATGGATTTAATAGTTTTAAGATATTTTGATGAATCTATTTAAAGAAGTGATTTTAGATTTATCATAATTTATTAATATTAATAGTTATTTGTAATATCAATAAGAATTATTATTGAAAATATGATGGTAAAATTAGTATTTTTTGTGCTATTCATCATTTAGTTTTGTGTTTATTTTATGAAAATATCTTAGTGTATGAACACGATGACAAATAGTACAATCTTGTTCGAATTTGAATATATTTATTCATTTAATGCACACACATTCCCATGTTTATTGTCTTATCTTATTCCTATGTGTTCATATTCTTTATATTTGGTCTATTTATTATTTTTATCCATACATGAATCCATAGATAGTCATTATCTATCATGATCTAGCTTGACTCTTATCCTAGGGTGAGGTCATCCATGCAAGCATGAACTCACCTACCTAAAAAATGAAATTCAAAAATTCAAACCTAGTTGACTAGGCCCCATATCTTTCCTACAATGTCAACTAAACATGTATATTTGTGTGATTTTTTGTAATGTGCTACTATTTAAAATCATTCATTACATCATTTAGTAATATTTTATCTCACCAAAACTTTATTATTAAAAGGAGACAATCTAAAAGAGAAAATCAATAGCAACATAGTTAGATTTGGTGTAAAAAAAAACAAAAAGATTTACATATTATAACTTTTTTGTCTTCGATATTGTCTACTATTAAGGGATTTATTGAGTTGATTAAATTTCATTCAACAAATTGTTTAGAGAAAAAAATTATGAAGAATCATATCTCAAATTCATTGGCACAAGTCCATGGACTCAATCCAAAGTTAGTCAAGCTTATTTTTCCTTATTCTATTAAATTAGATCAAACTAAAATTGGGGATTTATTAAATATATATTTATATTTATCACAATCAAATACTAAAAAATTATTTGAGTTTATAGAGTCTAACAATTATTTTATTTATTTATTTTTCTGATTGGTAACAAGCTTTTGACTGGAGCTATAAACCATTGAATCCACAAACAAGGGATCTCATCCCTGACATGAATGCACAACAACCACCCAGAACTACGATCATGATAGCCCAACGAAGGCACAAAGCTCACGAGCACACTGGCCCAGGGAGGGTCTGGAGTAGGCATAAAAACTTGTAAAACCAATGGCAAGAATGCATCAATAGTTCACAATATGTGAGCACACCAGTGAGGGCACATAGCCCCATGATCACACCAGCCCAACGAGGGTTTGGAACAAGCTTGAAAACCTCTGAAACCAATGACATGAACACCTCAATGATTCACAATCCACGAGCACACTAGTGAGGGCACAAAGCCCGCAAGCACACCAGTCCAACGAGGGTCTAGCACAAGCCTGAAAACCTATTAAACCAATGGTGTGAATACCTCAATGGTTCACAATCTACGAGCACATTGGATCAATGAAGACACAAGTCTACGATCATAGTTTCCCAACATGGATTTGAACCTTGGTGGCAATATCAACAATGCCACAACTTAACCACCACACTGTGGGATCAACCACAACAACTATTTAAATTTAACTTATAGTATATAAGGTAGTATAGAAAAATATTTACATGATATTTATAGAAATTAATAATGTTAATGTACATAAAAACTCTTATATTAACTTTAAGTTTGATACTTATTTACATGTCAAAGTATTAATATTTAGTAATAAAAATTAAATTTATAATATTATTGAATAACAAAATAGCTAGAATAATATCTCTCAATATTTTTACATAAATTATAAATATCGACATATTGATTATATATTACGTAAAATAAAAAATTATCAATCAAATTTATGGAAATAATTAAAAAATGGAGAAAATATAAATTATTGGTGATTATAACTCAATGGACAATTGAGAATTTCAAAGAATGTGGTGGCCCTAATAGATAGAGAATTTTTTATGAAAACAATGACTAAATCCCTCCTACAATAATGCTATTTACATCACACTCTTTGAAATAATTTCTCACCTATATAATATGCATTCTTAGTTGCATTCACTTCTATTATTAATTCCATTGAGCATCATTCAACTGGCAACCATTTGTATATATATTGAACCTAAAATATGCCATATCAAAAAGGAAATATTTTCAATTGATTCTTTAAATTTAACTCAACTTAAAATAATAGTTTTTACCTTCTTCTAAGAATCTAATATGGAGACAAACGATGAAAGAGAAAAAAAAAAGTGAGAACTTCATGATTTTACTTGAGCTTCATATGACTTATCACATAGAAATAAGTAATTTGAAGATGTTACTTATGTAGAGAGGCAAGGGGAAGCTATATTTTCATCCCACTTAGATTATCTCTACTTCCAATAATATATTTTATTATTTTAATAGTTCATTTCATATAAACTAAGAGGTAGGGAAAGGTATTACAAAAAATTAAGAGATTTTTTCACAAGTTTTGAGTTCATCTATAGCATAGGAAATTGTACTTCCTCGAAGGTGATAGTATAATTTCACACTTAGTTTAGATCTGTTTTAGTGACCTTACATTTATGCATTTTCACCCTTCCTAAATAGACCCCAATTCTCTTTATTATACATTACTCTAAGGCCTATTTTTATTATTTTCTAACACTAAAAAACTCATTGAATAAATACATTTAAACATTAATTTTCCTTGGATCATGTATGTCTCGGAGTTATAGGCCAAGACCCATTTTCCCATGAGTGAATGGGTCCCATTTAAGTGCCAGCACCCATTTTAAAATATGGTTTTGGTGGCATTTTAAGGTCTCAAATTTAAATTGTAAATGTCAACTATCGGGATCTAATATTCAAGAAATTAGATAAATTTCTATAAAAGTCTAATATTTTCATAATTTCAAATTATAATAAGAAATATATTAAGGAGATCAATAAATGTTTGAGCAAAATTCAAAGTCTTGGAGCAACATTGTTTATAATTTTAGGTCTTCAAGTCCATTTGCAGACTTTGATCAAGATTTTTTCACATGATTAAAGGTTGATGCCAATAGAAGAGCATGATGGATTCTAGGTGTGGGAGATGCATTTATTCATTTACTTTAGCCTAATGACTTGTCTCCCAGTGTTCTCATCTTCAAGCTTCATTCTACTAGAAACCTACAATAAGGTATCATTGTGTTTCAGATTTATTTGGGGTGTTTTGAATTCTCTCTAAGTGAATCTTGTCATTATCATATAGGAATCATACTCTAATGCGCTTAAGTAGGGTTTCTTTATATTTTAGCTCTTAACAACCTTAAAAAAACTTAAGGCTAGGGCTCACACATTGTCATTTACCAGATCTTTATCTTTTATAAAGGTTTAATTACAAAACTTGGGGCTTGACCAAGGAAAACCCCCATACAAATAAACAAACATTTCATGTTTGTAGATTTATTGCAGGTTCGGATTTGAAGATGAAGATTTGTAGGTGCAAGAGCATAGTGTAGACAAAGGTGAACTAGTCCTTTAGCAGGTCTCAAAAATAGCTTTTGGTGATAAGTGCATGCCATCCAACCCTCTTCAAATGTGTCTGCAAACTATCATTTTTGTTTCTATACTTTCAATAATTTGTATTTCATGTTTTAAGTCTTATTTTTTTATTAGTTTTAAAGCTTCAAATCATATCAATTTAGTTTTGTATCTTTCCTACTATTCTAAGGACTGAGATCCAATTCTGATTGACTCACCATTGATTTTGAAAGTCAATATTTACACCTTGTGATCCCTTTCCTAATGAAATCAATGGAGAAAGACATCTATTGAGATTCCTATAGGTTTTACACATAAAAAAAAATTGGAGATCCATTTCCCCACATTTCATTTTGGTGAACCTAACATTCTTGCATCATACATTTTTTATTTGGAGGTCCTTCAAACCCTAGATTTAGGTTTTTCATCATCTTGTTTTGTATTTAATTTAGGGTTATATATTGCATATTTCCATCATTTAAACTCATAAAATCTAAAAATATTACATATATTCTACATAAAGATGTGTTTTAGCCGTTTAGATCAAAATTACATTCAAAATTGCATTAAAAAAATTGTCATTTCATTCATAAATTTTCATATAATTGCATTTATATTTCATCATAATTCTAGAAAATCCTATCACTATAGAAACAATTTTCAATCATAAACAGTAAACATAAGTAGTAACTCAAACACTCATCTTTTCATTTTCCAAAACCTTGAGCAAAGACTCATTCGTCCATGGGCAAATTTTTCGTTGTATATGTGTACTGATAGGTTTTTGTATGAAATTTTGTATCTATGTTTGCTTTATGTTTATTCTAGTAAGTGAGTTTTAAAATTTTGGAATATTACTTTTGCATATTAAATAAAATTGTCCTTATTTCTTAAATTTTGGAAAAAGTTAAAGTGAATCTTTACTTTTCACTAGTTGATAGCTTCAAATCTATAAACACTTATTTTTTATTTTCTGAATCATTGCATATTTTGGATAGATTAGTTCTCATTTTACAAACAATTAAAACCATAGGATATCCTAAAATATTTAACAATAAGTTTACATTAAATGATTAACCTTGGAGAAAGCATCTAGTCATCTAATCATGTTAGATCTCTTTCTACAAATTCATCTATCCATCAAGCCCTTTAGTAGTGATGACTTTGACATGTTAGATGAAGCCCTCAAGGATTTCATCTCACCAAGATCATTGACTAAGGCTTGTAATACTAAAATGCAACGTAGAGTACAAAATGAAAGCATGTCTCAACTTATCATCTACCCACATTCACAACAACTAAAAAATCAAACCAAGTATGTGCTTATCATAGGACCACCTCAAAATAAACAAAAATCTCTTGAACATGTCTTAAAATTTTCAAGGAAACTCACTAGTAACAATGTTTGTAGCAAACAATTTATCATACTATTTCTCATATATGTAATACAAGGAATAATAAGAAAACACAAACCATTCCTACATCCATACCACTTTCTCAACCGATTTTTCCTATTGCTTCTCATTTTCCTTCACACAATGGAAAGGAGTATGATATTTTAGAACAACTTTACAAAACTCCTACTAATATTTCTTTATGGGATCTCATTCAAGTATCACCTTTAATTATCATATAATGCTTCAAAATGCTTTACAACAAGTTATGGTCCCTCCTAGTTCACAACCAAATGATGTAGCAATCTTGATTCAAGGCATGAACTTGGTCAACATAGATTTTTTTTTCATCAAGATAAGCTACCTCCATTGAAATACAAAAAATAATGAGGCTTTGATGATAGTGGCTAGAATTAACAAGTTTGGAATTAAGTGTACTCTCATCGATAATGTTTTTTCACTCAATATTTGTAGTGTAAACCTTATGGATAAAATTGGAGTGGGCAAGACTAAAATTCAGCCAGATTCTATGTCTATCTATGGTTTTGATAATGTGGGAAACTAACCACTTGGTGTGATAACATTTCTCATAAAATATTGTAGGGTTACATTGCAAACTCCTATCCATGTCATTCCCCAATAACTCTCATATAATCTTCTATTGGGTATTCCATGGATTCATGAAATGAATGGAGTCCCTTCAACACTTCATTATCTAATGAAATACACTTATAAAATAAGGTATACACAATCAAATCTAACTTACGATCATAAAGTTTTTTGCAAACTAAAATAGGCATGCTAATTCCTTTGAGAACATTGATACCAACTTCAAAAGTGGAACTGATGAAAGAATAAGAGAAAGAAAAGTTATTTTTAAAAATCAAGAAATTATTAGACGATGATTGGGTTCAATTATGTTAATGATATTTTAGCTAAATCTATAACTTGTTAGGATCATGTCAAAATCCTTCATAGAATATTTGAAAGAATTCATAAATACAACATGAGGTTGAACCCAAAGAAATGTGTTTTTGGTGTGGATAGTGGAAAAATGTTGGGTTTTATAGTGTCACATAGAGGTATTGAGGTGGAGACAAACAAGATGGATTCTATAATAAACATTCCACCTCCTAAGAACATTTCTCAACTGTGTAGTTTACAAGGCAAGATTCAAGCTATCTGTCATTTTATTGCATCATTGATGGATAATACTCTTCCCTTTACCCAAATCCTTAAGAAAGAATCAAAATTTAGATGAAGTAAAGATTGTTAAAATATTTTGAAATTTTGAAAGAATATCTAGCTAATCCTCCCATTTTGCAACCTGTTATTCAAGGAAATCCATTCATTCTCTATATATCAATATCAACTCATGCTCTAGCTATGTTATTGGCTCAAAAAGATCAAAATGATAAAAAACATGATCCTATTTATTACATTAATCATACTTTGATAGATTATGAAACTTGAAATACAATAATACAAAAATAATGTTTGTCTCTTGTGTTTTCTACTAATAAATTGATAAATTATTTATTAAACGTCGACAGTGCATATTGTCACAAAATTTGATCATTTAAAACACCTTTTTGCTAAAATAGATTTATCAACACGTTTGGGTAAGTGGGTTATGTTGTTAACCGAGTTTGATCTTAAATTTATCCCTCAAAAGTAAATCAAAGGACAAGTCTTTACCAACCATTTACTCGATGCTCCTTCACCATTAGCATTACCCACTCATGACTCATTCCCTAATGAGAATGTGTTAACCATAGAAAATGACACATGGGAATTATATTTTGATGGTTCTAAGTGTTGAACTGACTTTCGAGTAGGGGTCATATTAGTAACACCTTTAGGAAAGTCGATCCTCTTATCTTGCCATATAAAATTTGTATGTACAAACAATACTGCAGAGTATAAGACCCTAATTGTTGTGATATGTGTGGCCTTATCCCTAGGAGTTCAACACATTCGTATATTTGGTGATTCTTAATTAGTCATAAAAAAAATCAATGGATCCTATCAAGTGAAACATGATAATTTATCCCAATACAAAAACCTTACAATGACATTTCTAGAACATTTTGAATCTTACATAATTGACAATGTTCCATGAAAGGATATTCAACATGTAGATGCAATGGTAAGTGTTGTTTCCTGTGTTTCTCACAAATTTCCTTACATGGATTTCACATTCATAATCCACATAGTCATGAAACCATCAATAGATTAAAAAATGAAAGAAGCATTAGTTTCCAATATTGAAGCCTCTATTGAATTGTATGCATCGATATTCAATTATTTAAAATAAGGTACATTTCCTGAACCAAATACTAATAACAATAGAGCTCATATTCTTAAACTCACAACTTGATATATAATCCTAGCGGATGTCTTATATGGGAAATCCATCAACAGTCTATTGCTTGGATGCCTTAAACAGTCATAAATTCCTATAGCCCTTGAATAGGTTCATGTGAGTGCTTACGAGGGCCATTTTGGTAGAATATTGTTAGTTCAGAAGTTAATTCACATAGGATACTATTGGTGAAACATGGAGCGATATTTTTTTGAAAATTTTAAGAAGTGCCACAAATGTCAAGAGCATAACAATTTGATTCATGCTCATGCTTTTGACCTTCGAGCCTAATTTCCTATTTGGCCATTTCCGGTTTGGGAATTAGATCTCATTAGAGAAATTTCCCCTACATCCTCTTCTAGACATACATTTATAATTACTACAAGAGATTACTTTATGAAATGGGTAGACAAAATTCCTCTTTGATCCATGATTGTTGATGCAATTTGTTGTTTCATCTTGGAAAACATCATTGCTAAATTTGGTCTTCCTTTTGTACTAGTTTTAGACAATGGGACACCATTTAAGAAAAATTAAGTAAAGAAATTTCTTAAAAAAAATCATATTTAACATCATTTTTCAACACCCTATTACCCAGAATCTAATGGTCAAGCGGAAGCAACAAACAAAATGCTCAAGAAAATTTTGTCAAAAACAATAAGTAAACATAACAAGGATTGACACACTCAATTTTCTTATGTGTTATAGTATTATTGCACAAGTATTAGAGCATCCACAAGAAATAAACCTTATAGCCTTGTTTATGGTGCTAATTCAATAATGTCATTGGAGTTAGATATTCCTTCATTGTGAATTTCTCTTAGGGGTCTTATTGACGATAACACCTATAAAAGAGAAATGATTACAACAACTTGAAACGCTTGATGAACAATATATAGATTATCTCGAGTGTCTACAAGATTATTCATAAATAATTCAACACAATTACAATGATAATTTTATTCCTCAATCATTTAACAAAGGGGATTTGGTGTTATATAAAAATCAACACATTGTTAATGTCATTCCAGGTGAAAAAAAGAAAGTTTAGTCTGAATTGGTTAGGCCCTTACGTAATTGACAAAAATTATGGGTATGGAGTGTATACATTAATATAAATAGATGGTACACCTCTCAAAGAACCTATCAATGTTGCACATTTACACAGATATCACACTTAACATTCCTTTTGAATAGTATGTATATTAAAGAATGTTGTTATATTAAGTAGATAGTTTTATATTTTATCTCACATTGCTTCATTCTTGACAAACATTCTTGGTGTGTCTTGAATTATTTTGAGTAATTGTTCATTATTTTGAATTATTACTTTCTTTTACATGATATTCTTTCAATAATGTGTGTTTTGTTAAATTAGATGATTACATGCATTTAATTTATAAAATTAGATCATAATGGAATTTAATTTAACATGATTTCACTCAATCAAAATGTAGTATCGAAGTAAAAATAAATGTTTAGGTTAGATCACATGAAATTAGATTATGGAGAAATTTATTAAATAATATTACATAGATTTTTCAATGAATCGCATTGACATCTAATTCAAAACAACATAAAAATATGCTCATATATATATAATAATCATAAAGTTTAAATACATGGTCACCATGATAAAAAAAAAATATGGTCTAATACAACATAGTACATCTAGGGAGGCGTATGGCTACTAGAATCCTTGGGGCTTGGTGTTGGTGGTGCTCGTTGAGAGATAGTGGATCATGAGTGGCTCATAGATCTCATTTATAAGCCTTGAACCTAGCCTAAAGATACACCCTCATGAAAAAGAGTGGAAACATGTGTGATTTATCTGATCCATGTTGGATCACACTATAGCAAGCTCTATCTATAAATTGTTGAGTTACGAGTACAAGAAAGCTTATTCCTTGGTCTCAGAAGGAACTCGGGTGGCTCGAAGCTCCTCATATGTAGTCTTGAGCTCCTCGTAAGCAACTCTAAGCTCCTCATGTGTAGCTTTCAACTTCTCCTCCCTATCTCTAAGCTCCTTAATCATAATCATATCATCCTCATAATATATCCTCCACCTCGCTAAGGGCTCAAATAGTTTAGAATGTAACCCTTCACTAGGTGGTGGCCTATGCTCCACGTGTATCACTTGGTGTGGGGGAATAGGTGATGCCATATTTTTAGTTACTTGAATGAAGAAGCATAACAACTCCAATTTCCCAACTACAAGAAATAAATCATAACACATCAAAACAATGCACCATAACTAATGCATAACAAAAACTTAAAAGATAAATCACAAATCATCACTTGGGTCGCTCTTCTGCCAATCAAGATCTCGATATGATACAATAGGTTCCCTATCAATACTCCTCACAAGAGTAGGAAGGGTGGTAGGTGAAACACGGTTGCACTCTCCATGCTCATGAGATGAGGTTCTTGATGTAGTCATCATTTGTGCTTGGGTAACATGAGGGCATCCATGGCCTCTACTGGCTCATTAGGCTCCTCTCCTATTTTTTTTATCCTCCTTAGTATCCTCTTCCATTTCATCATCATCTATAGTATATCCTTCCACAAATATTTCCTCTCTCTCATCTTCGTGCCCTGGGAGAGGTCCAATGTTACCTGTGATATGATCATCAGGGAAGACATGTGGAGGTCATGCTCTCACCCACCATCTCTCATAACCTATAGTGGTTCCTACATCATTCAAATCAAATGATTTGGGCACATCCTAGTCCTCATCATTTGAGTCATTGAAAATGATGTTGTTGATGGTAGGATGATGAATTTCTCCTGGCTTCGCACCACTCCATGTAGCTCTCAAATATGTAGGTCGTGACCTAGTTACTACCTAAACCTACCCAAACTAATGCATGGCATGATCATAATAAAATAGAATAATAATATATTCATGTCATCCAACCATCAATTGATCCTGTTGAATCCTAGTCAATTATCATGTATGATCTAGCAACAGTGGTATAGTCATGTATGGTCTCCATACAATAGCATCCTCCTCTAAGTGATAAAATATAACTCTCTAGTGTAATAGATCTCCACACTACCAATATCATCTCAAAGAATAGCTATGGGCTATCGGATAGCCGAAGGCTGCTATGGTAGGAAAACTAGTCAATATAGTGTATGTGATATGCTTGAAGGTTGATACCTAAAGAAGTAAAAAAATGTACTATTTTAAGAAGCTCTTAATAAATAAACCAACCATGATCATAATAAAGGTGAGCAATCATACTTTGATGCCATGCATAAATACTCTCATGCTCCTTCATATCCTAAATAGTATGAATGCAAGGTGAAAACTTTGAACACTTTGACAACTTTCTCCAAACTTTCTCTTCAATGTGTCTTCAATCTAAACCTAAAAATCACACACTAAAGAGAGGGAAATATGTTTTGTTAGTGGATAGGGGTTTGGCTTGGTCAAACCCCATTTTGGTAATCAAACCTTGAAATATAATGAAATAGGAATAGAGACTGATGACTGCACAAAATATGATGTTGCAACTCACTAAACCCTAGCAATAAGAGGCTACAGACATGTATGAGATGGTTCCAATGGATGTAGATCTTGAATCTTGCTTGAATGTTATAAATCTTGAGTGAAATGCTAGCTTGAATCATAGAACCCTACATCACAATTGTTAGCTCCAAAAAAACATGATGCAAGAAGACTTTGGCATGATAGTTGATACTTGAATAATGCTTTAAAATACTTAATAATCTAGCAGAGTGAATTCTTTTGAATTCTCTTGTAAAAAATTGAATGCTCTTTTGAACTCAAATTTGCTATAAGGATGAATACTTAAATTCTTGGGGTGAAAATGGGCAAAATAAACTTGTATTTATACTTAATTATGAAAAAATTCTTGAAATTACAACACTACAAGCTGACATTAGATCTAGGAGGAAAAAATCTTGCCAAGAATTTGAGTTAATTTTAATTTTGGGCCACACAGAATTCATATGCCCAAGGTGGTGAATGAGTCCTATTAAGCATTATTTATGGGACCAAATTCCAAAATTCTTACAAAATTGTAAAACCAGGATCGAGACCCAAAACCCTAGGTGGGACTCATACACCCAAGGTGGCGAATGAGTCCCAGACCACCAAATCTAGGTCACACAACCTAAAAATACCTAAATTATGATTGGATGTTGAATAAGGCTAATTAAAGAATAAAGAAGCCTAATTATTTAATAAAACCATAGAAAAGTGTGAGAGTGTGTTACAACACTTTACAACACTCTAAATAAGCCATCAATAATCTCATTTAGTTCACAAGGGCCCAAGACCTAATGTGAATATGTTAGACACATTGCAACACTAAATCAACACCATGTTAGGGGGGGATATTTTTGTCATTAAATCTAGCCCCCACTTTAGTGAGAGGAGGAACTTTCTTCCAACTCACACTAAAGTAGACCAATGGACACCAAGAGGGGTCCAAATGCACCAATGCTAGTAAGACGTGAAGACCATGATCAAGAGGGTTGCACAAGCCCCCAAGACCAAGGTCCTATGGAAAACCAACATAGGCATAAAATAACACACATGAAAATGATATGAAGAGAAATAACAAGGCACAATCATACACTACCAAAGTCAAAGAGAAAAGAAAAAGAAAACAAAAGAGGGGTGGGTCCAGATTTGACTATTTTTCCAACATGATGTGGATCAGATCTAGGCTATTTGTCTGAAAAATATAGACTCACTCTAAGGCAATGAAAATTTAGGTTGTCTTCTAGCTGATAAATCCAAGAAGGTAATATACATACACACACGGTGGGTATGCACTCACACACACACACGAGTGGATAAGGGAAAGTCATGCCTCAAATGGGCTTTTCATCAAACCATACCAAAGTTATACCTCCTGATAACTTTGATAAGGCACCATGCAACAATGAAATGTGAGCTTCATTGAGTTAATGAAAGCTTCATATTCTTGGAACTCATGAACAAACAAGATGGATCTATATGCATGCTATATGTATTATACAAGGTGGCCATATAATTCAAAATGCAAATGCAAAAATAATGAACTTTTGAGGGAGTCTTGCTTAGTTCATATGAGGTATTTGAATTAGGGAACATTGTGCCTAATGTCTCCAAGAGAGGACCGATCAAAGAATAGGAGAATCACAACTTAGGGGATGTAGTGTGTTTCATTAAGCCAATAAGAGGAATATAATATGCTAAGAGATATCACGCTCCTGAGGGACACCACACCCAATGTCAATCGTGCAAAGTGAAAAACACATCAAATGAAATAAGAAGACTACACCATGAACCATGAAAAGATAAAAATACAAAAATAATAATGCCAATGTATGCCCCCACTTTAAAGAAATTGCTAAACACTATACTGTGAGCAATTACTTTAAAGTAGCAAATGATAAATTCTAACAAAAGAGAGGACATGAGAGCTAACCTAGAAATCCATATGCCAAGTCATATATTTCTAAATAAAGCTATGTCATGCAAAGAGAAGAGAAGGGTTTCCCCCAAAATGAAAACACCAAGCACATAATGGATCTATCGATTTGGGGTTAGTATGTTCTTGTAAAAATATTTTTAAGAGAGCTCAGAACTGTCATCATTCCTTGAATACGCATAGAACTAGAAGAATGACACAAAGAGAGGAAAAACAAAGAAAAACATTTTGGGTCAACATGGAAGAGACATGAATGTCTCAAAGCCTTGCATCATCCCCAAAAGGAAAACACAAGACAAATTAAAAAGATAAAGGAAAATCTTTTGGGTCAACATGGAAGAGAAATGAATGTCTCGATGCCTTGCGTCATCCCCAAAATGAAAAAGATTTACGATATAAAGAAAAATGAAGGTACAAATAGAGGAATGCCACAAAAAGAGGGAGACATCAAATATAACATCATGGGGGATCACATCACACACATGTAAAATAAAAATAAATGATGCAAAGGACTAGTAAGGCACATGTTAGTCAACCTAAAGTAGGTCATCTGCATCCCAATCATGTTCATTGTATGTCAAAGGTGGACAACTAGATAAAGGGACAATAGAAAGTGTCGAACTAGCGTCATTACCAAGTGCAACACTCTTCCTAGGATAATTTCCATTTAAGCTCATAAAAGAGGAAAACTATGTATTTAATTCATTATGCACCTCTTCATGAATTTTAGCAACTTCCTCATTGTCATCTAAGTTAATCACAATAGGAGGTCGAATGATATTGTCTAAAGAAGGGTTCAACTATTGTTGTAGTTTCATTATAGGATATTTTTATTTTAGGCAAGGGGTAGACTCAACACACATTTCTTTATTTGGGTTAGGATCTTGATTTTATTTGTTTATTTCTTCATGTAACCTTTGAATAAGGGCATGATGTTACACCTACACTCTCTAGCACCTTTGTTTCATTTAGTTTTGTTTTCAAGTTGTGTTTGTGTAGGAGTGAGTTGATCAACCATAGGTTTATTTTTTACCCCAAGGGGAGGAATTAAAGAAACCATGGGAGGTTGTTCGACCACTTTCTCTTTAAATGTAATTTTTTTTTATTCTAGGAGGTGTGACATGAATTTTTTCATTATATCTTGGTCTTTTGTAGGAAGTAGGTGAAGTTTCTATCTTAGGTTGGACTTGGTCATTTGGAAGTTCTTTAGGTTAAATCATGGTTTGATCAAGGATGGTAGGCTCAATTGTATTTTGAGGCATGTTTCAGAGGGATAATTCTACTATTTTCTTTTCCTTGAACTTTTGATAGGATTTGAAAAATAAGTCTTCTCATGGTTTGATAGGTTCTATAGGCTAGGGCCAAAAGAAATCTAAGGAAAAGTTTCCACCAGAGGAAAAAGGGTTAAAGTTGTTATGATGGATGATGAAAATTTATTTCAAAGGGAAACTTTAAGCATTTATGTACGACTAAGGGTACTGCATTCATGGAGTGAAGCCATGGATAGCCTAGCTTCACATAAAATTGGCTTGAGTATGGGATGATAACGAATGAGATATCTAATGTTTTTAATCCTATTTGTAAAGGAAAGGTGATTGATCCCATCGTAGGCCAAGAAAAACCATTATGTGTCTTGATCCATGCCATCAGTTTATCATATATATCTTGATAGAGGTCATGCAGAAGTAAGAATTCTTCAGTGATCACATTCTCTCTATAGATAGGATATGTTTGTATCCCATTAGTGAGCTTGTCATAGATTCGTTCGGCTATGTAAAGAGGACCATCGGGTGAATTTTTAAATATATCTTGTGAGGAGAAAGAAATCTCAAGAGGATTTTTAGTTTGGACCTTATGAGGAATAACTTCTATCACTCCTACCATATCATCCATAAGATCATTATCTATAGGATCATGTTGAATAGTATAATTGTTATCATCATCCATATCAACATTCATCACATCATTCTTTGTAGTTTCACTAGCTTTGACAAATGAAATTTTATGATTAGGCATAGGGTTGGTAAAAATTTAAAATTTTTGGTTAGGAGGGGCAACAGACTTATTTCCTTAATCACTTACATCTTCGACGAAAAGATGATCTCAATCAATGGCGTCTTGCACAAGATGTTTAAGATGCTTACAATGTTCCAGGTCATGTCCATTTTTTTGATGATAATGGAAGTAAGAATTTTTTCTATAGTTTGTAGGAAATGGTTTATTCGGATCAGGTGTTTTAATGGGATGCAAGGCAATCATCTTTTGTTCTAAGAGTTGTGACATTGTGTTGTGGACGGTATCAGGTAGGGGAGTGAATTTCCTTTTTTGGTCCCCATAGCTAAAGGGTATCATGGTTTTAACAACAACTACTTGTTTATTAGCATTCTAAGTTGTTTTTTGAGGAAGGTTGAATTGAAGGAAACCTTTATTATATTTTCAAAAAAATTGATAATTATTTTGGTTTGCAGACTCACACTTCTCAGTATGGCTAGAAGTTGATTAGGTATCTTGACTACTAACCAAATTTTGATAATCACAAAGGGTAGTACACAAATGAATGAAGGATGGGAATTTCATCATGGTAATCTTATCTTGTATCTTACTTTGTAAATTTTCTATGAACATATTTTTAAGATGAGGGTCAGGGACCTTGACATCAATTTGGGAATAAAGCAATTGATAGCATGAGATAAAGTTAGTTATCTTTTCAGCTTCTTTTTGCTTACTATGGTGTATGGAAAATGGGGTTTAGATGCTATCATATTACTTAATACATAGAGCATACACACTTTCCACCTACTAAATTCAAGGGTAACCCTAGAGATCTCAATGCAAAGGAGAAAGAAATCTTCCAATAGGGTTGTCCTAGGGGTTGATTGTAAACTAGTAAGGGGTTCACCACCAATTTTAGACTTGGAAAGATAAATGAAATTTATGATGCAACACTAAACCCTAATTCAATGCAATGACCTACAAAATTACCTAGAAAAGTAAAAGAAACAAAATAGAATGTGTGCACCTAGGAATATGAAGATGGTTGAATGGATCTCTGAAACATTAGAAAATTTGATCTTAATATTGACTGGGACTCATTCCCCAAGATGGGTGAATCAATCCAAAATCTAGGTGTTTGTGTGGGAACAAGAATTTGCCAAATGGGTATCTGAATCTACAAAAATCTAATTTTTTATTGAAACTGGGACTCATTCACCAAAAGTGGTGAATCAATTAAGGATTTTTGAAGCTTCAAATTCTGAATCTTCTCTCCCCAGTCTACTCAATCTTCTTTTGTAAGTTTCTAGATCTGAATATCTATAAATTGACTATAAGTGTTCTCCAATGTTCTCCAAGGCTTAATAAAAACTTTGACAACTTTGAATGACTTGACAACTTTTCTCCAATATTTCTCCTTGGGATATCTACAACCTAGACCAAACTTTATCAATAGGATGTTGCAAACATGTGTAAGATGGCTCTAATGGATGTAGATCTTGACTCTTTCTTGAAGGTGATAGAAAGAAAAGTTATTTTTAAAAATCACAAAATTATTAGACAATGATTGGTTTTCATTATATTTTACACCTACCTTCATGGGAGAATACAAAATCAAAACATCAAAAAAGGGAAAATAAATAGTGGTATTATGAACACAACATGAACTAGAATCATCACAAACATCAACACTTCCTAGTAAATAAGAAGCAAAACCTTACACAACCAATTATGATGAGATTGATCATGAGAATCCACCATCCTTGAAAGAAATGGAAGCTCTTTATGGAAGAGGATATCAAATCTTGAAACAACTTGGTTATAATGGAAAAGGATGTGGAGTAAAAGAACAAGGCATTAGAGTTCTTATAGAGTCTAAAATATAAGAAATAAAAAGAGGTATTGGATATTGTCCTTCAAAGATAACAAAAGCATTGAAAAATCCTTCACTGAATATCAACACTATCACAAAATATTCTTCTAAGATAAATCTCAAATTGATGCATCATGACTTAATAGATACCACAAGTGATGATATTCCAATGGATTACTTTCAAAATAATTAATTGTAGGCAAAATTTTTGGGAGTCTATGATAATTTATCAACTCACAATCACAATCAAATATTTATATATACCTTAAATTCTAAGGGATACTTTGGAGACAAAGCTAAAACATGTGATTGTAAACAAGATGAAGATAAATAAATCCTTGGGATTCAAAATCAAACTGCATTACTTGTGGGAGATACAATAAACATACCGATGGACACATCTAATGATGAGAGGGTAATTCAAATAGGAAACTATCTTGATGATGATGAACAAGAAGATCATGCAATGTTATTACATCAATTTCTTGAAATATTTGCTTGGACTTATTCAGATATGCCTAGTATTGATGCTAAGATAGTTACACACAACATTATCCTTGAGAAATATGTTAAACCCATAATGCAAAATATACGCAAGATGAATCCTAAGATAGCTTTGTTGGTTAAAGCTAAAATTGAGAAGCTCTTAGATGCTATTTTTATCTATCTTATTGAGTATTCCCCTTGGATATCCAGCATTATAGTGGTGGTGAAACATGACAATTGTATTATGATGTGTATGGATTTTCATGATTTAAATAAAGCATCTTTAAGAGATGATTTTCCCCTTCCTAATATCAACATAATAGTAGATTCCACTGCGTGGCATGCCTTATTATCATTCATGGATGGCTTTTTAGGATATGACCAAATCTTCACAAATCCCCAAGATCAATATCAGATAACTTTTACTACACCTTGGGGAACATTTTGTTGGGTTTTCATGCCTTTTGGATTAAAAAATATTGGAGCAACATATCAAAGATTCGTGACACTAATATTCCATGATTTTATACATTACATTTTGGAAGATTATGTTAATGATATTTTAGCTAAATATATAACTTGTTAGGATCATGTCAAAATCCTTCGTAGAATATTTGAAAGAATTCATAAATACAACATAAGGTTGAACCCAAAGAAATGTGTTTTTGGTGTGGATAGTGGAAAAATGTTGGGTTTTATAGTGTCACATAGAGGTATTGAGGTGGAGACAAAGAAGATTGATTCTATAATAGACATTCCACCTCCTAAGAAAATTTCTCAACTGTGTAGTTTATAAGGCAAGATTCAAGCTATCTATCATTTTATTGCGTCATTGATGGATAATACTCTTCCCTTTACCCAAATCCTTAAGAAAGAATCAAAATTTAGATGAAGTGAAGATTGTTAAAATATTTTGAAATTTTGAAAGAATATCTAGCTAATCCTCCCATTTTTCAACCTTCTATTCAAGGAAATCCATTCATTGTCTATATATCAATATCAACTCATGCTCTAGCTATGTTATTGGCTCAAAAAGATCAAAATGATAAAAAACATGATCCTATTTATTACATTAATCAGACTTTGATAGATTATGAAAGTTGAAATACAATAATACAAAAATAATGTTTGTCTCTTGTGTTTTCTACTAATAAATTGATAAATTATTTATTAAACATCGAGAGTGCATATTGTCACAAAATTTGATCATTTAAAACACTGTTTAGCTAAATTAGATTTATCAACACGTTTGGGTAAGTGGGTTATGTTGTTAACCGAGTTTGATCTTAAACTTATCCCTCGAAAGGAAATCAAAGTAAAATTCTTTACCGACCATTTAGTTGATGCTCCTTCGCCATTAGCATTACCCGCTCATGACTCATTCCCTAATGCGAATGTGTTGACCATAGAAAATGACACAGGAATTATATTTTGATGGTTCTAAGTGTTGAACTGACTTTCGAGTAGG
Organism: Sequoiadendron giganteum; assembly: GCA_007115665.2. Classification (NCBI taxonomy): domain Eukaryota; kingdom Viridiplantae; phylum Streptophyta; class Pinopsida; order Cupressales; family Cupressaceae; genus Sequoiadendron; species Sequoiadendron giganteum. The sequence continues at coordinate 534,702,032 of CM021106.1, forward strand.
GGTCATATTAGTAACACCTTCAGGAAAGTCGATCCTCTTATCTTGCCATATAAAATTTGTATGTACAAACAATATTGCAGAGTATAAGACCCTAATTATTGTGATATGTATGGACTTATCCCTAGGAGTTCAACACATTCGTATATTTGGTGATTCTTAATTAGTCATAAAAAAAATCAATGGATCCTATCAAGTGAAACATGATAATTTATCCCAATACAAAAACCTTACAATGACATTTCTAGAACATTTTGAATCTTACATAATTGACAATGTTCCATGAAAGGATATTCAACATGTAGATGCAATGGTAAGTGTTGTTTCCTGTGTTTCTCACAAATTTCCTTACATGGATTTCACATTCATAATCCACATAGTCATGAAACCATCAATAGATTAAAAAATGAAAGAAGCATTAGTTTCCAATATTGAAGCCTCTATTGAATTGTATGCATCGATATTCAATTATTTAAAATAAGGTACATTTCCTGAACCAAATACTAAAAACAATAGAGCTCATATTCTTAAACTCACAACTTGATATATAATCCTAGCGGATGTCTTATATGGGAAATCCATCAACAGTCTATTGCTTGGATGCCTTAAACAGTCATAAATTCCTATAGCCCTTGAATAGGTTCATGTGAGTGCTTACGAGGGCCATTTTGGTAGAATATTGTTAGTTCAGAAGTTAATTCACATAGGATACTATTGGTGAAACATGGAGCGATATTTTTTTGACAATTTTAAGAAGTGCCACAAATGTCAAGAGCATAACAATTTGATTCATGCTCATGCTTTTGACCTTCGAGCCTAATTTCCTATTTGGCCATTTCCGGTTTGGGAATTAGATCTCATTAGAGAAATTTCCCCTACATCCTCTTCTAGACATACATTTATAATTACTACAAGAGATTACTTTATGAAATGGGTAGACAAAATTCCTCTTTGATCCATGATTGTTGATGCAATTTGTTGTTTCATCTTGGAAAACATCATTGCTAAATTTGGTCTTCCTTTTGTACTAGTTTTAGACAATGGGACACCATTTAAGAAAAATTAAGTAAAGAAATTTCTTAAAAAAAATCATATTTAACATCATTTTTCAACACCCTATTACCCAGAATCTAATGGTCAAGTGGAAGCAACAAACAAAATGCTCAAGAAAATTTTGTGAAAAACAATAAGTAAACATAACAAGGATTGACACACTCAATTTTCTTATGTGTTATGGTATTATCGCACAAGTATTAGAGCATACACAAGAAATAAACCTTATATCCTTGTTTATGGTGCTAATTCAATAATGTCATTGGAGTTAGATATTCCTTCATTGTGAATTTCTCTTAAGGGTCTTATTGACGACAACACCTATAAAAGAGAAATGATTACAACAACTTGAAATTCTTGATGAACAATATATAGATTCTCTCGAGTGTCTCCAAGATTATTCATAAATAATTCAACACAATTACAATGATAATTTTATTCCTCAATCATTTAACAAAGGGGATTTGGTGTTATATAAAAATCAGCAAAATGTTAATGTCACTCCGGGTGAAAAAAGGAATGTTTAGTCTGAATTGGTTAGGCCCTTACGTAATTGACAAAAATTATGGGTATGGAGTGTATACATTAATATAAATAGATTGTACACCTCTCAAAGAACCTATCAATGTTGCACATTTACACAGATATCACACTTAACATTCCTTTTGAATGGTATGTATATTAAAAAATGTTGTTATATTAAGTAGATAGTTTTATATTTTATCTCACATTGCTTCATTCTTGACAAACATTCTTGGTGTGTCTTGAATTATTTTGAGTAATTGTTCATTATTTTAAATTATTACTTTCTTTAACATGATATTCATTCCATAATATGTGCTCTGTTAAATTAGATGATTACATGCATTTAATTTATAAAATTAGATCATAAGGGAATTTAATTTAACATGATTTCACTCAATCAAAATATAGTATCTAAGTAAAAATAAATGTTTAGGTTAGATCACATGAAATTAGATCATGGAGAAATTTATTAAATAATATTACATAGCTTTTTTAATAAATTGCATTGAAATCTAATTCAAAACAACATAAAAATATTCTCATATATATATAACAATCATAAAGTTTAAATACATGGTCACCATGATAAAAAATAATGGCATAATACAACATAGTACATCTAGGGAGGCCTATGGCTACTAGACTCCCTTCGGTTTGGTGTTGGTGGTGCTCGTCAAGATATAGTGGATCATGAGTGGCTCATAGATCTCATTTATAAGCCTTGAACCTAGCCTAAAGATATACCCTCATGAAAAAGAGTGGAAACATGTGTGATCTATCTGATCCATGTTGGATCGCACTATAGCAAGCTCTTTCTCTAAATTGTTGAGTTACGAGTACAAGAAAGCCTATTCCTTGCTCTCAGAAGGAACTCGGGTGGCTCGAAGCTCCTCATAAGTAACTCTAAGCTCCTCATGTGTGGCTCTCAACTTCTCCTCCCTATCTCTAAGCTCCTTAATCATAATCATAGCATCCTCATAATATATCCTACACCTCGCTAAGGGCTCAAATAGTTTAGAATGTAACTCTTCACTAGGTGGTGGCCTATGCAATACTTGTATCACTTGGTGTGGGGGCATAGGTGGTGCCATATTTCTAGTTACTTGAATGAGGAAGTATAACAAATGTCCCAACTACAAGAAATAAATCATAACACAAGTCAAAACAATGCACCATAACTAATGCATAACTAAAACTTAAAAGATAAATCATAAATCATCACTTGGGTCGCTAGTCTTCCAATCAAGATCTCGATATGATACAATAGGTTCCCTATCAATACTCCTCACAAGAGTAGGAAGGGCGGTAGGTGAAACACGGTTGCACTCTCCATGCTCATGAGAGGAGGTTCTTGATGTAGTCATTGTTTGTCCTTGGGTAACATGAGGGCAAGATGTTGGTCTCTCCTTGAGGGCATCCATGGCCTCTACTGGCTCATTAGGCTCCTCTCCTATTTTTTTTTATCCTCCTTAGTATCCTCTTCCATTTCATCATCATCTATAGTATATCCTTCCACAACTATGTCCTCTCTCTCATCTTCATGCATTGGGAGAGGTCCAGTGTTACCTATAAGATGATCATCAGGGAAGACATGTGGAGGTCATGTTCTCACCCACCATCTCTCATAGCCTATAGTGGTTCCTATATCATCCAAATCAAATGATTTGAGAACATCATAGTCCTCATCATTTGAGTCATTGAAAATGATGTTTTTGATGGTAGGATGATGAATTTCTCCTTGCTTGGCACCACTCGATTTAGCTCTCAAATATGTAGGTCATGAACTAGTTACTACCTAAACCTACCCAAACTGATGCATGGCATGATCATAATAAAATAGAATAATAATATATTCATGTCATCCAACCATCAATCTATCTTGTTGAATCCTAGTCAATTATCATGTATGATCTAGCTACAGTGGTATAGTCATGTATGGTCTTCATACAATAGCATCCTCCTCTAAGTGATAAAATAGAACTCTCTAGTGTAATAGATCTCCACACTACCAATATCATCTCAAAGAATAGCTATGGGATATCGGATAGCCGAAGGCTGCTATGGTAGTAAAACTAGTCAATATAGTGTATGTGATATGCTTGAAGGTTGATACCTAAAGACTTAAAAAAAATTACTATATTAGGAAGCTATTAACAAATAAACCAACCATTATCATAATAAAGTTGGGCGAGCATACTTTGACGCCATGCATATACAGTCTCATGCTCCTTCATATCCTAAATAGTATGAATGAGGCCTCCCTCAAGGTGTGTGCCTCATCCATCGAATACAAGTGTCAATGTAACAATCACACACATAATCTACCAAATCAATGGAGATCATGAATATGAAATCCATTAGAGGTCAATACGAGCCCTAATATCCTCATGAGAAATATAATAGTTGGTATAATACCAAATTTCATGCCTATTTTTTTGGCATTTTCAATCCTCCTCTAAATAGATGGTATCACCCCATATGTGTATCCTAATAATATGATGTACATCCTCCAATTTCACCATCATCTCCCATGTTGGGAGATGAAATGTTCAAGTATCTAAGTCCCTTACATCTACCAATACCATCAACATCGCATCATGATACCTCATAGGTGGCATGAGGTATATCCAAAATAATCCAATAGAACAAAGTGTCTCCACTTCCTCCTCAGTCAGTCAAGTAACTTACTCATGGAGGAAGGATAATAGTCTTCCTTTCAAAAAAATTCAATCACATGGTGGGATTTAAAAGAAGCAAATAAAATCATTAGTAACAAAGAAAAACCATTTAACCAAATAGTTAATAGAAAAGAAAAACTACCCTTGGACATTCTGCCCAAAAAGGGACAAGGTCACCATTTTTGGATGGGGGTCTAGGATAGGGTAACTGAAATGGCACATGGTCACCATTTTAGGATAGGGTCCCCATGATATTTGGGAAAAGGAAAAAATAGTGAAAAATGTAAAGGAAAATCATAGGAAGAACATACAATTGACTCACCTCTAGTGGGATGTCATTGTCTGCAATCCTAGATCATAAAACCTCTAACCTCGGGGGATCATAGGGTCATCGGCTTGACATATTCACTCCTCTACAACAAGGTAATCTCCAAATGATAAATATAAAAAATGATAGTCAAAAACATGATTAAGCATTAACATATAACAAAGCTTTTTAATAGTACATTTCACTAAAATCATGATAATGGGGGCTAGCAAACTCTATTTTTGATGTCGTCTATTGTGTTGGATTTGTAATTTCATCCTCGATATCATTGAATATTTACAAATAGGTCCTAATTCCCTTTATTATTCATCACAAGGCCTATTTTTATTATTTTCTGACACTGAAACATGCATTGAATACATTAATTTACACATTAATTTTCCTTCGATCATACATGTGTCTTGGACAATAAACTAGGACCCATTTTCCCATGGGTGAATGAGTCCCCTTTAAGTATAAAGACCTATTTAAAAAAAAATTTTGGTAGCATATTAAGGTCTCAAATTCAAATTGTAAATGTCATCTATCGAGATCTAATATTCAATAAATTAGAGAAATGACTATAAAGGTCTGATATTTTTATCATTTTAAACTAGAACAAGAAAGAGATTAAGGAGATCAAAAAGTATTCAAGAAAAATTTAGAGTCTTGGAGAAGCATTGTTTGTAATTACAAGTCTTCAATCCATTTGTAGATTTTGATCAAGTTTTTGTCACATGATTGAAGGTTGATGCCAATAGAATAAGATGATAGATTATAGGTGTGGGAGATGCATTTGGTCATTTAATTTAATCTAATGAATTGTTTCCTATTGTCCCCATATTCAAGTTTCATTCTATTAGCGAACTAAAACAAGGTATCATTATGTTTTAGATTTATTTAGGGTGTTTTGACTTCTCCCTAAGTGTGTCTTGTCATTATCATATAGGAATCATACTCTAATACAATTGATTAGGGTTTCTTTTCATTTTAACTCTTAACAACCTTAGATGCACTTAAGGTTAGGGATCACACACTATCATTTGCCAAAAAATTATCTTTATCAAGGTTTAATTACCAAACTTGGGGTTTGACCAAGGAAAACCCCCATTAAACAAACAAACAATTTTTATTTATAGATTTATTGTGTGTCAAGATCTGAAGATGAAGATTTGCAGGTGCAAGAGCAGAGTGTAGACAGAGGGCTACAACTTCAATTTTTTTAGTTTTAGAAAGGGCTAAAAAGACCCATTCACCTAGGGGTGAACCGATCCTTCAGCGGGTCTCAAAAACAACTTTTGGTGATAGGTGCATGTCATTCAACCCTTCTTAGATTTGTCAGCAAACTGTCATTTTTGTTTTTGTACTTTTGATCATTTTCATTTTATGTATTAGGTCTTATTGTTTAATTAGTTTTCATGCTTCAAATAATTTCAATTTAGTTTTAGATATTTCTAATTATCCTAAGGACTGAGATCCAAGTCTGATTGACTCGCTATTGAGGTTGAAAGTCAATCTTTACACCTTGTGATCTCTCTCGTAATGAAATCAATGGGAAAAAGACACCTGAGATTCATATATGTTTTACACACAAAAACCCTTTTGGGGATCCCTCTCCCCACATTTCACCATCTTTGAGAAAATGTTGTTTATAGATGTTCACTCATTAAGTTTGAAGATTAATTACTATGCAATTTCTATAATGTAGTTTCCAAAACCCAATTGTTATTATATAACATAAATGATAATTACATCATATCCAATATCTAATTGTAAAAAAATTACCTCCACATCACCATTTCAAAATAAACTTAGTAATAATTAAGTATCATCCTTTCAATCACTTATCCCTACTTTTTTCTAACAATCTTATGGAATATAAGAAAAAATAACACAAATAGAAGTAATATAAAAAAAAAAAATCTACATTAGGGTTGACTCTTTGGTGAAATGGTAGGGCTTCTTTCCTATAGAGCCAACAACCCAGGTTCAAACCTTGCGGGGTCACTCCCTACCACATTAAAAATGGTGTTTGTTGTTTACCCTCGTATTAAGGGGAGGCTCCTTGGTGAGCTAGTGGGGATTCTTGCATGTAGTGCCAACAACCAAGGCCCAAACCTTAATATTTTATTTATAGTTGGGGGTCGAGGGCCTAGCTCAATTGGCTAAAGCATACTATTGTAGGAAAGAGGTCACGAGGTCTATTCTTCCCCCAAACGCATGGTACTGAAGGGCGTGTCGTGTCTATATCACCGGTCACATGAAAAAGTTTACCATGTGCATTTTAGTTTATAGGGGGAAGAATACCCATCCGATTCCTACAGTCTAAAAAAAAATCTACATATAGAGAAGCTTTGATATTATATTTAAAATATATAATACTCAAAATATATTATTAATAGTGATAGCATAAGTTGCAATAATCATTGAGTAAAATAATACCATTAAAAACTTACCTCAACCAAGCTTGTGTTTTCTTTAGGTAATCTTCTAGGAACACCTTAATAGTTCAATCTCATGGACCAACTAAAAATATCATGCCTACTCTTATTTTAGTATAGTTTAATGAAGAATTATTAGAGAAAAACTTTAATTACTTGTAATAACTCCTATGTTATAAATTTGGAATGTCACATGAGTGTCGTACATTTCAAAGGGGAAAATTTTCTAACACTCTTATGGAACAAAAAGGAAACCAACACAAATAGAAATGATATCAAAATTATGTTTTATCCCACATCCAAATAAACCTCAATATTATATTTATAAAAGAAAATAATCAAAACAAATTTTCAATAGTAAAAATAGAAGTTGTAACAATCTATGGAAAATCATGCCACTAAAAAATTTCCTTAGCTAGTATAATCATAGAAAGTTTGAATCTCATGTTTGTAGGCTTAAAAGAAGAATAAAAGATAAATAATTAGATCATATGTAGATCCAAAGGTTTGTTTGACATGAAAGGTTCCAAAGTCCAAAATTTCATTATATTTTTCATATTAAAGAATAATGAAGGGGATCATGAATTTTTCCATGAGTTAAAATCCTAAAGATCTAGAATACAATGTCAACTCACTTATAATATAGGATTCCAAGACCCAAATCAATATGATCCTACATGAAATGTTAAGGAAAATGGATAAATATTGTGATCACAAGACAAATCCTCAAATGCAAAGGGTTCCTAGTCAACTTTCACATTTTAAAATTTTAAGAGAACTGAAAAAAGAGCTTCAATTATTAAAAGAGATATTTTTTTTAAATATAAAAAATCAATGAAATGTCTCATGAAAATCCATCCAATAAAAATATTATAGCTGAAATGACAAAAAATGGGATAGTTTCTTTCATATGGTTTAGTAAATAGAGCGCACCCACTTTCCAATTATTTCATTCAAAGATAACCCTCGAGATCTCAATGCAAAGGAGAAAGAGATCTTGAAATTTTTCCTAGGGGTTCACCACCAAGCTAGGGCTTGGAAAGACAAATACAATGAAAATGTAATGCTCAACCCTAATTTAATGTAATCTTTCACTAAATGACATAGAAATACATATAAAAAAGAACAAAAAGCTATAGGATGAAATGTGTGAACCTATAAATCTAGAGATGACTGAATGAAGCTTTGAAATGCTGAAAATAGTGACTTTAATGTTGGTTGGGACTCATACAACAAGCTGGGAAAATTAGTCCCACGTCTAGGTTTCTATGCAAAAATAGGAATCTGACAAATGGGTATCTGAATATGTAAAAACCTAAATTGGGACTCATATGCCAAAATTGGTGAATCAGTCTAGTTAGGGTTTTCCAAAGCTTTAAAGTCTGAATTTTCTCTTAAATGTCTTCTCTATGCTTCTTATTGATTTTCAGATCCGAAACATCGACTTGCAACCTGTAGAAGTCTTCCAAGTATCTCCAATGCAAGGTGAAAACTTTCAACACTTTGACAACTTTCTCCAAACTTTCTCTTCAATGTGTCTTCAATCTAAACCTAAAAATCACACACTAAAGAGAGGGAAAGATGTTTTGTTAGAGGATAGTGGTTTGGCTTGGTCAAACCCCATTTTGGTAATCAAACCTTGAAATACAATGAAATAGGAATAGAGAATGATGAATGAACAAAATATGATGTTGCAACTCACTAAACCCTAGCAATAAGAGGCTATAGACATGTATGAGATGGCTCCAGTGGATGTAGATTTTGAATCTTTCTTGAATGTGATAAATCTTGAGTGAAATGCTAGCTTGAATCATAAAACCCTACATCACAATTGTTAGCTCCAAAAAAAACATGATTCATGAAGACTTTGGCATGATGATTGATACTTGAATAATGCTTTAAAATGCTTAATAATCTAGTAGAGTGAATTATTTTGAATGCTATTATAAACACTTGAATGCTCATTTGAACTCAAATTTTCTATAAGGATGAATACTTAAATGCTAGGTGTGAAAATGAGTTAAATAAACTTGTATTTATACTTAATTATGCAAAAATTCTTGAAATTACAACACTACAAGCTGACATTAGATCTAGGAGGAAAAAATCTTGCCAAGAATTTGAATTAATTTTAATTTTGGGACACACATAATTCATATGCCCAAGGTGGCAAATGAGTCCCATTAAGCATAATTTATGGGACCAAATTCCAAAATTCCTACAAAAGTGTAAAACTAGGATCGAGACCCAAAACCCTAGGTGGGACTCATACACCCAAGGTGGCGAATGAGTCCTAGACCACCAAATCTAGGTCACACAACCTGAAAATACCTAAATTATGATTGGATGTTGATTTGTTTTAGGATCATCCTCGAAAATATGTAGTAAATTCAAGGCTTATGGATGTAATATAAGGCCAATTAAAGAATAAAGAAGCCTAATTATTTAATAAAACCCTAGAAAAGTGTGAAAGTGTGTTACAACACTTTACAAACTCTAAATAAGCCATCAATAATCTCATTTTGTCCACAAGGGCCCAAGACCTAATGTGAATATGTTAGACACATTGCAACACTAAATCAAGGCCATGTTAGGGGGGGATATTTTTGTCATTACATCTAGCCCACACTTTAGTGAGAGGAGGAAATTTCTTCCAACTCACACTAAAGTAGACCAATGCACACCAAGAGGGGTCCAAATGCACCAATGCTAGTAAGACATGATGACCATGATCAAGAGGGTTGAACAAGCCCCCAAGACCAAGGTCCTATGGAAAACCAACACAGGAATAAAATAACACACATGAAAATGATATGAAGAGAAATAACAAGGCACAAGCATACACTACCAAAGTCAAAGAGAAAAGAAAAAGAAAAAAAAAGAGGGGTGGGTCCAGCTTTGATTGTTTTTCCAACACAGTGTGGATCAGATCTAGGCTATTTGTCTGAAAAATATACACACTCACTCTAAGGCAATGAAAATTCAGGTTGTCTTCTAGCTGATAAATCCAAGAAGGTGATATACATACACACACGGTAGGTATGCGCACACGAGTGGCTAAGGGAAATTCATGCCTCAAATGGGATTCTTGTCAAACCATACCAAAGTTATACCTCCCGATAACTTTGATAAGGCACCATGCAACAATAAAAATTTGAGCTTCATTGAGTTAATGAAAGCTTCATATTCTTGGAACTCATGAACAAACAAGATGGATGTATAGGCATGCAAGATGTATTATACAAGGTGGCCATATAATTAAAAATACAAATGCAAAAATAACGAACTTTTGAGGGAGTCTTGCTTAGTTCATATGAGGTATTTAAATTAGGGAACATTGTGCCTAATGTCTCCAAGAGAGGACCAATCAGAGAATAGGAGAATCAAAACTTAGGGGATGTAGTGTGTTTCATTAAGCCACTAAGAGGAATATAATATGCTAAGAGATATCACACTCCCGAGGGACACCATACCCAATGTCAATCATGCAAAGTGAAAAACACATCAAATGAAATAAGAAGACTACACCATGAACCATGAAAAGATAAAAATACAAAAATAATAATGCCAATGTATGCCCCCACTTTAAAGAAATTACTAAACACCATACTATGAGCAATTACTTTAAAGTAGCAAATGATAAATGCTAACAAAAGAGAGACATGAGAACTAACCTAGAAATTCATATGCCAAGTCATATCTTTCTAAATAAAGTTATGTCATGCAAATAGAAGATAAGGGTTTCCCCAAAAATGAAAACACCAAGTACATAATGGATCTATGGATTTGGGGTTAGTATGTTTTTGCAAAAATATTTTTAAGAGAGCTCAGAACTGTCATCATTCCTTGAATATGCATAGAACTAGAAGAATGACACAAAGAGAGGAAAAAAAAGAAAAACATTTTGGGTCAACATGGAAGAGACATGAATGTCTCAAAGCCTTGCATCATCCCCAAAAGGAAAACACAAGACAAATTAAAAAGATAAAGGAAAATATTTTGGGTCAACATGGAAGAGAAATGAATGTCTCGATGCCTTGCATCATCCCCAAAATGAAAACACAAGAAAAATGAAAAAGATTTACAATATAAAGAATAATGAAGGTACAAATAGAGGAATGCCACAAAAAGAGGGAGACATCAAATAGAACATCATGGGGGATCACATCACACACATGCAAAATAAAAATAAATGATGCAAAGGACTAGTAAGGCACGTGTGAGTCAACCTAAAGTAGCTCATCTACATCCCAATCATGTTCATTGTATGTCAAAGGTGGACAACTAGATAAAGGGACAATAGAAAGTGCCGAACTAGGGTCATTACCAAGTGCAACACTCTTCCTAGGATAATTTCCATTTAAGCTCATAAAAGAGAAAAACAATGTATTCAATTCATTATGCACCTCTTCATCAATTTTAGCAACTTCCTCATTGTCATCTAAGTTAATCAAAATAGGAGGTTGAATGATATTGTCCAAAGAAGGGTTCAACTCTTGTTGTAGTTGCATTATAGGATCTTTTTATTTTAGGGAAGGGGTAGACTCATCACACATTTCTTTAGTCGAGTTTGGATCTTGATTTTATTTGTTTATTTCTTCATGTAACCTTTGAATAAGGGCATGATGTCTACACCTACACTCTCTAGCACTTTTGTTTCATTTAGTTTTGTTTTCAAGTTGTGTTTGTGTAGGAGTGAGTTGATCAACCATAGGTTTATTTTTTACCCCAAGGGGAGGAATGGAAGAAACCATTGGAGGTTGTTTGACCACTTTCTCTTTGAATGTAATTTTTTTTTATTCTAGGAGGTGTGACATGAATTTTTTTCATTATATCTTGGTCTATTGTAGGATGTAGGTGAATTTTTTGTCTTAGTTTGGCCTTGGTCATTTGGAAGTTCTTTAGGTTAAATCATGGTTTGATCAAGGATGGTAGGATCAATTGTATGTTGAGGCATGTTTCAGAGGGATAATTCTACTATTTTCTTTTCCTTGAACTTTTGATAGGATTTAAAAAATAAGTCTTCTCATGGTTTGATAGGTTCTATAGGCTAGGGCCAAAAGAAATCTAAGGAAAAGTTTCCACGAGAGGAAAAAGGGTTAAAGTTGTTATGATGGATGCTGAAAATTTATTTCAAAGGGAAACTTTAAGCATTTATTCATGAGTAAGGATACCACATTCATGGAGTGAAGCCATGGATAGCCTAGCTTCACATAAAATTGGTTCAACTATGGGATAATGAAAAATGAAATATCTAATGTTTTTAATCCTATTTGTAAAGGAAAGGTGATTGATCCCATCATAGGCCAAGAAAAACCATTATGTGTCTTGATCCATGCCATCGGTTTATCATATATATCTTGATAGAGTTCATGTAGAAGTAAGAATTCTTCGGTGATCACATTATCTCTACAGAGAGGATATGTTAGTATCCCATTAGTGGGCTTGTCATAGATTTTGTAGGCTATGTAAAGAGGACGATCGGGTGAATTTTTAAGTATATCTTGTGAGGAGAAAGAAATCTCAAGAGGATTTTTAGTTCGGACCTTATGAGGAATAACTTCTATCACTCCTACCATATCATCCATAGGATCATTATCTATAGGATCATGTTGAATAGTATAATTTTTATCATCATCCGTATCAACATTCATCACATCATTCTTTGTAGTTTCACTAGCTTTGACAAATGAAATGTTATGATTAGGCGTAGGGTTGGTAAAAATTTACAATTTTTGGTTAGGAGGGGCAACAAACTTATTTCCTTAATCACTTACATCTCCGACAAAAACATGATCTCAATCAATGACGTCTTGCACAAGATTTTCAAGATTCTTACAATGTTCCATGTCATGTCCATTTTGTTTATGATAATGGAAGTAAGAATTTTGTCTATAAGTTGTAGGAAATGGTTTATTAGGATCAGGTGTTTTAATGGGAGGCAAGGTAATCATCTTTTTTTCTAAGAGTTGTGATATTGTGTTGTGGACGGTATCAGCTAGGGGAGTGAATTTCCTTTTTGGGTCCCCATAGCTAAAGGGTATCATGGTTTTAACAACTACTTGGTTATTAGCATTCTAAGTTTTTTGTTGAGGGGGATTGAATTGAAGGAAACCTGTTGATGGTGTTTTTATGCACTTCACAACATAGGTAATGCATAGGTGCATCACCTCTCTTGAAAGACAATCTTCCATAATCAAATCGCAGAACACTATCACAAGGTCTCTTGGGTGTCAGGTCATGATGAGGCTTGGAATATATCAGTTGTTTATGTGATTTTATAGAATCACAAGGCAGTCTTACGTGGTTAAAGCTAGGAGAATTAAGTCAATAAATGGAGTTTTATGGGTTTTGAATTACTATGCTTTGTTGCAGATTCAGGCAATAGTCTCAGACTCCATTGTTTCATCATATTTGGCTTTATAATGTGCAACGAACCTTAACACAAGTTGCTTCTTTAAAAAAAAAGGAAAAAAGAAAAGGGCGAGGAAGGAGGATGTTTCCCGAACCTGCAACTATCGATGAATAGTGATCATGGAGGTTCCTACTATGGACAATTTCCTTTAAAAATAATTTCACTTAATCAGAGTTCTCACAATATCATGAAACCTGTGCTATCTTCTAAGGACTGCAGATATTCATCATTCATTCGCTATGGGAAGGTGAATAAAGATGAGATTCAATGAGCAGTAATGAAATCAAAGTCCAGACTGAATTTGCACAGTCATCTACCTTCACCAAATGACCAAAAGTATGGACAAGGAAAGCATACACACAGCAGTAATATCCAAAATTGGAGATATCATACTAAATCTATCAAATCTAATCTAAAACACTTAGAACAGTGAAGTGTCTTAAAGCAAAACTATAACTAAAAGGGAGAAGAATCATGAAAGATGTGGAGAAAACCAGAAATACACTAGAAAATGACTATATTTTCTATTATATTCTCAGTAGCATGTCCTTACAACAACTCAACTCTCTTAAAATGAGAGGAGGAGAGCCCTATTTATAGTTTTCAAAAAACAAAATGAGTGGCCAAGATTCGATTCTATTGTGTGGCCAAGATTCATTTTACATTAGGGTTTCACCTACCCCCAAATATATTACATTTATGAACCAGTTCTTTTTTCTTCCCTATTTCATCATTTAGTGACAACACTATAGCAAATTTGTCTTTTAGCCATTTGCCCTTTGCTGCAGCTACTCTTCAAGGAACTCATCGTTGATGATGGGATTGCCCTCTCACTTCTTTAACACGGCATACTCCATGAAGCTTAAGATCAGGGACTAGAACTTATCTACCTCCATGATGTCAGATTTCAAGATTTGGTAAGACCATTCTTGAGAATTGTTTCCTAGCTTCTTCCAGTCGTCCTCATACTTAGGAGCATTTTCTCTGAAAAGTTCTGACTATGCAAAGGCTCTGGCAGCGAAGCACATGAATTTGGTTGTAACCTTGGCAGACATCCCATCTTCCATGACTTTTAAGAAGTAGGGCTTTATATTCTCTAGGTTGATCTCGCCCACAGGTAGCTCATACTCCATCATTGCCTTGAGGTATCGAGCACATTCCTCTCTGGAATCTCTTGCCCATTCAACATCTGACGTTATCCTCTCCAATACTTTCTCAAGCCTCCTCTTTCAATCATCAAAATCCCTTCTCCAGGTGTCAACTAACCAGTGATCATCATCCTTGAAGGCAAGGTCTCTTTCCCAGACATCGCTTGGTAACGCAAGTATGACCTCAATCTTTGGGTAGGCCGACTTGTACTTCCTTGGGAACCTGTCACAGATCTACCTTGTGTCTTCGAGAGTCTTCTGAACTTCTAGGAACCTATTTGCTGCCCGAATAGCCAAGTTGATGCCCGTGTTCCCCACGTCCAAGACCTGTCAGAACCAGTTTTCCGTAGTCTTGTCCAGGTTTCATCTCTTTTCAAGCTTGTTGATTTGTTCCTATGACAGCAACTGAGGTGGGGTTGATGATGTTGTAGGTTGCTTGTCTGGGGATGACAATTGCTGAATATAAGTTGTTAGATCAACCACCTACTCCTTCAGTTCTTCTTTTGAGACCTTATCTTGTTGCATAAGGTGCACCACCGTGGTGACTAACTCCTGGAGATGCTCAACCTTCTACTCCCTTGTGGCCATTCCCAAGTCGATGGTGGAGATGTTGTAAATTATGCCTTTCTCTCCAACCATCGGTGTTGCTATTTGTACTTCCCTTGATCTTGAGATGTCCATGGTCACTTTTGATCTGACCTTTGGTTTCTTCGCCTTTCTGGCACTCATTTGTGTTCTGGCCATGATGGCTTCTAACCTTGCTTTGGGATCTTTTAAGGTGGGAGTCTTTTGCTTGAGCTACCTTTGCAGCCAGTCGGGCGTTCAGGATTCTTGTCTTGGCAGTTCACTTTGAGTCCTGTTGTCCTCCTTCTCAAGTTCAGCAGTTCTGATGACAAGAGCCTTTTCTTTTGTTTCTGCCTCTTCCTTTTCTTTGTCAGATCCTTGTTTGATTATTTTATTCTCAACAAGGGACTCGGTGTGCAGCTGCTCCCTAGGTGAATCTTTCTTTTCAGCATCCTCCTTCTTCTCATTTAGAGAATCCTGATGCTTCTCGGGGCTCTCTCCTTGTTTTTCCTCATGGAGGAACGTTTCCTCGTCATGCTCCAGGGTCTATCCATGTCCCTCGGTTAGAGACCTATTACCTTCCATCTCTAGAGAAGCAATCTCTTCCTCCTGCACTAGTCGGTCTTCAGCCTCCTTATCTTCGATTTCCTTGAGCTGCTTGTCCCACTCTGCATTGAGCTCGGGATCATTACACTCTCAGATTAGTTCAGCATCGAGGTCTTCATTGCCCTCACTGGAAGACTCATAGGCTACTTCATCAATCTCCCAATGTTCGAACAAGGGATGTTCGTGATATTCAAACTCTTTGTCTTCAAGCACCTTCTCAGCCTCTAGCTGCTATCATTCGCACTCGTCTGAGATCTACATGGTTGCTTTCATTTTTGGTGATTCAAGAGAGGGGGATGTTGTTGGAGTAGAGGCCATAGCCTGATCTATCATAGCCTAGACTAATGGATTGGTTAGCATCCCTAAAAGCTCAGACGACACATTCTGCATATACTTTACAAAAGACTCAAGAAGGCTAAGGGCAAGCATCGTGGCAGTAGAAACGGAAGGAAGAGAAGGAGACATGGAGGAAGAGGACATTGGCGAGGTGGTGGCGGATGATGAGTCCACAGGAATAACTTACAACACTAGAGGAGTAGGAGCAAGGTGAATGGAGATATCCACTATAGGCAGGGAGGAAGCAGAGGCAATAAGAGAAGCATGAGGAGTGGGCGAAGCAACAGTAGCAGTAACAATGGAAAGATGCGACCCTGGCAAGCTAGACCCTGATCCTTCGATCCCAAGGGACGGACCCTTGGTTAATGCAGCCATCTCTGTGCTACCAGTTATTTTCCTCCTTTTCTTGGAAGGTTCAGGCTCAGAAGCCTTACGAGCATATACCTTTGGTTTAAGCAGTTGTTCACTGCCTCTTTTCTTTTCTTGGTTTTTACCGATGGTGGGGTCTTAGAAGTCTCGCTAGTTGTAGCAGTGACTGCTCCACCCTTGGAGCCACTTGGTTCACTTATGTGCTCACTTGAAAGCTCGATGAACTTTAGAACGACTCCTTATTGTTTCAACTGGGCCACCTTCTTGTCAATCCATGCCCTTGTCCAGATTTAGACAGGCCTAGTGAGTATGCTGACATCATTTAGCTCTGGTGCATTCCATTCAATTGCAGGTAGTGGCAATTTTGAAACTGCATCGTATTTGGGGTCTACAACTATATCTTCTTCCTCTTCTAGCTGATCAGGGACCGAACACAAGTTCACCCTTCGCACATAGATTACGGTCATGCACATGTAATGCCACAACCATACCTCAAGGTCATCCCTGCAATTGGTCCAAAAGTCCTCGATGTTGTGGAGGTGGGTGTACTTGCATCCCAATGCCTTTCTGACATGATCATAAGGATCCATTTGGGGCCACACTATATATTGCTCAAAGTTGTACTCTGCCAACTCCTTTTCCAAGTATCCTACGCACTAGGAGGTGTGAACCTTATACTTCCCCTGGCCTAGGTTCATGGGATAGGTGGGGCCTACCAAATGCTTCTCGCTCAAGAGACTATGAACGTGTCACAGCTGTCGAGTTAGCTCCAAGAGAATGATCCGATCATTTGGGTACTGGGGTAGCTTGTTCAGTCTCTCGGTGAATCCCTAAGCTTGTATATAAGTAAACCTCGGGAACTGAATGTACCATAAGGCGTACTACTTGAGAAGGACCCTGGCACTATGGGATGTTCTCCTATGAAAATCACCTCCCACGGATCGGATGACATGAGCAATGAACGCGTCGTTCACCCTACAATAATCTCTTTTAAAATTCTGGAATTGTAATTGGGGGTACTTGTCATAGGGCATAAGCTCTAGTCCTTATGGATCATTGGGAATCATTGTCAACCCCTGATAATGTCGTCGATTGGCAAGAGAGTATACCAAGTAGGAGGTCATGAAGAATTTGTTGGTCTTCTTCACAGTGGTAAACTTCTCGTCGAAGCAGTCGCTGATTATTTCACCCCAATAGAAAGCAGTGCCCTTACCACGAAGAATCTGTTCTATGAAATACAACATCCACTCTTGGAAGAAAACTACGCTCGGGAGGCCCATGACTCAACTGAGTAGAGTTACTAGATCATGGTAGTCCTCGAAGAAGTCATTGCAGAAGAGCTCTTGAGGAAGCTTCCCAACACTACCTCATTTGTCTTTCAACCAGTACTTGTTGATCAGCCTCTTGCACCCCAAGGGATCATGTTCCCATAATTGTGTGCATTCTTCCTTGGTGGTGACCTCCATGGTCTCAAAGGCAGGAATTTGGAAGGAATCTGTTATGCCTAACGGAGACATATCTGCAAGGATATTCCTATCATGGTCCATAATGGTTCTAGTATCTGGTTGATATGCTTATGTGCATGCCATTACCAACTCTGGGGGGCACTAAGGCTGGTGGGAAACCTGTAGCTTTGGCAAGTCCACTACTCTTTATTAATCTGGAGTTTGTTATTTTTGGGTTCATTCTGACCCACTGTGTGAATTCATCAACATCGACCTATCCGATGTCGGTATCTGAGACATCCCTCCATAGGGTAGTGATTCTAGATTGAATCGAGACTCCATGGAATTTGTATTTCATCAGGTCCCTATCCTCCTTTCCCCTTGTTGGCTTGGCTACTCCTTTTCCTTTCTCAGGAGCACTGGAAGTCTCTACGCCGGGTTCCATAAATCCTGCACAAAAGACTCGAATTAGCACCGATGAACTTGTCAAAATGGCCATCCGCAAATCCCTACATATACAAATTAGTCTAACAATTATAATTCATATTTAATAACTATGCAAACTAGATACTTCATTGTTAGAAAACAATGCAAACAATCCAGAGTTCCTGGGCCGGAATTCCCTTGGCAGAATACCGTCAGAAAGGGAAAACTGAGAATGGAATTCCCATAGGCATTTCCTAAAGTTAGATTTGAAGATTTGAGGTTGTAGACAGAGGAAAACCTAATTTTATCAAGTGGGTTGAAATCCATTTTGGATTTGCAGGCCATTTGATACCTCATTTGGCAGTTCGGGTATCACCTGCAAGGAAGCCATCTGGAACGGTGCAAAGGAAACGAAAATCCGATCGCCAAAATCCGGGTCTCGGATTGCCATTTCTGGGAAGTAGCTTTGGGCCGACCATTGGGAATGGAAAAA
Organism: Sequoiadendron giganteum; assembly: GCA_007115665.2. Classification (NCBI taxonomy): domain Eukaryota; kingdom Viridiplantae; phylum Streptophyta; class Pinopsida; order Cupressales; family Cupressaceae; genus Sequoiadendron; species Sequoiadendron giganteum. Next base: position 534,720,835 of record CM021106.1, read on the forward strand.
TGAAAGCAGAAACCCGGGCGAGGAGATCCGAGAGGCACTTTCCAAGAGTGGCCAGAGGGTTCGGGACAAGGGGATGGTGAACGGAGCACTGGGACCTAGAGGTCGGGAAGCTGTCTCGAGCTCACCCTTAGGACGGCGTAGGTGGAACGAAATTCCAAGAAGAGGATTCCAGAGTTTGGAATCCGAAAGAAGGGTCGGAGGAGGAAGGTCGGATTAGGATTTCAATAAACAGCGGACCAGGGTCCGGGAGCTGGGAAGATGCTCGGATGAGGCCATTCTAAACGGCGAGGATGCAACGGAATCCCTGGAGGGGAATTCCAGAGGTCCAAGTCCGAAGAGGGAGATTTATCAAGGGTTTTGACCAGAAAATGATTTTGCGGTTGAGGAACGAAGTCTGAAAAGTCACAAGATGAAGGCCGTTTAGAACGGCGAAAATGGGACAGAGTTCCGAGAATGGAAATTCCGAAGAAGGATCTTGAGACGGGAGTGAATTTGGAGAGATGGCAATATTTTTGAGTTTAGACGGACTTTGAGGGTCCGGGGAACGTTGGTCGGGAGGACGTCTAAGCGGGCCCATTTCGAACGCCCAAGACACAACGGAATCCCGGGAAGGGAATTCTGAAGGTCGGAATCCGATGAGGGGAATGCCATCGGCAAAATTTTGGAGAGAAGGTGTGGATGGCCATGGGAAGACCCGGGCCTGGGAGGCGCTGGCGCTATTCCGAAGAACAGTCGCGGCACGGTGAAGTTCCGGATCGATTTTCACATTTTCAAAACATGGGTTTTATGCGGAAGGTATGAATTTATTTGATTTCAGACCCATTTTATGATTTGCATACTCGAAAATGCAAAATTTCACAAAAACAAAAGGAGGGCGCGTGGACGGCTAACCTACCTCATGATCCCGAAGAACAGGTTGTCAGATGCGCGGGGGTCGACGGAAAGTCACTCGAAATTCAAGGCGAAAGAAAAGTCTAGGCACTGGGAATTCTCCAACCTTCTCAATCGCTCGATCTTTTGACAATGAAGATCGAAAAACTTGATTTTATAGCAAAAATACCCATTAATACAGCATTGAATTCATCATACGAGGTAGGTGGAGTCGGTGGATTTAAAAGACGCAGGGGCAGCGGGAGGTCCGGGGTTCGGGGTCCAGGGAGGCATCCCGAACCCACTGTCAAAACAGCAAAAACCAATAGGAAATCCAGAAAGGGAATCCTTGAAGGGAAAACCCAGAAGGGGAAACCCAGAAGGGGAAATCCAGAGGAGGAAACCCAAAAACTGCCATAGACCCCAAAACGGAATTTTGATAGGGAAAACCCGAGTTACTCGAGACTTAGCAATTTTGACAGAAGGGAACTTTGGTCAATCTTAAAATTTTGCATTGGGAAACGCATCGACCTTTTTAAGACACAAAAATGGGCATGCAAAATGAGGTGAAGCAATAAAGAAAGAAAGAGCCCGAAATGGTTCAAAGGGAAGAGAGGGTCCCCGTTCCGAATGGGGCGTGTGTGCAAAATGGGCACAACAAAACCTTTATTCTATTTTCAAAAAATTTGATAATTATTTTGGTTTCCAGACTCACACTTCTCAGTACAGCTAGAAGTTGATTAGGTGTCTCGACTACTAACCAAATTTTGATAATCAAAGAGGGCAGTACACAAATGCATGAAGGATGGGAATTTCATCATGGTTATCTTATCTTGTATCTTACTTTGTAAATTTCTTAGGAACATATTTCTAAGATGAGGGTCAGGGACCTTGACATCAATTTGGGAATAAAGCGATTGGTAGCATGAGATAAAGTTAGCTATCTTTTCAGCTTTTTTTTGCTTATTGTGGTGTATGGAAAATGGGGTTTAGATGCTATCATATGACTTAATACATAGAGCATACACACTTTCCACCTACTACATTCAAGGGTAACCCTAGAGATCTCAATGCAAAGGAGAAAGAAATCTTGCAATAGGATTGTCCTATGGGTTGATTGTAAACTAGTAAGGGGTTCACCACCAAGTTTAGACTTGGAAAGATAAATGAAATGTAAGATGCAACAGTAAACCCTAATTCAATGCAATGACCTACAAAATTACCTAGAAAAGTAAAAGAAACAAAATAGAATGTGTGCACATGGGAATATGAAGATGGTTGAATGGATCTCTGAAACATTAGAAAATCTGATCTTAATACCGACTGGGACTCATTCCTCAAGATGGGTGAATCAGTCCAAAATCTAGGTTTCTGTGTGGGAACAAGAATTTGCCAAATGGGTATCTAAATCTACAAAAATCTAAATTTTGATTGAAACTAGGACCCATTCACCAGAAGTGGTGAATCAATTAAGGATTTTTGTAGCTTCAAAGTGTGAATCTTCTCTCCCCAGTCTACTCAATCTTCTTTTGTAATTTTTTGGATCTGAATATCTATAAATTGACTGTAGGTGTTCTCTAATGTTCTCCAAGGCTTGATAAAAACTTTGACAACTTTGAATGACTTGACAAATTTTCTCCAATATTTCTCCTTAGGATATCTACAACCTAGACCAAACTTTATCAATAGGATGTTTTAAACATGTGTGAGATGGCTCTAATGGATGTAGATCTTGACTCTTTCTTGAAGGTGATAGATCTTGAATTAAACACTTGCTTGAATCATAAACCCTACATCACAATTGTTAGCTCAAAAAAAAACATGATGCATAAAGTCTTTGACATAATGTTTGATGCTTGAATAATGCTCTAAAATGCTTGATAATCTGCCCTTGAAGACTCTTGAATGTTCTTGTAAACACTTGAATGCTCTTGTGAACTCAATTTTTCTATAAGGACGCTCATTCAACTTGCTAAGTGTAAAATGAGTGAAAGAAACTTGTATTTATGCTTAATTATGCAAGAATTCCCTAAATTACAATACTACAAGATGACATTAGATCTAAGAGGATAAAATATCATCAAGAATTTAAATTAATTTTGATTTTCAGCCACATGGGACTCATTCACCCAAGGTGGCGAATGAGTCCCATTAGGCATAATGCATGGGACCAAAATTGAAAATGCTTAGAAATGTGTGAAACCAGGTTCAGGACCCAAAAATCTAGGTGGGACCAATTCACCCAAGGTGGAGAATGAGCCCTAGATCACTAAATCTAGGCCATTCAAGCTTGAAACACCTAAATTATAATTCGGTAATGAATTGTGTCAGGATTATCCTCGAAAAAATATATTAAATGAGGCTTGTGGATGTAATTTAAAAGGCCAATTAAAGCATAAGAAAGCCCAATTATCAATGACAACCCTAGAAAAGTGTGAAATCATGTTATAACACTTTAGATAAGGCATGATTAAGGTTTATTAGGTGTAGTTAATTAATAGAACCTTAGAAAAGTGTTAAAATGTGTTACAACATTCTATAATAGTTTAGCAAGGTACCATTTATGTTCATTAGTTCAAAAGGGCCCAAGACCTAATGTGAATGTGTCAAACACATTACAACACTAAATCAAGGCACCATTAAGCCTAGTTCACAAGGAGGGCCCAAACAAGCAAGGGAAAAGTAGAAGGGATACTATTTTTGTTACAACACTTACATCTCATCAAATATACCAAGGTCATCTTAGGAGGCATATGCACTTGGAAATGGTTGAAAAATGCCTCAAAATTTTCATTGAATGAAAAAATTGATTTTTTGGTAATGAAGAGAACCATTCCAAGGCAGTATCTTTCAAAGACATAGGGAAAATCTTAGCCAAGAGTTTATCATCAACTAAAAATTCACTACATAAGGCGGTATAAGAATTGGCATGGTTAGAAGGATCTCCCTTTCCTCCATATTTCTCAAATCTAGGCACCTCTACACCTTGTGGCATTGGTGTTCCCAATATGTCTAAGGACAAGGGGCTTCTTTTGACATAATATGTAGGTGGGCCATTTTGATTTTGATTTATGGTAGAGATTTTTTCTTTAAGGGATGAAACGGTTTGGAAGAGTTGATTTATGAGAGGGTCATTGTTTGTGTAATGAGATGGAAATGAGAAAGGTGAAGGGGTGTATGTGTTCCAAGGACAAGTGAATGGAATGCTTATAGTTGGTAAGGTGGTAGGATATCTAACTTGTGATTCCACAAAGGTACTAGGGGTGCTAGCAAAAATACCCAAGGAAGGAATCACATTACTAGTTGGTTGCATTGTTGTTGTGACTTGAGGGTTGGTATAGGTACAAATAAAGGCATTTTTTGTGGGAGGGGGAATCTAAATTCCTCCTTGGCTTGTGACATTACTTGTAGGTAAAGGACAACTAGTGGCTGAGGTGAGGTGTTTTCCAAATATTTGAACTAAGGTTTTCATAAGGTCAAGTCCATCTTCACTTTCAAGCATGCGATAAATTTTATCTATAGTAGGGATGGTGGTAGTTGAAATGTTGTCATTTTGCACTTGATGTTGTAGGTTTGCTAAGTCTTCATGGACTTGAATTATGTTTTCTTGCAAGACAATAGAAACCATTATTTCAACATTTGTCATACTACTTGAAGGCATGGAATTGTTAAGGGTATGGTCCATACCTAGTATACTATTGTCAATACTAGGAGTGAAAGAGCTAGATGACCCAAGATCCATGGCGATTGTGCTATCATGGGATGACATGAGTCTTGAACTTTGTCTCACTATAGTATTAGCAATAGGACACCAAATACGCATGCAAGGGCTTCTAAATGCAAAATGAATGGAAATGTGATTTAAGTGAAGAAAAATGAAATGATTATAATAGAAATTCTATAAATTGAAATAAAAAGCTATAGAAAACAAACAGAAGCTCACAAAAAAAATGTAATTTTTACGTGTTTTGATGAACGAGTAAAAATCTATCCTAAAACTAGCACATGTTGGTTTTTGACAAAAAATAGAGGCATTTGCAATAGAAGCTATGGATCAAAACCTTAATTAAATCAAAAAGAAAAAAGAATTATATATTTAGATAGCTACGAGAGAGGTTAACACTATCATGGGTTTTTTATAAAGTTGCATTGAAAAACATGCAAATGAGACATGGAGCATAAAGGAAAATATGAGGAAATTTAGCACCCTTTCAAACAATCACGTCTTTTGCATCAAATGGTTGTCCAAACCTTTAGGTCGGATGACCAATACAAAATCCAACCCACTAGGTTGGTATTTCCCAATGCAACCTATTTGGCACATGCCAAATGGGTTGCTTCATTTGGTTAGTGCCAAATTTGGCGAGTGCCAAATGTCATTCATGACTTTTGGAATCCATTTTTCTAAACTCTTTAATTTTTTCTTTCTTTGCCAAGGAAACTATATACATGACATTTACATATGGATGTTTACTTTATTATAATTTCAGTTATATTTCATGTATATAGTTTTAGAATTCTAGTTTTTGGAAGATTTAAAAAAATTCAGACTTAGTCAAATTTCAGTAATCAGCATGTCAAATTTTAGTAATCAACATGTCAAATTTCAATAATCAGGAGGACAAATTTTAGTAATAAGGAGGTCAAATTTCATCTATCTCTCTCTATCTCACTCATTTTCATCTCTTCTCTAGACCTCTCTCTCTCACTATCTCCATCCCTTTATCTGATACTCTCTCCCTTGAGCTGAAGAACTACATCTCTACATGTCCATATCTCTCTCCTTCCCTCTCCAATATCTATCTCCCTCCCTCTCTCCCCTCTCTAAATTTATTTATCTCCCCTTCCTCTCCTTTTATCTCTATATATCTCTCTCTACTCTCTATATCACCTCTATCTATACCTATCTATCCCTCTCTCCCTCTCTCCCTCTCTCCCCTCTTTCTCTCTCACTCTATGCTACCCTCTCTCTCTCCTTCCATCTCTACTCTCTATCTCATCATTCTCTCTCTCCTTCCCTCTCCAATTATCTCTATCTCACCTCTCTCTCCTTCCCTCCCTCCCTCTCTAATTTTCTCTATAGATCCCCCTCTCTCACCTTCCCTTTCTACTCTCTCTCTCTCTCTCTCTCTCTCTCTCTCTCTCTCTCTCTCTCTCT